>OU026155.1:45683793-46157806 GCA_907269105.1 Volucella inanis | reverse complement strand
ATAATAATAATAATAATAATAATAATAATAATAATAATAATAATAATAATAATAATAATAATAATAATAATAATAATAATAATATTGATAATAATAATAATAATTATAATAGTAATAGTAATAATAATAATAATAATAATAATAATAGTAATAATAATAATAATACATAAAAAATAATACAATATATATTGGCAAAACAAAAACACGTGATGGATGTTAGAGAGCGCTCTGTTATTCTACCAACGGGAGTTGCAAAAGGCAACAACACTGTTGCCGATACCGTGGCGAAAGCCATCAAAAGGAGGAGGAGGTCAAAAACCACTCCCAATTTAACGAAAATTAAAATATGTGCTGCTTTAACAGCACAACAAAGCAAACAAAAATTTGATGATGCGTTGATGCATATCTTTGATGAGATCCGTTATGAGTGGGGCAACAACAAATTTGCCTCTTTAACGACATCTAAGTCGGAAGATGAGGACGAATAAATACAAGATCTCAATAGCAGTATGAAAAAGATGAAAGAAAAAGTGCGTGCTATTAAGCGGAAACAAACTTCACGCAGGCAGAAGGAACATCTAGAAGCAGAGAGCTCTCAACAAGAAAAGCAACTACAACAGAAACGACAACTGCCACTACAACAAGACCGACAGCAGGAGAAACAACAACTGCAGCAGAAACAACAGCAGCAGCAGCGGGAAGAGCAGCAGCGGCAAAAACAACAACAGATAAAACCACAGCAGATGAAAAAACAGCAGCAGCAGCAACAACAACAGCAGCAACGGCAACAGCAACATCAGCAGCAAAAGAAGAAGGAGAAGGTGCCTCCTATCAACACCTATAAACTAGAGGTAAGTGCAACCAAGGACCTGCGTGAGTTGTTCATTGGTAATAATTTTAATATTAAGAGATTAGGGAATGATCGCCGAGCCATCCACTGTAATACAGTGGAGGGATACGCGTAAGTAAGAGAAATCCTAAAGGAAACGGCAACTGAGCACTACTCATTCACACCGAAGTGTGAAAAACGGCAATCGATGCTGCTAAAGGGGTTGGAATCGCCTTATGATCCTGAGGAGATCCTGGCACTCCTCAAAGAGAAGGAGTGCGAAGGACTAAAGTTTGTGGGGGTAAAGCTATTTACCACAGCCAGAGCAAGGCGGGAGAAACGGAGTCTGACGTTCTTCCTGGTGCAGCTCAGTCCCGAAAGCTGTCTAGATAGTCTAAGGACTATCAATGTCCTGGACTACCAGGTAGTCCTACCAGGTAGTTCTACCAGGTAGTCCTACCAGGTAGTTCTACCAGGTAGTCCTACCAGGTAGTTCTACCAAGTAGAAGCGAAAGCGTTATACAATGCATTCGCTGTCAGAGGTTCGGGCACGCCGTGTCGAACTGCCAAATGCAGCCTCGATGCGTGAAGTGCGCAAGGAACCACAGTTACGAGAAGTGTATTCCAGGTAGGGACGGAGCATCCGATAGGACGCAGGTCTCGTGCGTGTTGTATGGGAACGTGGGACACACCGCGAACTATCGAGGTTGTCCTAAGTTCGCTGACATTAAAAAAGCAAAACTGACTCGGCAGCAGAGGGTGGAGGTCAAACCAACACCTGTTAGATTTCAAACACCAGCCGTCACGTCCCAAATGGCGTCAGGTAAGGGGGCTACGGTACAACAAGCGACTGTTGCCTCTCCGGTACCCATGCCGAGAACAATGGAATCTGCAAATAATATGTTGGCCATCTTGCTTGAAATCCAAGGGCAGATGGCTCAGCTGCAACAGCAGTTACAAGAACAAGCCAAACGCGTGGACCAGATCTACGCGCTGCTGCTGGGCCTAACTTAACACATATCGTAACGTACAATAATAAATTGTTATAAGAAGAAACCGGCCCAGATCCAAACGTGGAGGTGGTGTCGGGATTTTTATTTAACAAGATATAAAATTTCACAGAGTGTACAAGAGAGTGTTGGAAGCAGTCGTCATTTTCATCCCGCTCCTCTATGGAAAGCGGCTGTACTTGGCTTCTGTTTATTCACCTGAGGCTTCACAATTCACTTTATTTATTACAGAGCTTGGCACACTTTTTCGACTTCTGAGGCTCTAATCGGGGGAGAATTATTTTATAATCGGCCGAGATTTCAACGCTAAACACAGAGATTAGAGGAAACTTACTATTCGATTAGTGGGGTTAGCACAATGTCATGTACAGACTCGATGGACACGCTTCCCCGCAACCTTGACAAGAGCACTCTCCTCGAATACGCTCCAACCACCGTCCAATAGGAATCTGTCAAGCGAGGAGATCGACAAGTACCTAAAACGAATGGACATGGAATGAAAACAAACTACGGACCCTACAATACCGCGGTATCAACGTACGACTAACGAACACCTGTTCCGCAATCCCACTACTGACGCATTGCACCGACAGAAAAGTAGACTTTTGTCAAGACTCAAAAACCTGTGCATACAGTTAACTGACAGACAAGACCCGGAGATTAGGACACTGAAGTCTTCGATTAAAAATATTCAAACGCTAATATAAGAGAATTACAGAATTTCTGTATGTTTGTATTGGAACAACAAAGTTCGGGCTGTAAAAACCCGCAACCCGAATTTACTTAAGAAAAACATGTACAATAGTATTATTCAAAGCATTGGCCATCTGACGATTTGACTTTTTCCCAAAAGAACTGCGCCGGCTTGGCAGCCAAGAATGAATCAAGCCAATTTTTGATATTCTGCTCTGATGTGAACCGTATTTCAGTGAGGGCGCTCTGCATCGACCGGAACAAATGGTTGTCAGAAGGAGCAAGGTCTGGGCTATAAAGCGGGTGTAGTAAGACTTCCCATCCACTGTTTTACAAATAGTTCTCAACCGGAATAGCAACGTGGGGCCGAGCGTTGTAATGATGGAAAATTATTGCCTCGTGTCTGGTCGCATATTCCGGGCGTTTTTCGGCTACTTCTCTCTTCAAACGGATTAATTGTGTTCGGTGGCGTTGTCCATTGATGGTTTCACCCGGTTTTAGCAGCTCATAATACAGCACACCCATCTGATCCCACCAAATACAGAGCATTACCTTCGCGCCATGGATATTTGGCTTTGTCGTTGATTTGACTGGTTGGCCGGGTTTCACATATGATTTTCTGCACTTGGAGTTGTCGTAATGGATCCATTTTTCATCATCAGTAACAATCCGATGCAGAAATGACTTCCTTTTGTGGAAAAGATTCGGTTGTTTGAGAGGGCTTGCCTTAGGACTTGCCTTCGCTTGTACAGAACACCAGAGTCGAAGTACAAAATTTTTTATCCTAATTAGGTCCTTTACAACAGGGCGAACCTAATGCGAGTGGACAGCTTCGTAATTAAGCCAACTCGAAGGCATATTGCAAGAGCAATGACCTCGACGAATAACCTGACATCTGGGGCTTACTACCCCAATTACCTTTACCACGAGAGTGTGCGCTCTGACGGCTTCGTTCCTCTACCTGGATCAGATAGGGTTGATCCAGGATAGAGCAGCGATTTTCCAACTTCTTGATCCCGTCCGAAAAGTAATTTTCCCGAAGGTCTGCAAAATACTCCTCCGTGGCGTCCATGATTTCCTTGCCTGAGCTGAATTTTTTGTTGATGAGCCATCTTTTGAGGTTTGGAAAAAGATAATAGTCCGAGGGAGCCAAGTCGGGGGAATACGGTTGATGCGACAGCAATTGGAGCCGTAAGTCGTTGATTTTAGCCGTAGTTGCGATGCTCTTGTGCGCCGATGCATTGCCCAAAATATGGCGTGTGCGCTCAGTATTAATCTTTGTGGTATCTGCTAGCTCGCGCACCTTCACTTTCCGGTCAGCCAACACCATTTCATGTATTTTTTTGACATTGTCCTCTGCAACTGCATCGGAGGGCCTGCCGATGCGGACTTGATCGGTAGTGGAGTTGCGACCATCACGAAACTCTCGAAACCAATATTTGGTTTGAAGGAGCATTAGCCCCATAATATTTATCCAACTTTTCTTTTGTTTCCTTCGCCGTTTTGCCTCCCAAAAAATAATGTTTTATGAGAGAACGAAAATCGTTTTTGTCCATACTCAACATGATGCCAAACACGTCAACAACAACCAGCTGTCAAAACAAAACTTAAGACAGTATAGAACTGAAATTTGGCATGTCAGCTTAAATATAAACTTCAAGGCACTATAACCCTTCTTGCAGTAGCAGCGCATTCTGGCGGTCAAGGAGGTTACTTTTCACTCCACCTAGTAGTTTAATTTATAATATTCAGGGATATTTCCCTTGTATTGCTTCAATTTTCTATGGAAGATTCTTCCCATATAGTGGTACTGCCTCGCAATAGAACATTATGCCGATTGATAGATGAACGATATCAATTAACTTATGACATTTATATAGTAAAACAATTCTTACGTTATTCATTTAGATGAACTTATTGGTGCTTTAGGCAATCAACCTACATATCTTTTGCTTTTCTATATTGAAAGTAAACTTTCTGACCAAAAAGCAAAACAGTTTTAAAATTTAAAGGCAAGGGCTTTACATTTATTTATTTGGCCAACATTACCTACAATTTTTTAGTAGACATAGATGAAAAATATTTTATGGCATGAAAAGAAACAAATCCCAATCACAGCCGTTGACGTCTCCCTTCAAGATCTGAAAAGTGGACGGACCTAACTTTAAAAGAACATTTTTGATTCAGCACTCTTCAATGTATGCCGTAAATGTTCAAAGCCATATGATATTGCGCAAGAGCCTTACATTTATTTATTTGGCCAACATTATCTACAATTTCTAAGTATGGAAAATATTTTATGGCAAGAAAAGAAACCAATCCCAGTCACAAACGTTGACGTCTCCCTTCAAGATCTGAAAAGTGGACGGACCTAACTTTAAAAGAACATTTTTAATTCAGCACTCTTCAATGTATTCCGTAAATCTTCAAAGCCATATGATACTGCGCTATTCGGTAAATTATGGTTTTGCTGTAAAACGATCTTTTGTTCTATAAGCCGATTGCCTCGTTGGCCACAGTACTCTTAAGTGGCAGAGACCCGCACAGTCACATAGTATGTGTTTTGTTGATTTGCCATCCAGTCGGGACTGGTTGATTTTGTATATATGGTATTACCTACAACAGTGACTGAGGAAGAAAATCGAAATACATGATATCGTTTCCATTGAGCATATTTTTAAAGATTTTTTTTTGGGGTAAATATATCCCTAGCCAACTCCGCAGGCAGGTTTCTCGAACATTATTTCATTTGGATTATAAAACTTTTCCCACTTGCTAACGAGACTGTTGAGATTGGAGTTATGGACACATCATGAGGGTTCAGTTTCTATGTAGTAGTAGTAGTAGTAGTAGTAGTAGTAGTAGTAGTAGTAGTAGAGTTACTCGATTCATCAATGGGACTCACCTATCTTTGGTAAACCAAGATATAAGCCTCTGTAGGAGCAAAGACCAGGTTCTAGCCTTTCGGATTGAAGTAAACTAGTTAGTTGAAATAACTTAACACTAGCAAATTACAATTTTAAAATTAATACAAATGATGAAAATAGACACATATGGCTATATATTTTAATGCGTGCGGTCTTTTTTTTCAAAATTTTAACGTTTATTTAAGAAAAACATGTACACTAGTATTATTCAAAGTATTGCCCATCTGAAGCTATGACTTTTTCCCCTCTTTTGGGCAATTTGTGGATCCATCCCAAAAGAACTGCGCCGGGTTGGCAGCCAAGAATGAATCAAGCCAATTTTTGATATTCCGCTCTGATGTAAACCGTATTTCAGTGAGAGCGTTCTGCATCGACCGGAACAAATGATAGTCAGAAAGGGCATGGTCTGGGCTATAAGGCGGGTGGGATAAGACTTCCCATCCACTGTTTTTCAAATAGTTCTTAACCGGAATAGCAATGTGGGGTTGATCGTTGTCATGATGGAAAATTATTGCCTCGTGTCTGGTCGCATATTCTGGGCGCTTTTCGGCTACTGCTCTCTTCAAACGGATTAATTGTTTTCGGTAGCGTTATCCATTGATGGTTTCACCCGGTTTTAGCAGCTCATAATACAGCACACCCATCTGATCCCACCAAATACAGAGCATTACCTTCGCGCCATGGATATTCGGCTTTGCCGTTGATTTGGCTGGTTGGCCGGGTTTCACATATCATTTACTGTGCTTGGGGTTGTCATAATGGATCCAGTAATAATCCGATGCAAGAATGACTTCCTTTTGTGTCCAGCAGCATTTCGGACATGCAAAACCGCCTTTCGACGTCTTTCGGCTTGAGTTCATGTGGAACCCAATTTCCTTGCTTTTGAATATATCCAGCTGCTTTTAAACGTTTTGAAATGGCTGCTTGAGTGACACCCAAAGATCCTGCGGGCTCTTCTTGTTTTTGGAAACAATCTTCATAGAGTAATGCTTCCAGTTCTTCATCTTCAAACTTTTTTGGCTGCCCAGGACGTTCATCATCTTCCAAGCCAAAATCACCACTTTTAAATCGTGCAAACCACTTTTGGCACGTTCGCTCAGCTAACGCATGTTCACCATAAACTTCCACCAAAATACGATGACTTTTAGCAGCAGTTTTTTTCATATTAATGTAATGAAGAAGAACTCCATGAAAAAAAAAACTTTTTCAGGCACAAAGTTCGACATATTTGAGTGAAAAAATTATTGTTGTTTACGCTTCAAATGATTGACATTTATTGAAATGAGGTACAATGACAGTAGCTTTCCAGCGCATGTTCCAATGGAACAAATTCAAATCACGCCATCTCTTAGCAAACCGCACGAAATAAGTTATATAACTATATAAAAAATATAAATGCGTAACTTAAAACTAAAAAAATCTAAGTGCAATATAAAAGGCATAAATAATTATTTATTACAAACTAAATTAACTTCACTTGGAAGATTAATAAAAAAAAATTCAATCCCATGTACATAATAGAACAACAAGCTTTGTTGCGGTTACATGTATTGGGTCTGTATCACGTAGATTTACAATATTAGTTTCTAAATACTCGAGTAATATTTTATTTTTAATTTTAAATAAAAAAGTCATTGCACTGATAATTAATCACTATTCTATTGTAATCCACTGCAGAGCACCTAGAATTATTTTATTCGGAGTATAAGTATTGCATTTTAGAATTATGCGCAGTAGGTAAAATAATGGTATTATACAGGTATTTGTGGCAGAAACTTCGTTTAGGAATACGTTTTTAGAAATATCAGCCTATATAATTGCGTTTAAATAAAGTTGATATCTTCTTTCAGTCTTCAGATATCCAATTTCAAAGCTTGTTCAATTTTTCTTTCCTATGCAAATTTTTGATTTTAACATCACTTTTTCCAGAAGAAAAATCATAAAAAGTTTGCAGAAAACCCATAGTATTTTTTTGCTTTAAGCTCCAAAAGCTGCGAATAAAAAATGTTTTTGTTTTTGTTTTTCTGTATGTTTTATGTGTGTCAAAACAGTTAAAACGGGTGCTCAAAGTGTCCTCCTTGGTTTTGTATGCATGCTATAACCCATTTTTGGATTACACTGCTAATGTTTATTGATGCTAACTGCTACATCATTTTTGATGACGCTTCGAGAATACGCTATTCCAATTCACTTAATTGTGACATTTCGGTTGAATAAACAATTTTTTCATTCTTCTCAGGTCAGGAACAATGTCCATTTCTTCCTATCTAACGACTACCGTATTCTTCATCTACCTAAATCTTAACCTCACGACGATAATGGGCTGGATGAAGTTAGTTGAATTAGCTACTCTAATACGAGTAGATCCGGGGTTCGAATCCCAGCCTTGACCCGAAAGACATTCGTTTTTTTCATTTAACAAAAATCAAGAAAGATGAGTAGTTAGAGAGACCCCATTAAATGTTGGATTGTCACCCATGGGCTCAGTGCCCAAACATATTTTTCTCTCTCTCTATTTCAATTTTCCGAAAAACTTGACATGTGCTCCCGCATTTAAATAGTTAGTAATACGTGTTGTTAAGTTCTTAAAAAAAAAAACAAAAAAAATAAAAATAAAAAATTTAGCCCAAGTGTAGATTGAAGGGGCCGATCAAATTGTTTCCAATTACATCTGCCAACATATTGGCGCTGAATTTGTATTGAAAATGATTTGGGTCTCCTTTGTATGTGGATTATCCGAAACCCATGTAGAAAAATTATGAAAATTTGTGATCCCATCTCTTGTAAATTGAAATTTTTCCGTCCAAAGAATTCTGCTTATAAGCTCGTTGTCATTCAAGCTCCGCTCTAGCAACCAGTTAGAAAATTCAAGTCTCTTTTCCAAAGCATCGGGAAACAGTTCTTGCATATGCGTATGGTGTGGATAAAGATTTTCTCCATGCAGTACATTAGAAATTTAATGTCAGGAAATATTAAATTGCAAAGCCAATCTGATTTCATCAGATGAAATTCTTCTTAGTCGAGGAGCTCCCGCGGTAAATCGTATATTTGAAACTGATCCCATTTCTCGAAGCCTTCAATACGTATTTCCCAATACTTCTTCACTAGGAAGTCGTCCGTAGGGATAAAGTTTATGTTATTTTTGCCGCGCTCTAGTTGAACTTTCATTGTAAGTGCTGATATTTCAAATAGCATTTATAACCAACTGTAAATTTGACGTAAAAAATTAAATTGAAGAATTAATTTTTTTTTCTAACTATACCATTTTTGTTTGGTAAATTTTTCAAACAGGCCCTTATCTCCTTCTGAAAACTACTAAGGAACAGGGTAAGGAATTGAGGGTTTTGATAGGCAGTTAATCACGAGCATGCTTTAAAACTTTCTAATAGCTATGCAATTAAAAGAAAATATTGGAAAACCAATATTACGAGTATTGTCAACTTTTGTTAGAAAACTAAGTAAAAAGTCATAAATTCCTTTTTTTATGTGCTACAGGTTTTTCCAAGTATCATAAAATCTCTGGGTTTTTCTGCAAACTTGTTGATAATTTTTTGTGATATTTTATAATATTTACTACGCATTTTCTGTAGAAAAGTGATCTCCATTAAAATTGGGTTAGGGTATATCAAAGTGCGCCTTTTCTTAAATCCTCGATAAATGATGTCAACATTTACCCTTACTGTAGAACGATTTTTTCTTAGAATATACACAAGAATCATTTCCTAAATTATTCCAGACGAATTAGGGGACACCCTGTATATTAAAATCGTACTTTCACAAGTTAATACCTTTCTTACTTTTTTTTTGAAAAATGTCAATTAAATTTTAGCTTTTGCCTTTTTTAGCCACTTACCATACATACATTTTTCAAGTTCTCATTCAGCTTTTTATACATACTCTCAAAATTTGTACATCAACTTATGTAAATCAATCTTAAGTCATCTAAATTCTGTACCTTTCTTAGTACAAAATACTCCGATCAATTTTTTTAAGTCCAAAAACACCGCGATCACTAAATTTCGAGAATCAATTTCTTTCTTTCAATACCCATGCAAAGTAATAAATTTTGGTTAAAACCTTTATTTCATGTCGTTATACTATATGTATTATACATTTATATGTATTATACATGTTAATTATAATAATAGTTTGAAGCCCAGACTTATGTATATAACATAATAACATAGCTAGTTCCTCAACCTTTTTGTACCCATAAAGCTCAATACTACAAATGATACCTTGTAATTTTTGTTTAATTTCTCACACGCAATGCTCAAAGGTCTTTATGAGAAGGAATATTTTTTAAATGGTCCATAATTGATTTTTCAAGTAAAAACTCGATACCGATCTGTAGGTAATTCAAATTTCGAATGCTTAACTTTTTAATTTTAAGTTTATTTAAGAAGGCAAAAAAAGCTAGTAAAGCAAAAATTCCATTAAGAAACAAACAGGGATATAAGAATGTTCATTTGGAAGACTAATTGTATGGTAAAGGCATTGTAGATTGAATTTCATTAACAATGTGTTTTCTCAAAATTACGGTATACTTTTTCAAGACGTGTAACAAGCTATCGCCTTCAGTTTTCAACCGATCAATTCCAAATTTTAACTGTAGCCTCCTAAGATTACTTTCTAGTGAAGTACGTAGGACTTTTCGCTATATGATATTGTATGATAAGTGTACGATTACATACGATATACGATACAAAAAAAATTCTTCATGATGACGTCATTTTTGTATAAATAAGAATTTCTATGTGGTAGGTAGTTAGGTAAAAGTGGCTGTTGAAAAGACCAACCCACTTAGGCCTATTGGCACATTGTAACCTGGGAACCAATTTGAGCTTATGATAAAGCGTAGAAGACTGTTTCTATATTCTTTAGATCGCTTAAATCGTTGTATAAGAAAGCCCCTAAGTGGAGTTTTTCTTCCCTGGGAGAGAGCTGAACATGTACGGGTACAGAGTAGGTGGAGGATTGTCTCCTCTACATTCTTTTCCACGAAGCTTCTAAAGAAATCGTTTGTAAAGGCGCCACGCCTTCTTGCATGTTTGCCTATAAAGCAGTGTTCAGTATTGACACCTATGTTGGCGCTAAGATGTTTCCTGTTAAGAAGGATAATCGGCATACAAGGACGGCTTAAGAATATTTGAGACAGAGTCTAGAGACTTGATAGCAGCCTGACTATCCAAAAAGATGCGGATATACTTTGCAAATATCACGTTATACTGCAGCCATCCATCTGACTTACCCTCCATGAAAGCATCTTTCTCGAAGAAGGATCTAGAGAGAAAGCTTACATAAAAGTCTTTGTCAAACCGAAGTTCAGGTATGATGTAATCGATATTCTCTGTGAAAATTCCTAATATACCATATTAAAAATATTAGCGTGGCCAAATAAATTATTTGTCAGCTGTGTAGTCGCTTCAAGCCGAATAGCTTCAGTCGCAGCTACCTGACAGCTGAAGATAATGAGGGATGTCAAGTGAAACAATATATCTTATGCCGTGGATTGAGTTGAACGTAGGGCTCCACTTATGCATAGACATGCTGTTTTTTGGACTTTTTTCAGCTTGTTGCAATTCGTTGCAATGTCTAAGGCCGTCCACCAGACAAGTAAGTATCGGTCTATGATCGATTCCAGAGAAGGGGGATATCTACTCAGTTCGGAGTTGAATACCCTGCTATTTAGCATAAATAGATAAACTCCCCAAGTAAGTCCTCTACCTGCAGATTTGACAGCGCAGTCGTGATTTCGGATGTGTTGACTCTGTTAAAGTGGCCTTCCATGTCCAGGAAATAGCCATTGTGTACTATCTATATTACATTGAACGTTGGATGTTGCTAGTCAGTGAATGTAGAGCAGTTTTCAGCTACTTTCCTTTATAGCAGGCATGATGAGTCGTTGACAAAAGGCTCGTATATGAGTATTACTACAATACATTGACTTCTCTCCATGACAGTGGAATGTAGATCAGTTCTACGTGACTTCTTATGATACTATCTAGCGTAGGCAGAATAATATCTGAGGACCTTTATAGCTCGGCAGATATTATACCGTCCGGACCAGCAGACTTATATGATTTGATGCTAGCTGCTCCTAAAGCAGTTTGACTCTTGTAATAAAATCAAGAATTTTGGTCACATTTGCAGTAGTCCTGTTTGGGTTACTACTGGCCGCGAATAGGGACCTGTAAAGTTGAGCTGAGGTCACTTGAGGTTATCCAAGAACCGTCAGTTTTTTCGAACGACTAGGTATCACAGAATTTGTAGAGGGAATTTTTATTAGCCGTGATGCCTCAGGGTTTTCTATGATTTTGTCACAGAATGATCTCCATAATTGTTACTTTGCCTTCCGCAGTTTTTCTTTCTATATCATATATTTTGAGGGATTCTTTGTATGAGTCTCAGTCAGTCACATTTCTTGTGCTTTTTGCTAAGTTAAAAAGTTTTCTGCAAAAGTTTCTAAGCGGTCCCAGTGCTGATGTCTATCAGTAGGGTTTTTTCTTGCCTATAGATGTCAAGCTCGTCTGTGTCACGTGGGGGACTTGATAGTTCAGTTCCTATTGTTGATGTCGGTGCTGCCCCATATCATGTGATGAGCGTTAGCGTCGCACGCGATGACAAGGCCAGTTTTTAACCTTTCAGCTTCCAGTCCACCCTTTCTAGGTTATAACCAGGGAGAGAGAGAGAGTCCACATGATCTTGGCCAAGATATGCCGATGCCAGCCAGTGGGAACCTTTGGTAGTCTCTAGTCTGGCAACGGTTAAGTCGTGATCACTGAGCTTAAGAAGTAAATATACATTAAAGCTACGTTTCATTTACGTCTCTAATCTTACCTCTGTCTCTTGTATAAAGTGGAGCGTGAGCAGTTGTTTCAAGACTACGACTCACGCCTTCCACGATCCATGCTTCCTGGATAAGGATGATGTCTTCTGCGCTTTTGGAAAGATGCAGAGTAAGTGCGGCCGAAGCCTATTTTGAGTGATGAAGATTTATCTGGAAAAACCGTATCATTGTTACAATTTACCAGAATAGCCTCCACCGAGGCTCCGGAATGGATCCGAAGGTTTTGATAATGCAAAAAGCATTTATGTACAGCGCTTTAGATGGAGCTGGCGAGTCAACTCAGTCCCTGATTTCTCGTAGTTCAGTACTCGTCTGGAGAACTTCTCGAGATTCATTAACTTTACTCAGCCTCTACAACTAAACAAGTTCTAGTTCGAGAAAAAGGTATATACTAAAAATATATTTTAAAAAAAAATTTTTTTTTCTCTCATTTTCAGAAAGATGTATTTGTTAAGAATGATTTAACCAAATGTAGTAAAGAAGTTCTTAAAATTGGCGGAAATACATCATATAAAATACAGATATAAAATGTGGTATGTCGAATTATCTTTTAGCAGTACTTTGAACGCGTTTTCCCCGAAACTACGTTTTTCAACTTGGTTGGTAACATATTTGAAAAACTATTCATCGGATTTGCATGCAACATGTCTTAAAATATTCAAAAATATAATCTCTATAGCATAACGTAGGCAGTTTTGTTTTATAAAGGGTTCCCTTCTATTTTTGTTTTTTTCTGTGAAAATGGGGAAAAAAAATTCGCTGGGCCCCCAATTTTATTTCTTTGGATATCGAAATTTTCCTACGTGGTATATAAATACATATACCATTTATTTATTTATAAATATATTTTTTTGTTTTCTTCAGATGAACCGTATGGCTTAATCGCTGTCAACCACCATGCAACAAGTTCGTCGGAGTATTCTTTTAGAAGCGGCGTACACCGCGAACAATTCGAAAAAAAAAATAATAAAAAAAATACACACTGGTACTTCACGCACACCGTAGTGTGCTGTGACCTGCTATTTAACAAAGTAAAATCTTGCTCAGGGGCCAGCGCCAAGTGGCACTTAACTTGGCGTACATACATGTTATTTGGTCTGGATATATTCTGACAAATTTGCAGTGCATATAATTTTGACCAAATAAAAGGTGAGCCAACAGCAAGTGCGAAAGTTTTCATTAATTTAAACACATACTCGTATTTATTGTGACATCAATGTATGACAGAATTTAATTGATTAATAAATGTCGGCTTATAGCAGTTATGAATGAAACAACATGCTACCATCTCGGCTTCAGTTGCAAATTGATTAATTGCAACTTGATAGTGTGAGCGGTAGCACCATCCTGTTGAAACCAGAGATCGTTCAGACCCAATTCAATCACTTTCGGAACAAAAATACCCGGTCAACATGTTGCGGTAACGTTATTCATTTACTGTAACTCATTTTTGAAAAAAGACAGGCCAAGGATGCTCCCAACCTATAATCTCATCATACAGTGACTTTTTTGAAATGCATTATTTTTTTTGTGAGTCTCAGAAACGATAATTGTGTTTATTTACGTACCCATTCATCCAAAAATGGGCTTCTTCGGAAAAGATCGAATTCGAAAACAAATAGTCTTGACGTGTTTTGGTGTGCCGAGCATGCTGATATGGAGTTTAACCCATTGCCGAATCAGTTTCTTCAAAACGCTTCAAAATTGCACAAAATCTGGACACACTAGGGCAATTATTTTGAAAGAAACGTTGCGTGGTAACCAAATCCATGACTTAAATTGTTAAAGATTGTATGATATTTATAAAAAAGATCAATAATTTTGAATTCAGTAAATGACAGTTGTTGTCAGCCAACAACCACACCGTTTGTTGGCTCACCCCTATATTGATCGTAGTACTCGTTGATCGTAGACTGTATCACATCACACCATTGCATATTGTTAAGGTTCAACAGTTTATCTACAGTACCTCAGTGTATACATGAGTTGAAATCTTATATTCAAATTACCTACCAAGTTAGGTATGGATATTGAATTGATCATTTTTAGCTCAAACAGATTTATAAAGATAGACGGGTAGCCTTCAGTCCATCCCGTTGTTTTCGGTTAAGAAAATGAATCTTGTCGTATAACGTCATGTTTCTTTTTTCAATAAAAATGTGCAAGTAGCATCGTGAGGTTTGAGGGCTTTTCTGACAGATCACGCGTGACTCGTATCGTGACTGCTTTGTCATTTTTGTTTAGTATCGTTTGGCGAGTCATCATGCGTCTCCAAATTGTTCAGCTGTATTACGAAAATCAGCGTTCTATGAGAAATATTTTTCATGTGATTCGAGGAACTTCAAAAATGAGACAAATCAGAATGTTACCGTCAATGGTAACCGTTATCGCGCCATGTTAACGGAATATGTGCTTCCTGAAATTCAAGCACATGGTCTCGGTGAGCTCTGGTTTCAACAAGACGGCGCAACGAGCCATAGAGCGCGTGAAACAATGGACTTGTAATCATTTTGGTGA
The DNA here is from genome assembly GCA_907269105.1 of Volucella inanis. Classification (NCBI taxonomy): domain Eukaryota; kingdom Metazoa; phylum Arthropoda; class Insecta; order Diptera; family Syrphidae; genus Volucella; species Volucella inanis. The sequence continues at coordinate 46,142,980 of OU026155.1, read as the reverse complement.
GCACTTAATTTCATGTAAAACGGAGATATCTATAACTGAAACGCAGCTGCAATTAATGCTCGACTTTATAACAACGATCTTCAAGACTAACATTTTTTATAAGAATTTAAAAAATGTTCTTTTTCCTGTACACAAAAGATAAAATCATTGATCGTCGGCCGAAAATCAGAGTTCGACACCCTCATATTCAGGCGGACAGAATAAAACTGGTGAAGTGCTTTCGCCAAAGTACTATTCAATATATTTTAGGACAATCTTTGCAGTTACTCATCACACACCCATTTTTCCAGTCTTTTCCAATAGTATGTAAGTATTTTCCAAAAACTCAATGGAAAGTATCTTTTTTACACCCTTCACTTTCATTGTTATTATAACCATAGGGCGTGTCTTTGATCCCCCACCTAAAAAATCATTTAACATGATTTTACTCGCTACGAGTTCCAACCCTATTTTCCAGCGATTTTTGTAAGTCAATAGTGGGATGTTACGTTTTTCTCTTGCTTTCCAGGACAACCAATACTGAAACAAAATTTCAACTGCGCATCACTCACACTTCCCTATCAGAATTCTACTTATGTGTTGGGAAAATATTATTCTCTTAAGGGTTGTCTAAAGTTTCGGCATGGGTTTCAGTAGTGCGAAAAGAACAGCTATTCTTTCTCCTTAAATCAGTGGGATGTATTTGAATATAACTGATTGTACAATATAAAGGTTATAACGGGACACAAGAATATAATAGCGAGAGTGAACTTTCAGTCTGCTTTGGACCCGTAGAGGAAAACATAATTTCCGAGTTCGAGTTAGATTTCTAATATTAATTAAGCTTGTGGACTTAAGCAATATTAATTTGGTTTATTGTTTTATATATTTAAAAATATCAGTGTTTTTCATATGAATTATTATAGGAAAGCGGTTTTTAATATATTTTTAATGCACGTAAAAACGCGAAGTGGATGTTTTATCTGTTATAAACCGTGAGAAATTGAATTAAAGCTAAAGTTCAAATGTGGAAAATGTAGATGCTTTTAAGGGTTCATAAATAGGTACCTACATAAAATTGTATAAAATAAGGTGATTTTGAAAAATGTCAATGTACATATGGTACATACATGTATTAGTTCGATGTGCGTAATGAACAAAACGGTGATTTTTTTGAGTTCTTTCTGTGATATTTCGTATTGATTCGAAAGAAACTGTACGTGAAATATTTTCTATCACTTAGAAAAAAATGGATGTAGCTAATACAAATCAATTGCCTTTGGACTACAGTCTAGGCTTTAAAAATGAATTTAAATCAAACGAGTTCCCGCCCAACGTTAATTTTGCTAGTAATTTTGTTAACAATCATCACCAGCAGTTGGATTTAAGAAACGTTGCGGTTTTACCTGGGTCAATTTTATCTTCTACTAGAATACAAATGGATCAATCATATTGTCAGCCATTATCTGCATTTAAGGCCGTCTTACCAAAAAAGAAGACCGACGGTAAGTTATGATATATTGTATTAAAAAATAACAAAAACCAAACAGTTGATATCGCTGACAGATCTAGCCCAAATATCCACCAATTAGGGATACCTACATTAAAAATTAACGTATCAGGTACCTATCTATGTATTTTTTTGAAATTATATTATTAATTATTAATTTTACCGGTCTCGCTGATAAAATAAAAAATAATAAAAAATGTGTCAGATAACATTAAAATGAAGGTGATGATGGTGATGATGGTGATGATGATGATATACTGTAGGTTATTAATTGTATACATACTCGTATTATGTAACAAGAAAATCAATGATTAAAATATATGATTTTGGGAACAAAAGCTTAGAACATTATATGTAAACTCTTAAGTTCGTTTACGATTTCTATATATCTATGCTATATACATACATATGTATGTGTGTTACCTTTAGGTTGTTACAAATATACTTTTACTTGTTGCTACTTGAAAATTTCACAAATCGGTATTGCAAAATATTAAGTTTTTTGTTTATATGATATTAAAAGATAGGTAATACATTTAAGTTTACATTCAGTGTTATCCTTTTTTACAATTTATTGTTTTTGTTGTACAAATGCTCTGATCCAACAGAGAAAAACTTAAAATCATTGCATTCATTCATTTATTTGTATATATATATATATAAATGATATGAAATTATTATTTTTTTTTTTGATTGTCAGAGAAACTTTTGGTATTTTCAATGAGGAGGAGCTTTTAAAGTAATTGAGATAAATTAATCTAATTTTCTAGAAGGAACCATTTCTTACTTCAAAACTAAATTCCAATAAAAACATATAGTTTGATATCAATAATACGTATATTAAGTATTTTAATGTATTTAATGTTTTACTATACCGGATAGTACTTCATATATGTATAGTATGTACATTAGAAAAATTGTCAAAGAATTTTAATTAACACTGAGAAGAAGCAACAATTCCCTACATGTAAAGGGTTTTGCGTCGGGTGAAATTAATTTTGTTTCTTACTTTTGATATTAATGTCCAATTCTTGGAAAATCTTTGTATTTACATAGCTTATAAATTTAACAACTCGGATCTATTATTTCAGATTTCACGACAAAAACCAATCTTATTTGAGAATTAAAATAGATTATTAATAATAAATATTTTGTGATTTTTTATATTTTATATTATTTATAAGTTTAATGTTATTATAAGATTAATTTTAAAGGTTATTCTAACTAAAAAATCCAAATTTAATTTATTATACATATAATTCAACTCATTTTCATTCGCACAAAGTAGGTATTTACTCATAAAATTACTATATTTTCATTAATCTAAAAAACATTCGTGGTAGTGAGTCACTTCTTTTTATAAAATAATAGATATGTAGATAATTGTAGATATGGTATATATACAACCGTGCCAAATATAACATATTGACTACAAGTGAGAAAAATTAAATATATGTCAAATAGGGTACACATTTTTTCTTTTAAAAATATTAAACAAAATCGAATTTTTACAATTAAAAACTAGTATTTTTAAACCTTATCTACTTTATAGAAACTAAACAATTGTTTAGCCGCTGTGTGTACCAATTAACTAGAAGAATTCGGGCTAGTTTTAATTATGCCTTAAAATGAGCTATTGTATAAATCGCTGAGGTTTACTTAGACCAATCTAATCATTGGCGTTAAATCATCTAATTTCATCGGAAAAGAAAGATCCCTGAATTTGATATAAGGTATAGGGTTTTCTAATAACGACTTGACAACTTTTTTTTTAAATAAAAGGCAAACCATTTGAGATATTTCAACAACTTCAAAAAATTGGCTTGAAGTACAATCTAAACACTTATGAATGGAACTCGACTTCGTTCATATGGCCACCGCGGGCACGTTTGCAGCCGTCGATTCGTTGGACCCAATTTTCAACGACTTGGCCACACATTTCGGTCGAAACGGCCGCGTTGAATGTTGGCTCTGAGCTTTTCCAACGTCGTAGGCGTGTTGGCATAAACCAATGACTTAACGTAGCCACACAGAAAATAGTCAAGCGGCGTTAAATCGCACGAACGAGGCGGCCAATCGACTGGCCCATGTCTTGAGATAACACGCTCACCATGCTTACTCTTCAATAAATCGATTGTAGCGTGCGCTGTGTGGATTGTGGCAACATCCTGTTGAAACCACATGCCGTCCAAGTCCATATCTTCCAATTCGGGCCAAAAATAATCGGTGATCATGACGCTATAACGCTGACCATTCACAGTAACGTAACGATCGTTATTGTAGACGAAAAAATATGACCCAATAACGCCGCCGGCATGCAAACCGCACCAAACAGTTATTTTTTGTGGATGAAGTGGTGATTCATGAAGCACATGTGGGTTTTCACCCGACCAATAACGCTTATTTTGCTTATTGACGAACCCATTAAGCCAAAATTGAGCTTTGTCACTGAAGATGATTTTGCGATTCCGAATATCTGTAGAAAATTTTTATAATCTGCAGACATTGCTCTACCTCAGACATTGCTTTACCATGATGAAAATGTTGAGTTTACTGAATAAATTGAGAGTGACAGTTTGATGATTAGTGAAAGAGTGCGTTCACAAATTAAATTCAAAATTGTCAAGTCCCTATTGGAAAACCCTATATATAAGTTATAAGTTCAATAGAAATTTATTGTAATTGTCGTTTAATAGATATTAATACAGGTTTTTTCATTAGATAAACCTAAATATTTTTTTCTTTTTCTTAAATAAGAACATTTTAGTGAAATTTTTATTTTGGATTAAAATATAGTGAATTGATACCACTACATATATAATAAAATATGAACTGATCTAAATAACCTCCACGGAACTGCTTTCATGAGAACGGAAAGTTGCCTTAAAAACGTCGTTTGTGACACGGGCTGTGTGGCAAGTGATACCATGCTGTTAAAACCGTATAACACCCAAGCTTTTTAGATACAATTTATCTAAAAAACAAATGTGTAACATGGAGTGATAAACGACTCGCCGGCACCACCTCGGACGGAGTACGGACAATGACAACACCGGCATAAAATCAACACCAAACCGTAAATTTTTTCTTATATGATTGGTGCTGTTGGAACACCTCCGACTATTTGTTACACCAAATGTCCTAAGCTTGCTTATTAACAAATCCAATGAAACAAAATGCGCCTCTTCACATTTGTGTGGTGAAAATCCGAATATTCTTTTACCTTCAATATAATTATTTGGTTTTCCTTTTTGAATTCAATGTAATTTCGGAAAATCCCGATTTGCTTCATGCATTTCGCTTGCACGACAGTTCATGGTGTGATTAAGTCGATTCAATTATTAACATAGTGTCTTTCTATATACATATATACTCCCATTATAGAAATTAGAAGAAGAATATTATAATAATATTAAGAAAATCGTAAATTACGTGTAAGAATAAAGTCACTTTTACATACTGCTATTATCATAAAATTCATCGATAACAGGTTTCGTTTCGGTAGCCAAAATAGCGTAAAATGCCTTGTTAAAATAATAAATCTTTTTCCACATAGAAATGAAAGTCCCATATTTTAATGTTATCATTTACGCCCTAAAAAGGTTTTCTTAATTAAAGTTCATATTCAAAATTAAATATTCGTAACATACACCAACACCATATCGCAATAAATTAAATAAATTTTTTTTCGGTCCAAAGTCTTTTTAATACAAATAAGATGATTAGAAAGAGAAAACTTTCTGAATTACTACTGCAATTCTACTGATTAGATAGAAATTGTCAATGAGAAACTGTTTCAAATGTTCTTTCCGCATAAAGTCAAGTATCCATATGTACATAGATGTACATAAGTATGCGAGTATGTAGCTGCTTTTCTGGAATTAAAACAAAATACAGAGCTCATAGATTCTTACTAACTTTGATAAATTACATGGTTTTCAATTTAGAAGCAAATAAGAGATAGCCTAGACAATCAGTTAAGATTTAAAATTTTTGGTTTAGGTATTTATATATATTATAATATATATATTTTGGAACTCTTCAGGTAAATTATAACAACAAATAAGCGATTTACATTAGTCGCAAGTAACTATTGCATGGAATGAGATGAATGGCACTTGCATAATCGAAACCGAAAAACTTTCCATTCTCAGTATGTGTGTCAATGATAACTTAAGTTGGAATGACCACATACTTAATGTCACCAACAATGTTGTGAAATATCTAGACTTCCTTAGATGGACTTGCTTATAAATCGGAAAGTTTTGTGCTCAAATTCCATTTTTAATCGAACAATAATCAAGTTAAATGAGTTGTTGAGTACGAATTAAGAACAAGCTAACATCCACAAAGAATGTAGTCCTCCCATTGAATGTTAGATGCCACGGAGCCCAAACATCTTTTTTTCTCCCCCTGTCCTATTTTCAAAAAAAAAAAACTTAACACATGATTCATTGTAAGTGTATTCATACCTACTTGTTTGTGTTAAGTTCATAAAAAAAAGATTAAAAATAAAGGAATATTGATAAATATAATCACGGGCTGGAAGAATATTAATGAACAGGTATAACTGGTCCCTCAACAACAACTCCTAACGAACCTATTATCTCTAGCCTGAGCACAGAGAACAGATCAAATCGTTCAACTCTTGCAAATCGGCGGGAACAGACGAGATAATCCAGGCAATGTTACAACACCCTCTTCCATACGAGGGCTATTTGATGTCTATCCGAATTGGAAGATAGGTAGCGCTACTGAGAAATACCATCATTTAGTATAACTTTTAGCCCGCCTGTCAAAATTTGGTTACAATCCGACGCTTAGTTTTATTTTGACATCCATTTCAAAACATCGAGCTAGTGTTTTTTGCGACCATGAAAAAAGAGCATGATCCGATTTTTGTTTCTGAGTGTCAAAACCTTCGAGGAAATCAGACCAATTCTCAATGCCGTGTATGGGACCCATTGACCTTCCTTTCAACCGTTTACCATTGGTTCACAGTCCTTGTCCGCTCGACGGTTATTGATGAACCTCGACCGGAAACATGATGGCCGCCGCTGACTATTTGGAGATGGGAAAAACAGTCACATGAGTATACTACGTCGATTTATTGAGCCGATTTAACCCCGATTTGAAGAAGACAACGACCACATTTGGCGAAGAAAAAGTGCTCTTTAACCACGATAACGCTCCGGCTTACACTTCCGCAGTCGCGATAGCCAAATTGATTGAATTACAGTACAAATTACTCCTTGCGACTTCTCTTTGTTTCCAAACCTTAAAAGATCGCCCTCTGGAAAGAAGTACGGAACGAACGAGGAAGTCATCGCCGCCGCGGAGGAGTATTGTACAAGCCAACAAAAGGCGTATTATACGGAAGGGTTTAAAACTTGCAGTGGATTATATTGAAAAATGATTTGTCAAAACTTAAAAAAGTTGCGTTGTCATTTCTAAACAGCCCTTATATACCATACCTTGGCTTAAAATTATCTTTATCGGTTGTCTTACTCTGGGCTACGTCCCAAAAACTGGAAAGAAGTAAAAGTGGTTTTCATTCCCAAAGCAGGAAGACCTAACCACTCCTCTGCTTACGGAGTTAAAAACATTAAAGAGAATTCTAGATCAATATAGGAATAAGACGTAAACTTAAAAAACAAATATATGCGGTTCTCAACACGCTTACCGTAAAGAAAAACAATTAGATCACTACACGAGGTTATAGCTAACAAGGAAAAGAATCTGCACTACAAAGAGTAAACCATGGTCGCTTTTATAGAGCATTTAATAACGCAAACACCGGATCTATAAGGACGGCCTTAAATATATGTATCACAGAAACAACGATAGCACTATGGATTCAGAACATGCTAAAGAGCAGAATTATCAATTCAGAATTTGAGTGAAACACAGTCAGGAAAAAGAAATTCCACATTTCCCCCCATATACGACTTATTGGTTCTTAACAGAAGGGTGTTAAAGCGAACGAATAGAGTCGGACTTAACCACACTCGCAGAATGGAAAACACAAAGCGGTTTAGGGATAAGCCCATCAAAAACCTAACTAGTCTTGTTCACAAGAAAAAGAAAGCTAAAAGAGTTTGATCTTCCCAGGATCAACGGTGCTAGGATACAACTTTCATCCGTAGCTCATTTGGAAGGGTGACATCGAAGAAAGAACCAAAAAAGTATCAGGAGCATTCTACACATGTCAAAGACGTTAGACTAAGACCATGTATAATGTAGACAAAACTGCACTTATTTTAGAGTAATTTTTTTGGTTATAATAAAAAATAGTCATATTGGAGATTAATTCATTTAACCTTATACCTGGAAAACTGTAGGCCATAGGTAAAAATGTTTTATGGTGAATATACATATATAGTATAGGTAACGTTATGGTGCATCAAAATAATAAAAAAGGGAAAAAATTATAAACACACTTTTCCGAGATAAGTGCAATTCCAAAAATTTATTAAAATAAATTACAAAAATTTTGTATTTAAAGACCAATATCTCGAAAAGGCACGGATAGTAATAGTGTTTAAATACGAATTAACCAATTATCAATTGGCTATCAAGAGAGCTTAACTTAGTTTCTTTAGGCTTAATACGCTAGAAGTTATTACTAAATAATTGTTGGTATTTACTTTTCTGAATGAATTTTCTTAAACATCTTGTAACTCAGTGGGTGTTGAAGATAGCCCCTCCCGATCTTTTTTATAACAAGAACTAATGAATCAGATCACACAATATCTCTATCCCAAATCGGATCACCCTGTATTTTAAACTCCATATACACAATGTTTCTTATTTTTGATTTATTATAAGGGGTAATTCATTGTGAGGTTTGATTTTCAATTGGGTTTTTTTGACAGATCGCACATGACTCCTATCAAACTGCTTTGTTATTTTTGTTCAGTATCGTTTGGCAAGTCATCATGGGAAGAATATTATCACAACAGTGTCTTCAAATTGTTCAGCTGAATAGTATTACGAAAATCAGCGTTCTGTCAGAAATATTTTTCGTGCGATTCGAGGAACTTATGGTGCGCATAATCGACCTACTGAAACCACTATTGCCAATACCATTCGAAAATTTGAGTTCCAATTTACATTGGTGGATGATACTCGACTGGTTGGACCACATCCAGCAGCTTGGCTTAGCGTTCTCAGCAGCTTGGCTTAGCGTATTTGACAACTTGACGTATTTTACGTAAAGATCTCGGTCAAAAAGCGTACAAAATTTAACTTGTGCAAGAATCGAAGCCAGGCGACTTGAATTTGCGTCATATTTTCAGTCAATGGGCTCTGGAAAAACTCAATAAAAATCCGGTGTTTTATCGTGAAATTTTGTTCAGTGATGAAGTCCATTTCTGGCTCAATGGATACGTTAATAAACAAAATTGCCGTATTTGGGCTAATGAGCAACCCGAAGAGTACCAAGAGTTACCATTATATCCATTAAAATCAACGGTATGGTGTGGTTTCTGGGCTGGTGAAATCATTGGTCCATATTTCTTCAAAAATGAGGCATTTCAGAATGATACCGTCAATGGTAACCGTTATCGCGCTATGTTAACGGACTATGTGCTTCTTAAAATTCAAGCACATGGTCTCGGAGAGTTCTGGTTTCAACAAGACAGCGCGTGAAACAATCTACTTGTTGAGAAATCATTTTGGTGAGCACTTTATTTCACGTTTTGCTACGGTAAATACAATACGAAATATTGTGGTAAATTCCTTCCATCATTTTTGTAAGAAACTTTTATTATTTGATTACTGTTTCATCAAATATTTTTGTAAGTTTCGAGAGCAGTACATCACGATGAACACAGGCATTGCAGCTAAAAACGTTTTAATTGCAACGTACTAGGCGGGCAAATTTAACAAAAAAAAAAAAGAAAAAAAAACATTTTTGTGATTAGGATGTAGTGTACCATATAATGTTATTTAATTTAGAAGTCCTAAATCCTTCAAAAATTTTGGAATTTTGCTCATAACCATTTCATAATATATTAAACAAGGAAAAGAAAAGAATACAACTCTTTATCCTTTCCTTTGATTCTCGGCTGTCCGCTTTTCAATAGCCCAATGTGATGCAATTTTACGTCAATTACACCCCCACTAATCAGCTTTCTGTTAGAATAAGCCTCAAGAGTATGTCTTCAGGGAATAACTACTACTATGAAATAAGTTTAAAATGATCGTTGAATTTTCCTTAAGCGGACAGTGGCGTACATTTTGCCATATACAGCGCACTCAAAAAGTTGAAATCAGCTAGAATACATGCTAATCTTCGCAAAATTGCTTGTTCCATTACTCCTAAGGCCGTTTTTAGTTTCTACAATATGTGTGTAGGTATTGCACAGACAGCAGTGATTCTTAGCGGTCGAAAATACATTTTTCAAATTTGCTGCAGTTGTAAATCGAAGACAAATGTTCGGAATGCTTTGATTTTTTTTCCTTTTTTTGATTATTTTGTTTATCTGTACAGCGACCCTCCATTTTTTTTTTTTTTTTTGATTGTATGAAAAATATAGTTTTGGCGGGCTAAAAATCATCAAATTCTCGAAATTTCGTTAAATTTAAACTTAAGCCACGGTGAAGACCGCAATCATTGGAAGGATTTTATTTTTGTGAATTGGGAGAAAGCGAATAACTCCCTGAAAATTTAATTTTTTCCTTTGAAAATTTCAGTGCATATTCATTATTTATGTATAAACTATGGATGCAGTAGTTTTCTTTAAAAGAATTTCAAAAATTCACCTTTTTTTTGGGGATCACATTAGGTGTGTCCATATTAACATGGCTTTAGACCAGAAAAGTCCATCATTGACCAAATTTTGACGTAGGGTCATATCTTGGAGAAACCGCATGAATTTCTGATCAAAGAACACTACATTAGTACCGATTCTTAAACCGTCTATGATAGTATTTATAGAAACGAACTATTAAGAAAAATACTAATTTTGTATCCCTGCCAAATACGTCCAATTATGCAGGATGGCGGTGTACAATGCACGCTTCATCAATGTCCTAGATATCCTATTTGTATGTTTTTTATTTTCATTTAAGAGTATCACTTCCCGCAAATCGATGGCGCTTCCTTAAATCTATATTGAATTTTGTTCCAAGTTTATAATTATCATACAAATATCAATTTTTCGTGTACGTTGATTAAAAAAACATGGAAATTGAAAAAAATATTTTTGTACAATAATTAAATAATAGAGGGGAAAAAGAAGTTATCAATTTTCATGTTTTTACTTCAACTCATGCATGTTGAACAAATAAAAACATATTCGTAAGGAGAACTTAGGTTATATCATTATCCTATTTAATAAGATGCAAATTTGGTTGGTTGAGCATTACCATATGTAACATATATAAGATCAAAGTGTCGTACTATACAAAAACTTTTTCACCAAACAAGAGACTATACGTAAATATATAGGCAACAATTAAAACCCGTTTTTGAAAGGCACAATCGATTGGCAAATAGAAAAATAGAAATTCAGTCATTGAGATAAATCAAATCCATGGGTACTATTGTATTTTGATAGGAAATTACTATAAGGCTATTTACATTACGGATAGAATTGCTTAGAATGAGGCAAATGAGAAAATGTATGTATGTGCAATCGTGAGCTAATTCAGCAAACACTAAAATTGCACTATGAAAATGGACTATGGAAACAACATCCTCAGTAACAACAACAACTACATAATGCTTAGATGGAGCGTCTGACCAAAGCCACTTTCCGTGTACCGTATATGAAAATACAGGAAACACCACAAACTATCAAAGTTATCGTTAGTTTTGGAACATAAAAAAAGTCAAGCTGGCTCGGCCGCAAAGGGTGGAGGTTACACGTAATTTAAAATTTAGAAATTAAGGTTATTAAAAGAAAACGCATAAGCACAAAAGTATAACATAGTATTAACTGTCATGAAATATTTAGTACCACTTACAAAAAAGAGTATCTACTTTAAGTTCTTTAAACTGATTTGCATGACTCGCATACAAAAACAGCTTCCTTTGTTGAAAGACATTTACTGTGAGCCCAAACTAAGTCGCACTGCAAGCACGGTACAAATTTCTTTTGCTCCTTATCCATCTGGAAGGATTTGTTGCAAAAGGCACAAGCAATCGTTAGAGAAACTTTATATGGTTTGTTTTGTCCGTTTTGATTTTACTGGGATAGGTCTTTTCGTCTCTGGTTTCTTGCGTTTTTCGATATTTCGAATGCTCTTTTCCAAGGCTATTTTATATGGTGATGTTGTTAGCACCGTTGCGACTGATTTTCTACCTCTGTCGCTGGTAGGTCGTTCAAGTTTGGCTGGTGGTGAAATCTCCTAAGTTGTTATTAATTTTTTCAACTATTAGTTGAACTATTATTAGTACTAGGAACGGGTCCTTCCAGTGTGATTACATTTATCATAGCCGCTTTACTAGTGCTGGCAACTGGTTCGTCTAGGTCATTTTCCCGTCTGGAAAGCTCAAATACTTCTTTCGGATGCTTTTCAGAAATTTCACCAATAAAGTCATGCTCCTGAAATAAATTTTTATCGAACGGATAAATACCAGTACATTTAATCCAATAATTGCAATCTGTGCTGTTTGGACTTTAAGATAGGCTTTGGAAAAAAGTTCGATGATATCGAATTGGGTTATTTTTCGGCCCTGTTCTCGCATACATCTTCTGATTTCGTCATTGTAGTATGTCTTGAGAGGCCTTATAAATGCTCTATCCAGTGGTTGCATTTTGTGAGTACAATGCGTAAGGTAAGGATATAATTACAACACCATTTTGTCGAGCTTTATCCAAAACCTCAATATTTCGGGTATGACTGTAATGACCATCCAACCGCAAGAAATGGTACAACCATTTGGAAAATATCGGGATTTGTATCCATCTCAATAAGTGGCAAGCGGAATTGGAGCCAGGATTAGCATGTTTCATTAGAACTGGAGAATGTTTTTTTCTGGGAACAATAAAGAATGGGGAAACAAAAGTTCAACCGGCAGTTCCACGTCTTTGCAGACGTCATGCAACCTATTTGCCTTTTTTCCCTTAGCCGCTAAGATTTTTGGTTGCTTGCTTTGAAAAATAGACACTCCTGTTTCATCCACATTCGTGTTGGGGAAAAATTATATTTTTCATATTCCTGTTCCAGTAAGGTGTAAAATCTGGAAACCTTTTCAGCATTAAAGTCTTTTGATCTATCGAATGAGGTGCCGGTTGGATTCCTGATGCTAATTTCGGATTTGTGTCTTTTCAGAAATGCATACAACCAGTCCTCTCCGGAGCATTTTTTCATCACTGAAAATGGGCTCGAAATGCTATTTCTTCTTGCCACTTGGAATGTTAATGAGCAAATATCACTGCGAGTAAGTCCCCAAAATCGTGATTCCATTTCCTTACCTTATACCTTACCAGTACCAATTCTATTTACACAGTAAAAATAGGTTTGCGTCCCAAAGGCGTGGATAAAATATCGTCGATTTCTATGTTACTGCGAGCTGCCCTTTGCAGTGTAGTAAATTGAACTCCAAACGTCTTCGACGAAAAAAGTATGCCCATTGCTCCTCCTCTTACTGCAAAAATTGCCTTACGCATATGCGTATCTCTCCTTTCTTTGGCATGACCTGAAAATAATTATAACTTACTATATAATCAATGTGATATGTGATATGGTATATCACTTTACCCTACTTTGACCATATCACATTAGCCGAATTTAGATATTGAAACAATCACGATTTCTTTATTAAAAAAACACTTTGGAAAACTAAAAACTCACCCAATTTGTGGCTAGCTTAATTCACACACAAACAAACTTTAATATTTATTTTAAAAAACTTTTAATAATTTTGGAATTTCAAAGCAGCTTTAAATTTTAAACAGTAGTAGAATTATTAATTAAAGTTTAAATCATAAAAAATGCGTGTGTACGTACATAAGTAAGTACAGACCCAAGATCATGGAAATGCTGATAAACAGCCAGCTCATGAAAAATCTCGAAACTTCTTAATGAACGGCAGTAAGGTTTTCGTAGCAACAACTCCACTGGTGATTTGATGGCATTTCTTTGATTTCAAAGGGAAGATAATTGCACTTGATATTTCTTAGGCAAATGCGTGGCTTTGAGATCGACGACTCCCTTCTTCAATGGATTAGAAACTACCTTTAAGAACGTTTAATTCAAGTTGTCTGCTATTGATTTAAGTTTGATATTCACAAAATAAATGCTGATATACTCTCTGCTTTTCATATTCGCTCCCGGACTTACGTCTCTACTTTTCGGTTGTATAACGGGGATGACAGCGTATGTAAAGTTCATTAAATTCCGATATAACCAATAAGAGAACTATCAACAGAGTGAATGTTGCCATTAAAGCGAAATATCCGTGAATGTCACTTACATTGTCGAAACCGAAATCTTTCCATTCTCGGTATGTGTGTCAGCGAAAACTTACGGTGTCCGCTGTCGTTAAAAATGCTGCGAAATGTCTAGGTTTCCTCATGTGATATAAGAAATATTTCGCCCCCTCTGATCTGACCTCAATATATTAGGTGAGCATTAAATTCTCGCTGTTTCTCACCAGAGGGCTCCAGCAGTAAGTGCTGGTCGATTTTGACATATCCAAAATGTCATGAAACAAGATTAGACATAGGGTAAACAAACCGTTTTGACAGATTAGTGTTTTTGTCATATACTTTTGGTTGTTTGAAAATGTCTGATTTTTTGCCAAATAATCGTCATTTGCGGAAAGTGCTGTTTTCTTCTTTCATTCGAAGAAAATCGTGGCTGAAATGCATCAAGATCTCTAAAAGCTTACGAAGATGCTGCTCTAAGTGAAACAACGTGACGTGATTGGTTCCGTCGCTTCAAAGACGGTGATTTCAATGTTGACGAAAGTCCGCGAGAAGGAAGGCCAAAATCCTTCGAAGGCTCTGAATAAGAGGTATTGCTGGATGAGGATCCGTGCCAAACGCAAGAAGAGCTTGCTTAAGCATTAGGAGTTACACGCCAAAATATTTCCAAAAGATTGCATGCGTCGGGATCGATTTAAAAACAAGGAACTTGGGTTCCTTATCATTTAAAGCCAAGGGACGCTTAGCGTCGTTTTTTCGCCTATGAATAACTGCTCCAGCGGCAAAAAAGCAAGGGTTTTCTTCATCGCATCGTGTCAGGTGATGAAAACTGGATTCATTACAGCAACTTAAAGAGAATACAGTCATGGGGACTGCCCGGTCATGCTTGTACGTCGTCGGCTCGGCCGAATGTTCACGCTGCGAATGTTATGCTGAAAAAGTGATCTTGCAGTGTGATAGTACTCGGCCTCATGTTGTCAAGCCCGTTAAAAAATACCTCGAAACGCTCAAATGGGAAGTCTTACTTCACCCGCCATATTCCCCATTTAAGATAACAAAATATAACTTAGTTGCACATCTCATATAAGGTATCCATCCGCCAAAAATTGGAGTATAATGCCCATATCTGGTGAGATGCGGACATAAATTTAAAGACTAATTTGGAATGTGGTTAAGACTCCTATATATGTTAAACTGTTTTATTTTTATCAGTTATACATTGAGCCACTTTGTACAAGTGTGCATGAGCGTAAATAGTAAAGCAGCGGCCAATTACAAATTTATAATACATAAACTCGTGCATATAAATTTATATGAATGTGCATTTCGTGTTAAAACTTGTTATGAGAAATCGAGATGGATGAAATAGTAAAAAAAACCAATGGGAAGTGCACTAACACGTGCCGTGCAGCTCTAGGGAATAGCTCGGGAATCAGCTTTTTTCAAAATTGTAATCGTTTGCTATAATAATAATATATCAATGACAGATATAGAATTTTCTTGTAAACGAACATATGTGACCAAAATAAGAAAAAAATATATTTTACATATTATAAAATTCAGGAACTTTATTTTAGCAATACAATCCAAGTGGTAAAGTAGAAGGGAGAAGATAAAAATGTTTGCTGATTTTCTTAATCGGTCCTTATCATACACAAAGGAAACATTTTAAGAAAAATCGTATCTGAGTATTTTGCAACTCTTTATGCTGCAAACGCTATAGCTATTTAATAATAAATTATTGCTAAAATACTGCTAATTTGTGTGTTTCAAGAAGACAACAACTCTAAACAGTTAAAGTAATAAATAACTGGTTCATGTTTTCGCATGCCGACATTTAATTGTTACTTCTCAATCGCTGCTAAATTCAACATATATGGTAGAAGTCGTTGAACAACAAAACTTATCAAAAGCTTACGAGCAAAAAACTTGTCGACTCAATGTCTATAAGAAATAAAGGTCATTGTTTATAAAAGAAAATTTTCAAAGGCTTGTTAATATATAATATACTCGTATAATTTTTTTTTTACTAATTTCTAAAGTCTTTTCTTCATCACATTTTGGAGCGCATAATCTTAGCAGTTTTTTCTTAGTTTGATGACCTAATTAAAAAGAATGTATACTTTTTTGATTGTTGTCAGAATGCTGAAAATTTAAATGTTTGAATTAATATTTCAAAATAGTGAATATCTTGCGCAAAAGTCGAGATTCCTAACCCGGGCCATCCACAAAAGTCGCCTAAATATAGCATTTGCGTTACAATCATCTACGTTACTCTTGTTATTCTGAGAGCTCTTGTAGTTATTTTTTTACGTATTCAATTTTTTATTTATGTTTTTATTTTAAATTTTATTCAAATCAACTTTCAGCATACGAGTATACGGTTTTCAGATACAAAAAAGCTGCTTTATCCATAGAATATTTGCGGAAGGTTGAAATAATTTAAGTGAACATATTTGACTCAATGGTTTTGATCTTTCTATTTTTAATGTATAGTACAACAATTTCGGGCTTAGCCGCTCACACGACTTCGCCGCTCCGGTGAGGAAATATCAACAACTGTCGGGGAGTCGTCTATTTCTTATAGCTACCTGCTTGGCCTATCTCGCGGGTAAAGAGGATTTCAATTTAATTTTAAGCTCACTTCGCGAAACTCAACAACTTTCAGGCAATCGCATATAGTTGCAATACACTCATGAATATTCGGTACCGTTGGAAAATTCTTGAAAGAAGTTAAGTAAAAAAATGATATGCTGTAAAAAAGCCTAAAATTAATACAGTTTTTTTTCTGATAAATAAAAATTTTAATTATTTTAGGCTTATTTCACTTTGAATCAGGAATTTTTTTGCCTTATTTTACTTTCAATAAATGAAATCATTTAGCCTGATTTTACGGCAACAACAAGAACACCGTTGACAAATCATCTGAGTCCTTTATAAAAATTTGTTATCAGTTACGTATCATGTGCGGAGACAGTGATCATTCCATGTTAACATTTTTTTTATAGATAGATTGCAATGGAAAGGCTTGAAAGATATGTGGTTTCGAAATTAACTTATTGAAGACAAGGTTCGCTGATCGCAGGAATGGACTTTCCAATTGGCTCCGCTAGTGCGATTTGACAACTGTATACATTTTTTTAGGGCTTCAGGGTGCTGGCCTATGTTAACAAGATAGAAACTTAAGGTGATTTCTAGCTGAAAATTCGACGTGAAATTGCTGATATATCAACCAAATCACGCAAAAAAACGTTTCGGAAAATCAAGTACAGTGGATTCACTCATGCAAGCGGTTTTGTGGAAGACCTTTAAGTGATGTCATATTTTATATCCAATAGTATCAATTAAATTTCAATCCAAAACAAAAATCTCAGTGATACTTAAGGCACATGTTTTTTCATTTGAAGAAAACATATTAAGGAGCATCCAAAATAAAATTGTACATGTATACATGTGTATGTACATACGTATTTCAAATTCGCACGTATTTCAAGTTAATTGATAATGCTACTGGCAAAATATACAAACCATAATATTTTATAATTGTACCAATGTGCAACGTGCAAAGTTGAAATCTTTTCTTTTTTACACTTAAGCCACAGATAAAACTAAAATACCATATATGCAAAAGTTTTAGAGGTACACAAAATGACACAATTACACAAAAAAAACCTTTGGGAATGTAAATTTGAAAACTTCTCGTACAACATAAAATTTGTTGTATAGGGTGATTCGTTGTGGGGTTTGATTTATAATGTAAAATAAAACACATAAACTTGTAAGTGAACTTAAAAGTTTTACTATTAGTTAAGAGAACAATTCATGACATTTATTTTTTGAAAATAATATTATGTAAATGTTGGCCACAACTACGTCTGGAGTGGTCCATTCGGAAGGTCCAATTTTGACCAATAGCGACTGATATCGTATATAGCTCGTAGCGCTGTCTTGTTGAAACCAGAGCTCACCGAGATCATGTGCTTGAATTTCAGGAAGCACATAGTCCGTTAACATGGTGCGATAACGGTTACCATTGACGGTAACTTGATATATATATATAAAGAAATATGGACCATCCCATAAACCACACCATACCGTTGTTTTTAATGGATGTAATGGCAGCTCTTGGTACTCTTTGGGTTGCTCATCAGCCCAAGTACGGCAATTTTGTGTAATAACGTATCCATTGAAGCAAAAATGAGCTTCATCACTGAAAAAAATTTCACGATAAAACACCGGATTTTCATTGAGTTTTTCCAGAACCCATTCACTGAAAATATGTCGATTCGTCACGGTCTTCGCGTACACACTCAGCCACAGCTGCTATAGTCTCTTCACTACGTGTTGGATGTGGTCTAACCGGTCGAGTAGCATCCACCAATGTAAATTGGGTGATTGGTTTCAGTAAGTCGATTATGCGCACCGTAAGTTCCTCGAATCGCAAGAAAAACATTTCTCACAGAACGCTGATTTTCGTAATACAGCTGAACAATTTGGAGACGCTGTTGTGGTCCTAGTCTTTCCATGATAACTTGCCAAATGATACTGAACAAAAATGAAAAAGCAGTTTGATAGATATGAAAATTCAATGATTAAAGGGTGACCGTTTAATGTTCAAATGAGTTTTTTAACCAATCATACAAGTTTTTTCGAATCTATTCAGTTCCAAAACAATCTTAATTACTCTGGTCCTTGTGACTGTCCAGCCCTAGTTCTCTGACGGAGTTTAAGTCATAATGAATTTTAACTAACTGTCGATTGTAATTAATCTAGAGTTAACTTATAAAGCAGTTTTTTAGTACAGGACTGATTTTGCCTTTATAAGTTGGGCTTGAACTGGGTAACACTACTCTTTCACTATGATTTATCGATTTAGCTGTCAAAAATCCAGAGATCATTTAAGGACATCTTACCTTCCATTGTTGTCGTTTACTTGCACTGTTCTTCTTATAATTATTTACGTACAAAATGTCGAAAAAGAATGCAAATTTATGGTATGTAATGCCAATTTTTCATATGTTAAAATACATCTGTTTATTTAATGATTCTCTAAAGAAAACGGTTGTTTACCAGTGGAACGGGAGGTTCAGAAGTGGTCGTGAGTCAATCGAAGATGATGAACGCAGTGACAGACCATCGACATCGAAAACCGACGAAAACATTGATGAAGTAAAAGAAATGTTGGTTGGCCGCAAGTTAACCATCAGAGAGATAGCGGAGAACTTGAACATGGATCCGTCCAAGACATTTTGGTTAATAATTTGGGTTTCCGTCGTGTAGCAACAAAGTTGGTGCCAAAAGACCTATATTTCATGCAAAAACAGACCGTGTTGACGTCGCAAAAGATATGATTTGCGAGTCTGAATCCGATCCCACATTCATTAAAAGGATCATTACTGGAGACGAAACGTGGGTTTATGAGGTCGACACGCAATCCAGACATCAGGCAAGTGAATGGCGTTCACCAAATTAGCCGAGACCAAAAAAAACCACGTAGTTTTCAGTCAAAAAAGAAGGCAATGCTCAAGGTTTTCTTGGATCACAACGGTGTAGTGCATCATGAATTTATGCCAGAAGGCCAGACAGTAAACAAAGAGTATTATTATGGCAATATGAGACGTTTGCGTAAAGCAATTCGCCGAAAGAGACCAGAATTGTGGGCAGAAAACTCGTGGATTTTGCACCATGATAACGCACCGTCGCACAGTGTCATCACTATTCGGAATTGAAATGACCTGATTTGGTTCCCTGTGACTTATTTCTGTTCAATCGAGTAAAAAAACTACTACGGGAAACGCGTTTCAGCAGCAGAGAGGAAGTAATGGAAAAATCGCAGGAAGCACTGATGGACATATCGAAAACCGTATATAAGAAATGTTTCGAGGACTGGATCAAGCGATGGAAAAAGTGTGTTGCAGTCGATGAAGATTACTTTAAAGGGACAATATAGATGTAGATGAATAATTTTTGACCTTGAGGTCACTTTTCTTCAGAAAATGCGTAATAAACATAAAGTCTTACTACATTTTTCGTATGGACGTAACAATTATAAAAAAAGAGCAAAAAGTTAGCAGAAAAACTCGAAGATTTTATGATACTTGTGAAAACCCGCAGCGGGTAAAATTGAAATTTTGTGTGATTTTAATTAATTTCTATTTATGTAGGTACTAAAAGGGTTATAATAGGTGCTCAAAGTGTCTTCCTTGGTTTTATGTGCATGCTAGAGTCCGTTTTTTGATTTCAATACGAATACTTATTTGATAACTTTTCAACTTTTGATAGCTTATTTGATAACTTTTCAACTTTTGATAGCTTTTGATAACGCTTCAAGAATACGCTTTTCCGATTCACTTAAAGTTGCTATTTCGGTTGAATAAACAAGTTCTTTCATTCTTCTCCATACAAAAAAATTAAATACTGTAAGGTCAGGAAATCTCGTAAGCCAGTGAACTGACCCATTTCTTCCTATCCAACGAATACCGTACTCTTCATCTAGGCAGTTCTTAAGTTCACGGCATGGGCTAGAGCCGCATCCTGTTGAGAATATGACGAAGTGGAATGGAATGGAGTGGAATGTCCTGCAATATTTCTGGTAAATCATTTCGTAAAAGCTCCAGATAGTTCGTGGAATTCAGCCTAGGTGGTAGTTTGTAGGGGCCGACTAACTTGTTTCCGATTACATCTATCCACATATTGACCCTGAATTTGTGTTGAAATGATTTATGTCAACTTGTATGTGGACTATCCGCAGCCTATGTATGAAGATTACGAAAATTTGTGATCGCATATCTTGTAAATTGAGATTCATCCCTCCAAAGAATTCTGCTAATAATCTCGTTGTTATCCAAGCTCCTCAAATTTTCAAATTATCGGGAAGCAGTTCTTGCACAGGTGTATGGTGGTATGGATAAAGGCTTTCTCCATGCAGTACATTAGAAATTTTATGTCTAGAAACATTGAATTGCAAAGCTGAGTCTGATACTTGAAAATTCCCGTGTTTGGGCGTGTATTTGAAACTGATCCCGGTTTGCGAAGTCTCTTATACGCACTTCAAAATACTGCTTCACTTCGGTTATGGTAAGTTCATGATATCTTTGTCGCGCTCTAGTTGAACTTTTATTATACAGCCCATAAACGTAAATAATGTCTGCCTATTTTGTTTTGTAAATGCAGAGATTTCAAATAGCGTTTTTAAGCAACTGTAACCTTGGAGTAAAAAATTTTACTGATCAATTCATTTATTTGTGATATTTTGTACAATTATTGTTTGATAAATTTTCCAAATAGGCCTTCATACCCCAAATCTAACTCTTTCTGCGAATTTTTAAGGAACATTGTAAGGAAATGAGAGTTTTGACTAGTAGTCAAATAAATGAGCAATTTAAATTTTTTTTCATAGCTTTGGAATTTTAAAAATTGTTGAAAAATTATTAATTCTTGGAAAACCACTCTTATTGTTTACTGTTCTTAGATTTACTGATAGATTCTTTTTTTACCTGCTGCAAGTTTTCCCAAGTGTCATAAAATCTATAGTTTTTTTTAAAATTGTTAAAACGTAATAAACATAACGTTTTCTGGAGATAAGTGACCTCAAAGTCAGAGATTGGGTATCTGAAGACTCAAATATGATTTATTTAGACACAGTTACGAAGGCTGGTATTTGTTTTAAAACCGAAGTCCTAAACGAAGTTTCTACCATTATGGGTATATATTTTAATTCGTGCGGTTTTTTTTTTTTAAATTTGAACGTTTATTTAAGAAAAACATGTACAATAGTATTATTCAAAGTATTGCCCATCTGAAGCTATGACTTTTTCATAGCAGCCAAGAATGAATCAAGCCAATTTTTGATATTCTGCGCTGATGTGAACCGTATTTCAATGAGGGGATTCTGCATCGACCGGAACAGATGGTAGTCAGAAGGGGCAAGGTCTGGGCTATCAGGCGGGTGGGGTAGGACTTCCCATCCACTGTTTTCCAAATAGTTCTTAACCGGAATAGCAACGTAGGGCCGAGCGTTGTCATGATAAAAAATTATTGCCTTGTGTCTGGTCGCATATTCCGGGCGTTTTTCGGCTACTGCTCTCTTCAAACGGATTATTTGTGTTCGGTAGCGTTGTCCATTGATGGTTTCACCCGGTTTTAGCAGTTCATAATAAAGCACACCCATCTGATCCCACCAAATACAGAGCATTACCTTCGCGCCATGGATATTCGTCTTTGCCGTTGATTTGGCTGGTTGGCCGGGTTTCACATATGATTTTTTACGCTTGGGGTTGTCGTAATGGATCCATTTTTCATCACCAGTAACAATCAGATGCAAAAATGACTTCCTTTTGTGTCCAGCAGTATTTCGAACATGCAAAATCGCCTTTCAAAGTCTCTCGGCTTAAGTTCATGTGGAACCCAATTTCCTTGCTTTTGAATATATCCAGATGCTTTTAAAGGTTTTGAAATGGCTGCTTGAGTGACACCTAAAGATTCTGCGAGCTCTTCTTGTGTTTGGCAACAATCTTCATAGAGTAATGCTTCCAGTTCTTCATCTTCAAACTTTTTTGGCTGCCCAGGACATTCATCGTCTTCCAAGCCACAATCACCACTTTTAAATCGTGCAAACCACTTTTGGCACGTTCGCTCAGCTAGCGCATGTTCACCATAAACTTCCACCAAAATACGATGACTTTCGGTAGCAGTTTTCTTCATATTAAAGTAATGAAGAAGAACTCCCCGCAAAAACACTTTTTCAGGCACAAAGTTCGACATATTTGAGTGAAAAATTATTGTATTTATTAATTTATTATATTTAGTCGTTGTCTTTCCCATTATCACACATACCTTAAATAATTTTCTCCAAGTACAATATATTATATAAACTTAACTAGTAATTTCCTAATAAATTAATTTGGTGGATTGAGTAAGCAGGCTTGAGATGATCTAAAACCCTTTCTATTGTATTATTTATTTTAAGGAATTAGTCTGTAAAAGCGGTCAATAAGTAAAATTTCTTTAAATTATAATTACCTATTACACTAACATAAATTAATATAAGAAACACAGTCTTAACAATTTATTGGTTTAGAAGCTTTTAAAGCTGGTGTAAATAAAGGCGTTACGACATTATTTGTTGGAATAATAAAGGTTTCTGAAGCAATAGATATCGCAATAAAAAATTAAGGGTCCTAAAATTTTCGGTGTCTTTTTAGAGTATTGGGAGACATTAAGCGAAGTCTAGTGCGCTAACTATAACAAATATGATTTTCCATCCAGCTTGCTACGCGAATTTCAACTTTTCGCTGTCGGGTTCTTAAAAGGGTGGATCACACGAAAAAGTTTGCTTCAAATAAAATCAGAAATCAATACTCCCACTGATAACCGTATCTTTATGCTGATGTTATTATTCATTTACATTTTGTCTTTATCGTTGAATGCAATGTATGGACTCTACAGACAAAAGTTTTCGCAGTGCTTCTCACACGATGTTCTCTATGTTTGCTTTGTATAGTATTATTGCCATCGCAATGATTCAATATGACTTTTGAAGCGGAAACTGCTTCTTGGAAATGAACGGAAAATAAGCAGTTTCAACTAGGAGGTATTAAAAAGTGATGAAGGAGTATTCTGCGAAATAGAAAGACAACAAGGGTGTATGAGAACTTGAACTAAGAAGTTTTCTCATTTACTCAAAATAATATTATTGAGAATGACTTTACTGGAATGGGTATTTGTCACTATTACATTTATTATATGAATACGACGTAGAGCAAGATTTTTGTATTACAAATCCTGTTCCTTATTTTCATTTTAAACATCAATATTTTCTTCAGTGTACACATCACTTAGATGCGTTTGTTTAATCTAGGTATACAAAATCTATGCTTTAATCAGTGGACAACTTGCTCAAAAGAACGATTAGAAAATATCATAAAGTCAGGGCGAGAAACGAACCTAAAATTCAAAATTTTTGAGTCTCATTCTACTCGTATAACTGTATGTACATACATATATAAAGTGTGTATAAATATATAAAGTATATGTATTTATTTATTTGTTTTTTTTTTTTGCGGATGTGTTTAGAATTATATATGCTATATATGCTCATATTTCCAAAATTGTTTATAAAAGGTTTTGAGAAAATATTTCTTTAAAAATTTTATGATACCTAGTTAGTGAAGTTGAAAGGGACTGATGGCTTTTTGACACAGATCTTCAGTACTAGACAGGGCGACATAAGAAGTCTTAAGAGATAAAGTGATAGTGATCGGCAAGAGCCCTGACAATCTAAGTTCCGTAAGTGCTAATCAAGCTTCCTCAAATTATTTCCATGGCTTTATGGATATCTTGAAAAGGGAATTCAGGACGCTAAGATATTTACTATGCCGGAGCAGCTCATTACGTTTACCACAATATTTTCAATATGGTGGAGAAGTGATTGATCGGGAGTCTTCTTAATTCCCTTTTGAATATTAACATGCGTGGCTTTGAGGGCATCATTTTGCGCCCAAGATAATTTTAACGTTATCTCTGGTTCACTGCTTGTAAGATTTTCAAAAGCTATCGGGTTTTCCGTTGTCCTTCTTTTCTGTGGCGAATGCTCGTATTAGTACAACGTTGGAGAATTTAACCTTGATATAAATTGTTATGACAAGCTCACTTACTTTTCCAAAGTTGAAGAAGAAAACGTTGAAAACGTCTGCCACCACCATTTCTTTTTCTACCCCAGACTAACACTAAAAAAATAGTTGGTTTTCAATCGTAACTTGTAAGCTGAAGTAGTTAATATAACGCATCTGCTTACTTTACCCTCTACTATTTTTAAAATGATATTTTATATTTAAAATCTCTGGCAACGCATATTCAATTTGAAATTTATGCGGAATACAAAAATAGGTACATATATGTACAAATCTATATACACATCGGTAAAATATACTCGTGTATAAAAGACTTACGTATAGATAACACCTATTTGTTATAAATAGGTATATTTATATATAATAATATATATATATATATTTATATATATATGTATATAAATTATACTTGTCTTTATTTTGGGATTTCTGAAAATGAAAGCATTTTACTTGTAAATGCCATTCATTTGTCAAACCTGTACAGTACAGTACTGGACCTGCACCTTGTGTCTTATATTATGTTTGCCTTATAAATTTTTTTCTATATGGGTAGAAGCAATACTAGTATTTGTGACAATTATAAATAATATAAATTCGTTCTACTGAGAACTAGACTGAAAATATGTACAATATATGATCATCTACTTCCGTATGAAAACCTTTGAGTGACAACCGATATACTATAATAATTAAAGCAATCAATCAATATATGTCTTAGAAAGATACACAGCCAATACTATTATTTAGAGCCGTATATTTATAATAAGCATGCAATTTTTGTAAGTATTTTTTTTATATGGTAAATTGGTTTAGTCATCAATAGTTAAGGAGAGGTAAATCTCAACACATGTATTGATATGTATTTCACATATCATAAATTTTAATCTTTGTACCTTGTGGTCGTTGCATCTAAGTCAGGTCCTAAGACAAAACATCTGTACTTTTGCTCAAATGAGAAATTATAATAGATTTTTCAAAAAGGCATTCGACATCAAAGAATCTTTTAATTCATCCATTGCGCTGTTTAAATGCTGAAATCCAGCTATTATATTAAACCTAAGGTTATTTTGTTTTAGACAGAAAAGACATACAATGGTGACGTAATGCTTTTATAGAAGTGTTTAAGCCTGAGCTAGCATCATTAGTTTTCCTAAAATAGGCGACCCATGCCTTGGATTTAATCCATTTTTTTGTGGGAATTGTGGTAAGAAATGACCTATTAAGAATTAATAAAAGATCTTGTATTAATTACTATTTATTTAACATATTTATTGAAAAAATAGTAAATTTCTCAGCGTGCTTCAAGCTAGTACATTCAGTAAGAGATCATTTTTAATTTTTGTGATTGTTAAGCACCATCTTTATCCAAAGGTATTCAAAAGTTTATTTAAACAGTTTCAAGGACATTACATGAAACTTGCCCTATGTGCACGGAAGTTTATGGTACGATTTTGTTATTTGCAACAAACCATAGCCGAAGAAGGATCAGATTACATAGACTCGAATATACAATAATTTAGAGATAATTTTCGTTTCTATTCAGGGGTACTCCACCCAAATGAATTCTCCAGATTAGTATATGATCTAAAGTTAGTCCAATATATCACACATACTACAAATTTGAATGCTAATTATGATAAACATTAAAGACTCAAACTTATTTTTTGACAATGACGGATTTTGCTGGATTAATCCTGAAAAAGTCTTTTCGTAGAATTTGAATGTACTTATATGAAAATCCCGTCGGCGTCAACTCTGACATGAAGCCATAACACCGATGTTGGAGTGGTTGCTGGCTGGGCTGAATGTAATGAACTAACAACTAGCACGTACTAAGACCCACTTTTTGAGGATGCACTGGCTCCAGTTTGACAACCACCTGTGGGAAAAATGTCTAAACCTAATACATCTGAGTTTCAAACTACTACACCACCCGCCCGCGCTCTGGTGAAAAGCCAGTAAAAGGGTATTCAAATAACCTTGGTGCGCGCGCGGAATTATAAAAAAAAAAACAACACATTTTTTGGCATCAGTCTCTTGCATATGCCGTATAATACTGGATTCTTCTTTACTGCTAGCTTAAAATTCTGTATAGCCTTGAGCTATTAATTGCTGAACTACTTGAATTGATTAGAATTGTACGTATATCCACTACAGTGGAGAAACCTAATAAGGATATGATCCCTTCTTAACAATAACTTTTATTGGTTTATATCAACGCTGCTAAAATTGGCAGTGAATATTTTACTGTTATGCTTATCCCGAACTTAAGTAATTAAAATTACAATTCAATAGCTGTGAAAGCTATAATTAAGAATAACTTTGCTACGCCGAATCGAAACTTCACATCACCAGGCAATGAAATATCTAAATCCGACCATGGTCATTCGCTAAGTATCCCGATTAGGGATTTAAGTCCCATTCATCTCCATCGTCTTTTCGACTAGCTTTTTTACTAACAAAATATTATTCTTCTATAATATTTATTGTTTCTAAAGTATTTTTTTCCTTTCTGTGTATATGTACATAATAATATAAAATGATTAATTATCGTTTAATTATTAAGCACCTGAGTATATAATTTGTGGCTACTGTTGCTGTTACTGCTACCATTACTGTTAAGAAATACAGTAAGATCAGAGAATAAATTGTTGTCCATTTGATGCTAAACTTACTTCCTTTATTTTTTTTATGTCTTTATGTCTAAGGCAAAACACTGATTTGCTTTGACTTCATCAGTTTTTATTTTCATCCTCATTTTTTATTTTATCTTTAAACTGAATCGCTAATAGATAATAGCTTATGTTGATATTAACTTCAAGATTCGTATTAAAAAAAACATGCTTGTACTAGGTAGCCTAGGTAGCTTGTACTAGAGAAAATGCCTATTAACGGAGATAATTTCTATACAAAATTATATTCTCTTGCTTGAATTTTTCTACCCAACAAAACTATGGTATGGTATAATAAACATGTGTTATAAAAAAAAATGTATGAATGATCTGACATTTGATGCAATAAATGTATTATGGCAGGAGTGACTAACGACTGAGGTTATATTTGTAGGAGCTTGAGTATTGCCATAGCGCAACTCCCACAGTCTGCCCTCGATGATGAAACAGAAACTTTTAAGTTCCTTTCTGGGTAGAACTCTCTTTTCCATTCTTGGGTTTACGGAATGGAACTTCACATTTAGTTCTCGAATCCGCGTTCCTTTAGTCAGATCAGCCCTGAAATCAGTCCAATACATCCATAATATTTGCATCTTTAAATCTGTAATAGTTTCTGATAATCTTCAAAATATCGTATGATACTGCAAAGCTTACCACCAGATGCACAACTCTAAAGCAAATCTTTCTTTCACGCTATTTTAGAAATTGGTATCAACTTGGAATGTGATGTCGGCATCCTTATTATTAGGGATGATATTGTATTTCCTTTATAATAAATATTAGGAAATGCGTTTTCAGATACCCGATCTTTATACGTACTAATAGTTTGCAAAATAATCTGGGATCTGTGGCGATTCTTGCCAAGCTCATCATATTTCTAAGACAATAATGCAGCAAGCCTAAAACAATATAATAGTCAGCATACTAAGAAAACACAGGACAAAGGTAAAAAGGTTAAAAAAAAAAGAAATCGGAAAAACTCTTTAATTTTTTTTCTTGAATTTGAGATGGCATATACTATATAAATTGTTGGCTTGCGGATTGATAAAGATCTAACAGTCAAAATGATTTCAAAATGACGAGAGTTTGAATTGTTAATAGTTGTGGCTTATGCTAATGAAAGTACTGTGAATTAAAAAATTATACCAGTTATGATCAATGATTTCTGTAGATGTAAGCAAGATAAAAAAAGAGAAAAAAATATTTCATTGCGTCTTCTAATTATTGATAACAAGAGCTCTAAGTCGTGATATGACTAGGGCGTCCACTTTAACTATATATGTACGTACAAGTACTCATTCCTTAAATTCCTAACAATGTTACTTCTATGTTACAATAGTTTTAAAAAACATATTTGGTCAATTAAAGAAGGGTTATACAATTTGCTATCAGCTTTAAAATTTGTAATCTGCATTAATCAATAATTCGTTTGTTTAAAATTCCTGTATATCTATTTAGCTAATGCTTAAAAAAGTGGTAGTAGCCCTCAAGCCTAAAGGGTTTATGTTGCATTGGCATCACCTTCGTTGGCATTACTTTGTGAGTTGTGAGAACCGAAATAAAAATTGAACTTTTACTTCTAACCTAACCTGGTGTTTGAACATGAAGGCAACGGTGGAATAGATATAAATTATCTAGAAAAAGGAAAAGAAAAAAAACAAAGGAAAAAAGGGAAGTAATTCAAATATATCCTGAAGTACAAAATAATTAAAATACACAAAAACAAGGACTACGGGAATTCATACATTGGTTCGATACTGAGGACACGTGGACTGCAATGACTGAGGAGGGGAAAAAATTGGAAAATAAAGCGTCAACATCTTGCTTCAATCTCCAAAATGCAGATGACACTAAACCCTCCTGAGGAATTTTCGTTCATACCCGCAGACTGGGAGAAATGGGCAAGACGATTTGAGAGATTTCGCATGGGAAACGAGTTACATACAACTAGTGAAACGTCCCAGGTAAATGTTTTAATGTATTGCATGGGCGAAAGGGCCGAAGAGATTTTTTCTTCATTTGCTCCTACTCCAACAACATACGTATACAGCATGCAAAAAAAAAATTTTGAAGAATATTTCATTCGAAAATGAAATTTAATTTATGAACGTGCCAAATTCCTAAAAAGAAAGCAAGGGGAAAATGAGACGGGAGAAGAATTTATTACAGCATTGCATTCGCTGGCCAAATACTGCGAATGAGGAAACCTACACGACGAAATGATTTAATTAACGCTGATCGTAGGCATGAAGGACTCGGGGTTAAGTGATAGGTTACAATTAAATTCAAACTTATTAGAAAAAGCAATTATGTCCATTCGTCAGGTAGAGGAACTCTATAGGCAGAAAAAAGAACTTGCTTCGTCACCGTCGGCTGTTTAACGGGTTGAGCGGTTCGTTGATAGGAAAAACAATAAACAAAAATTTGGTCGTCTGGTGAGGAGGAAAGGAGAGGAGAAAGAGATAGGATTAAAGTGCATGCGTTGTGGATACAAAAAATAGCAATTGCAAAAATGTAAGACTCGGGAATTATGCGAGGCAATGTAAGACAAAAAAAGTAAATGAAGTTTGGGAAGAGGAAGAGGATGAGAATAAGGAATTATTTGTAGGTTCGGTATCCAAGGAGTGGTCTATTAATTTATGACTTACTGAACGCTGTGTACTTTTCAAAGTTGACATTGGTGCGGATGTCACCTTGCTATGATGTCCTTGGGATATAAAAAGAATGGTCGATGCTGGTGTAATAGCACCTGTTAAAGATGCATCAGATTGGTGTGCGCCTATGGTGGTTGTACCTAAGAAGGAGAGAATAAGAATTTATATCAACTTTACAGAGCAGAATAAGTTCGTTAAACGATGCTAACAGTGGGTTTTGACAGTTTCCTTTGGCAGCAGAATCTCAACACTTGACAGCATTCTTAACTCCATTTGGTCGATTCAAATATCTGAGATTACACTTTGGGATAATATCAGCCCCAGAGGCATTTCAAAGAAAAATGAGAAGCATTCTAGCAGAAATGAAGAACTGCATCGTCCATTTGGATGACATACTCATATGGTGTAAAACGGTAGAAGAACATGACAAGTGCGTGGAGGCTGTCATACAGAAATTAAAAAAAATGGGTTGACGCCTAACAAACAAAAGCCGGAGTGCGGCAAAACAAAAATCCGTTGCTTGGGACATATTATTTCAGAGGGAGAAATAAGAGTAGACGATGGAAAGACTAAAGCAATCCGGGAGATGAAGGCGCCAAATGACGTTAAGGAAGTACAGCGGTTTTAAGGAATGGTGAATTTTTTTGGAAAGTATATCCCAAATAAGTAATCCATTATGGAACCCATTTCATATGAGTTTGTCTAGAAACGGATGCAACAAGAAGCCTTTGAGGAGATAGAAACAGATTGTTTAGAACTCCCACTTTAAAAATGTATGGTCCGTCAAAGGATACTATAATATCATGCACTGCCCAGCAACTAGGATCGGGGGATGTCCTCTTACAATCGCCTGGAAGAAAAAAACATCCTGTGGCATACATCTCTGGGACACTTACAACCGCAGAAAAAATATTGAACGGGAGGCATTGGCTATAGCTTGGACTTGTGAAAAATGACAAAAACTTTCTGATCGGGCTACATTTTAAAATACAAACAGATCATAAGCCTCTTTTGCAAATTCTACAAAGCAAAAGTTTAGATGACTTGATACCCAGGTTGCAGCGGATTCGTTTGAGATTGTTGGGATATGAATACTCGATATCGTATATACCAGGAACAAATCTGGTAGTTGCAGATCAGATCTCATGGGCACCTTTAAAGAATGAACAGGAACAGGAGGAATTAGCGGAAGAAACAGATGCTTACGTTCACCAGGTAGCTCTTCAAAATATATATATGAAAGATCAAAATATTGTGGGAGTTATTAAGGCATAGTCGGAGTCAACAGAATGAAAGCAGTTAAAAAAATATATAACGGAAGGATGGCCAGCAAAAAACGACGTAAATTTAGAGAAGATTGATTATTAATCTGTTGTGTCTACCAGAGTGAGCTGTTTACTTGTAGTAACCTTCGAGCACGAAGATCTAGATGGCGTCCAGCGACATTGACCATTACGACATTAACGTTTGGGTTCTTTTCCGCCTTCGTCTATCCGGCATTTTGACTTCTTCTCGGTTCCACGTGTCGTCACCGCTTCTCGATTGAGTTTCTCTTTGTGTTGTTAATAACTTAAATTTTTCTTAATAGTAATAAAAAGTAAATATAGATAATTGATAATCGTATTAAATTCGGTGAAAGATGGTTTATAAACCATATTTTATTGCGTAATAATAGGATAATCATCCCAAAAGAATTAAGAGAATTAATGTTGTCGAAACTTCATGAAAAAACTAAAACAAGAATTCGGGCTCAAAGAACTATGTGGTGCCCGGGCATTTATAAAGACATCGCCGCGAATATCAATAGTTGTCCAGTCTGTACTCAGCACAAAATTAATTAACATGAGCCACTACTGCCTTCTGATTTTCCAGACTACCCATGGCAAAAGGTAGCAATGGACCTGTTTAAACTGGATAAGAAATGGTACGTAGTACTTATGGATTGTTATTCGAGATTTTTTGAAATTGAAGAAATAACATGCATCAGGATGAAGGATATTATAAAAGCATACAAATTAACGTTTAATCGCTACGGAATACTTCAAAGCGTATACATACACCGACATGGCACATAATTTCAAAATTTGAATTTTTCGGAGTTCCGGCGGTTTGCCAAGGAATGGTCCTTCTCGATTATCACAAGTAGGCCACAATATAACCAAGCAAATGGAGCAGCTGAAGCTCCACACACACCTTTAGTCTTTAGTGAACGGTTTTAGCCCAGCGGAGCACAGTCACGGAAGGTGGCTTCATGATAATTTACCCGATATAACTTTGAAACAAAGGCCAAATATCGGAAATCGAAAGGAGAGGGAAGAAAAATATAGGAACAGGTACAAACAAAATTATGACAGGAGACATGCAGTGAGAGAATTGGAGTAAATTGAAACCGGGAGAGTTCGTGTGGATTATAGATTTAAATCGACATGGCAAAGTCCTTAAAAAAGTTGAGGGTTGATAGTATCTTATTGAAACAGAGAAAATAATTGTTCGCTGAAATAGGTTCCATTTAATCAAAGCAAGATATTTAGACTCGCTACAGGCAGGGGGTATACCTCAAGGCGAAGATTTAAGGGAAATTCCTTCGACAACTGAAGAAACTCCAGAGACAGTCACCGTTATGTCAACGGATCATGAAAGACCCAGGCGAGATTTAAGTGACTTTTCGATAACAAGATCTGGAAGACATATCTATCGTTCGTAGTGTATCTATATAATATTAAAAAACCATGAATTATTCTGAAGGTGAAAATGGAAAAAGGGTTATTATTATTCATGAATTAAGGTATCTTTACTTTTATATCATAATCTTATTTTATTTTTGTATATTTAAAGTAATCAATAACTCATGTAAATATTAAATTAAGAATTTGCTTTAATATTTAAAGGGTGATGTTGTATTGGCATTACCTTGTGGGTTGTGAGAACTGAAATAAAAATTTGACTGTCATTTCTAACCTAACCTGGTTCAAACTTACTATAGTTGAATAACAATAAACTGATTCTTCATATAATTAACGAATTCAATATTACGAATAACCACATCAGTAGACGATTGCTTTTTATAAAATGTCAAAATCTGTTTATGACATGGACTTTCAAACGTGTAACGACGATAATTTTTCGAAATATAATTTCTAAAAAATTACCCACAATAATCTAATATACCATATATAAAAATTTTGACTTACATAAACACATTTTTGGAATTTTCAACTCTTTCTCAATTGTCAACAATTTCTTTCTGAACATAGGGTTCATATTTGTATTCAGAACGGGGTTGGTTGGTTTTACATATACTCTAATAAAATAACATAATTTGTTTAGGTTACCAAATGCAAATACAGTATTTGCGATAGTTTGAGATTGTGTTTCAACCATATGTAGAATCAAATATGTATGTTGTTGAATTTTGTGGTTTTTATCTTTATTGTCTACCCCGTGGAGTCGTGTAAATATATTTTATTTATAGCAGGCATTCTGTTCGATTTATTGGTTCTAAATTTTTTTCTACTTATGTAAACAAACAAAATATTGATTTTTCCCAAAAACTTAGAAATATGTTAATGGTTTTTGTGAGGATCTTAATATTTTTGTTTTTGATCTGACAATGATAATGTAAATATGCCGACGTATAGAAGAAATCTATCCCATTATTGAAGTTTTGACATTTGCACTTACTATAAACATGTTTATACAATACATTTTGCATTTCATTTTAAATTCATTTATATTATGTAATATATTAATTGAAAAGCTATATAAAAAAAGTTTAAAAATTAGCTTAAATAATTTTATTATAACTTACTGTCCCATGCGGGCACTGTAAGTTAAACATAAGACTAAATCTATGTATGTACAAAATGTCTTTCGACGTTTCTTAGAGTGTTTTTATTCTTACATTTATTAAAACTAAAACTAAGAAATTAAATCTAAGGTAAAAAATTAGTGAATGGACTATAAATAATTACCTATCCATATGCATGTATGTACACCTGTGTGCGAAATAATAGCAGTACCCATACAGCAAACGGCTATTTATAAAAATATCAAAATATACATTTTTCTGTATTTATTCTTTTTACTTCTAAATGGAGCAACCTAACAAATTGTAAAGTGTGTCCAGCGGCAAATTTTCAAGATTAAATTGTAATTGCTTGTAAACTAACAAGTTGTTAACACAACAACTGACTGACATGATTTGTCAGTCGAAGTGAGTCATTGATCGAGAGCGGACCGTGCGTTATATTTGAAGTAATTCATTGGTTCGTGAGCGTTATGTGTTTTGTACACACTGCAATATTCGACTTAAGTTTCACCCACTGATGACTTTACTTTACGAGGAACCTTAGCGAAAACGATGCTGGAACACTTTGAAACAGCATGAACGTTTGGAAGCATAATGTTGTATATAGTATTGCAAAATATGTATTATCCCATCCCACAGTAAATAATATTGATCAAACTCTATCATTCCGATTACGCATATATATGTATATATGCATGTTGGTTTTAGGTCCGTAGAAATACGAGTTGGTTAACAAAAAATATCCTAAAATTTTTTACACACAAAATGTAATGCACAGAGAGATCTCAATAGAGTTCCCGAAAATCAAATTTTAATGTTTATCGAATTTGCTAGCAAATCCGAACTTAATATGTGTTATTGTGTGTACCAACTCAACTGTACCCTAAAAGACTGAATTTCCCTTTTGGGTTAAAAGAATATTGTCATTTTTTTCGATGCATTTTTATTGGAATTCATTTATTGACTCTTACTAGTCAATAGTTAAAAGCTAGTTTAATTGCCTTGATTTATGTTATTTTTACCTACTGGCTCTATAAGGGTGCTGTAAGCTAAATTGTATAATTAAAACTATGCCTTTCGATATAAACTAACTGATTTAATTTTTTTTATCATTATTTTATTTAAATAAATTTAAGACTAAGAAAATATAATTTTTTTTAATAAGAACTTAGTGAAAGGACATTTTAATATAATTTAACAAATAGAAAATTGTCATTACAATATTTTTCGTTATTGAATTGATAAAATAATCATGTCGAAACAAATCAACCAGAGTGCAACATTTAATTGATCAATTAAATGGTTATTAGAGAAATTACAACGTGTGGTAAACGTTTCATTAAGCCTGTGTATTCTAAAGAAAAAATATTCCATATCGGCCTTCACGTGAAGATCGGAAGTTGAGTAATGCCAAGCTAGATTCAGTATCATTTTTAGAAGCTTATTTTGTTGAATTTTTAATGTTTTTATATGACAATTAGCACATTTACCCCACACTTGACATCCATGTAACAGAATTTCCTAGAAGATAACTTTATGTAACAATATTTTATTTTCAGTTGCTAATAAGGAGTTTCTGTTAATAAAAGGATATTACATCCTAATGCCAATACTCATTTTATTTGAAGTTTGTTCCTTTGAGGTTAGTTTGGCATCAAGGTAAACACCTAAGTATTTGACATGTTGTTTCCACTCAACCTGATGACCATTTAGGATTAGTTGGTTAGATGGCAAGAAACAATTCTTTTTTTTCCTTGTGAAAAAATAGCTTGAATCTTTTCCGCGTTTACATTTATATTCCAATTACTGTAATAACAAATTCTGATTTCGATAACATTTCGAAGATTGATTTCAATGTTGAGACCAAAAAAATGCGACGAAAAAATCGCTGTGTCATCAGCATACATAGCTAGCTCACACTGAGGTAAATCTGGTACAGCTGATGTACACAAATTATAAAATATAGGTCTAAGTACAGAACCTTGCGGAACTCCACTTATTATCTTCAAATTATCTTTTTTAAACAAGAGGGTCTATTATTGACATAAACTCTCAACAAACGGTTTGACAAAAAACTTTGGAAAATTTTACATAGATACAGTGGAAAATTAAAATTATTCATTTTGTATAATACCATAAGCCATTGTGCCAAACGCTGTCAAAGGATTTTGCAATATCAAAAAGTATCATTCCCATTGATTTTCCCTTGAGACGATTTCCCGTGATTCTGCTGCATATTCTGAGCACCTGATGGCAATGGCAATGATTTCGTCTTAACCCAAGCTGCTCATTAGGATAGATTTTTCGTTCGTCAATAATATTTAACAATTTATTTATTAATACCCTTTCATAAATTTTGCTTTAGCTGTTGAGCAAACTTAAAGGCCTATAACGTTCTGGTTTATCGGAAGTTTTCTGACTTCGAGAAATATTGCATTTACAGACAACCCTTTATTAAAAACGTTACATATTTATACTCTCTTTCCGGCATGTTTTTGAGATATACATTTTTTATATTGTCTAATCCACTGGCTTTCTTAATAGCTAGTTTATGAATTATATATTTTATATCTGCCTCGTTCACAAGTTCACTTGCTTAAGTTTTACATGCAGAAGAATCTAAACTTTGTAGCGAATTTTCTACAGTTGATTCAGTATTTGCATCACTAAGGTGTTGCGAAACAGTATGATCTTTTTAGCTTAGCTTTTTGTTTATTAAAGTATTTTACAAGCGTTTGGGAAATGGATTGTCTAAACCTCTGCCAATTTCGTCTATGCATATTTCTCAACTGAATTATTTCTAAAAACCCAATCTTTGTGTCTACAATTGAGATCACATCCTATCGAAAAATCTCCGCTTAGATTAAATAGTTTTTGTAAATACGATCGTTATCCTTACTTAGTAACTAGACTAGAATTTTCTCATGGAAAATACACACAGTAGACATTAAGAAGTGATCTATTTCCTAACTTCATTTCTAAACCTATATTCTCGACATATTGCAAGTCCAAACTTCTTAGAATACAATTGATGATGAATTGATCGGCACACCACCCCTCGTCTATTCTCAATATCTATTCGATAGCATTTAAAGGAGGGCCATGAAATTCGGTAGGAACTGTCTAACTAGGTCTCTGTGACAAACGCAACATCAACATTGTGTACATTTAGAAAATTAATGAATTCAATATGTTTTTGTCTAATACCTCTTGCATTCCATGTTACAATATTTAAGTTACTATTTACTAAATTACTTAACATTAGAGTACAGGAACTTAGTAGCTAATTGCGCGATGGCAGTAAATTGTTCTTGTTTAGTTTTACAAGCACATATATTATTTATTAATTCCATAACAATCATGTTCAATTCTTCTATTAAAAATAAATCCTTCTTGACGGTGTGTTGAGTGTTGTTGTTTATAGGAGATGGTGAAGCTACATGTTTCCAAGAATCTTGCTCGGAAACATTGCATTGAAGCGAAATAAAGTTGGTATTTTTCATGCTTTGGTTCAACTTTGACGTATGGGTTGTAGAGGGACTGTTTTTTTTTTTCTCTCATCTCCAAGTACTTATTTCTTCTTCCGCATGAAATGTCAGTGGATTTATGTTCCCCTATGCAATTTGCTTTTATGTTGTTAGTGTTATATACCTCAGTCTTGTGTGGCCCAGCACAGATACCACAATATGTTTTAATGTGGCAGTGGCGTTTGCCGTGGCCAAAAATTTGGTAGTTACGGCATTGTGTCACCCAATTATTGCTTTTGCGATAATAGCTCATGTCCACTTGCTTATGAAAAATAGTTCTGTATTTTTTCTTTAATCATGATTTCAAAATAAGTTATATAAATGTGTTATAATGATCGTAGGTTTTAGTTATTGTTAAGTCCTTACACTTAAGTCCGAGTTTTATTAATTCGTTTTTTTAAAGAATTAATATCAATATTACCTTAGCCATATAAAACAGTTTTAAAAGCTTTTTTGCTTTTAACATCGTTTGTGAAGAACTGACAATTTACTTTTTGACGTTTAGTTAGAACACTATTGTATAAATAAATACTGTTACACATAATTTTTATTCCGATGGTCATTTTTTTATAGCATAATTAGAGATATTTAGTGAATTAAATAAATTGTGCACATATTCAGAAATTTTTTGTATCATTTTAATTGGAGGAACATTTATTTTTTTAACTTTTGGCGATATAATTTCGTTTATATTGTATCATCGGTTTCATTGTCACTGTCCGGAAGACATTGGAGAGGGTTTCAGTAGTTAGAGCGAGCATTTCTTTTGGTATTGGCCATTGTCGTAAAAGACGTAGTTCTTTCTTTTTGTAGAGGACAGTGAACTGTCCCCTATACTTGGGGATCTCGATCGTTTGTGGACTTTTTACTGATATTAAGACTCGAGAAAGAGAAAGGAAAAACAAAGATATCGTAACCGAATCGAAATACACCATGTGGTTTTCTATACGTATAGCTTAATCAGTCAGTCTGGCCGCAGCTGACTGCCGTATTTTGTCACTGAGTTTGCGTGACATAATTTACGAGATATTGAAAAACATAAAATATATTATGCCAAAAAATTGTTCAATTTCATCGAGTGTGGTGTTTAAAGGGTGCAAAGGATTTTTTCGAGTTAAATATAAATAAATTCATAATTATATTTAAACTTACATCAAATGCTGCAATACTAAGAATTAGTAATTATTTGTTTCCAGGTATTGTGGAAAGAACTTTTCACAAAATACATAGATCAAAATAAGCTTATTTAAATTTTTCAATTTCTTACGTCAGGATCCTTGGCTGCAAATTAACTTCTACTCTAACCGGAGTAATGCGATCTTTAAATTTCGTAGGTAATAAATTGATTGATTGATAGCTTGTTTGGGCGGTAGCATCATCCCTTTGAAACCAGAGATCAATTTATTCAATTTTGGAAAAAGATAGCCATCAACATGTTGCGGTAGCGTTCTCCATTCACTGTTACTGTCTCTCCAGCCTTATCTTTGAAAAAGGACGGGTCAATGATACCGTCAAGCCATAAGCCTATTTTTGGGATGCATTGGTTTTACACGAGTCTCGTATGGATTTTCCGGTCCCCAGACACGACAATTTTGTTTATTTACGTACCCATTCATCCAAAAATGAACTTTA
This sequence comes from Volucella inanis, assembly GCA_907269105.1. Lineage (NCBI taxonomy): Eukaryota > Metazoa > Arthropoda > Insecta > Diptera > Syrphidae > Volucella > Volucella inanis. Next base: position 46,104,187 of record OU026155.1, on the reverse strand, counting down.
TCGGAAAAGATCAAATTCCATGACAATTTGTCCTGGCGATCCTCCATCCAGTTAACTAACCAGTGATGACTTAGATGGTTCAAGGGCTTTAATTTGTTAGAAGTAATTTCAACCACTCAGAAAAGGCTTTGGCCGCACTAATTCTGCGTCTCTCCAAAAACGTAGAAGATATCATCCTAATCCAGGAACCATGGATCGTGAAAGGCGTGGTTCGTAGACTTAGATCACCTTTATACGCTCGACTCTATAAAAAAGGCAAAAGCAAGATTAGAAATTGTATACTAGTGAAACATAGCCTTAAAGAATTTTTACTTCCTAACCTCAGGACCCCGACTTAACCTTTGCCAGGCTGGAGACTGCCAAAGCCCCCTACTTACTGGCACCGGCGTATCTTGGCTACGATCAGGTGGACCCTCTCCCTGGTGATAACCTAGAAAGGGTGGTACTGGAAACTGGAAGGCAAAAAGCTGGCCTCATCAGCTGATCCCACGTTGACGCTCATCACACTGTATGCGGCAGTACCGACATCAACGATAGAGGTGAGTCACTTTTTGATTACATTTTAAGTACTAACTTCATTATTTGCAATATTGGCAATGAGCCCACTTTTATAACAAGAAACCGACAGGAAGTGCTAGATATCACTCTTGTCTCAAACAACATCACTCAAATGCTAACGAACTGGATGGTATCGACTTAACACTCGTTTTCAAATCACAGGTACATCTAATTCGACCTGGGTTATGCTACCCCTGGGTATGAAAATCAGGAATTATCATTTGAAAAATCAAAAGTGACCTTTGTTTGACCTTGAAAATAGGTCTCAAGGTCAAACTCGTGGTCACCATCTTATATCCCCTTCAAAACCTTGTGACTTTTGTCTGAAACATTTTTCGCGATATTTCGTACTTTTCGAGTAATTTTGATGTCTTAAGTTTTATGGCGCCCTCTGACGGGAAAATAACGAATTTTTGAAAAAAGGTTTCATGTAAAAAAATTGTAATTTTTCACGCAGATTACGAATCTGTCAAAAAATAGGGGTTCCCATTAAAAAATCAAAAGTGACCTTCGTTTGACCTTGAAAATGGGGCTCAAGGTCAAACTTGTGGTCACCATCTTATGTTTCCATCCTTTTAACTTTTGTCTGAAACATTTTTCGCGATATCGCGTATTTTTCGAGTAATTTGGATGTCTCAAGTTAAAAAAACTCAACCCGTATAATTGTGACTTTATTGTATTTTCCAGGGCTATCTTTCCAATTCTGCTCGGAGTTTGTTTGGTTTAGTTCACTAGGCAATATCCATGGGATACAAAGGCTCAAATCCAATCACAGAGTGTTCAGATTGATTGTATTTTTGAGCGCACATCTAAGTTACCGTTTTCCGAGTTAACTTTTTTTGTATCTCTTTCGTTGATTTTGCATCTGATTTTATTGACTAAAGTTGCTTTAACCTTTCATTCAATCCATTAGAGAAATGATAATTTACGGCTGTGAAAACAAGTTGTACATTTTGACCCTGCAAAAATATTTGGATTTCCTTAGAATTTATCCCTGGATATTAATCTGAAAAGATTAGACCGATTTCGTTGTTTTTTTGTACGTTTTTAATGAGTTTAATTAAGTCGTTAGCCATTTGCGTTTTTGACTCAAAATGTATGCTTTTTTCGTAAAGTGATCTTTTAGCAGGTGAAGGTATTTTTTTGTGGATCTAGATCCTCCAAAGCCCCCTATTATGTTTATGGACATTATTTCAAAAGGTTTTTTAGCTGGACCTAGGTGTGACATTAGAACAAACTTCTTTTGTCCCCTGGACTTAATTTTTATGCAGATTTGGCAGCTCCGACAGAGGTTTATTATATTTTTTGCTTAATTTTTGGCTTTGTACCATTGGCTTCGTTTTTTCTTCATTTGGTTTATGCCTATGTGGCAGTAGCGGTTATGAATATCTTTCATTAAATTTATACTGAAGTCCTCCGATAATATTACTTTTTCTGTAAATGTTGTATTTGGACACTAGCGTTTTTTTCTGTTTTGTATGTTCTCATTATTTTCTTGATCTTGTAATATGTTTTCTAGTTTGATTAGATTTACTACTTTTATTTGTTCGCCTTTATTTTCATTGTGTTATAAAACTGAATTTCTGCTTAAAGAGTCAGCTTCCAAGTTCAATTTTTTTTTTTAGAAATAATTTCACCTTAAAGTCATATTGAGACAAGTAGTATGTCAGATCTCCTAGATCCTCATCAATTCTTAATATTATATTTATGTTCTCTTGCAGTTTGTGATCAGAAAAACCCATTAGTAAATATTGCCAGTATTTAACAGATGCTTTAATTGCTAGACATTCCATATAAAAAGTCTCCGCGGTTTTTTGTCACTAGATGGTCTTGGTGTTCATTTATCTGGAAACACTAATCTGATTGTGTCAGACGGACACGTGTTTGAAAGGTGACATGTCAGGCTACGTTTTCTGTGAAGACAGCTGGGTAATTCGTTGTTCGTTTTAAAAGTGGATATGAGTGAAATATCTGAAGAAATACGCTATGTGATGCTTTTTTATTATAAAAAAGGGAAAAACGCTGCAAAAAAATACCGAGAAATTTGTGCAGTTTACGGCGAGAATGCTGTGGGTGAACGCCGAACCCAGGGGTGGTTTGTTCGATTCCGTTCCGGAAATTTCGATGTAAAAGATGCACCTCACACTGGTCGGCCTGCCACTGAAAAAGTCGATGAAATTTTGCAACTGATGGAGCAAAACCGTCACGAAAGCTGGCTGGATATAGCGGAGGCACTAAACATCAACCGTATGACAGTTTGGAATCATCTAAAACGAGCAGGTTACTCACAGAAGCTCGATGTTTGGGTGCCACATGAATTAACGCAAAGAAATTTAATTGATCGAATAACCATCAGTAAAACGCTGCTGAAACGTAACGAAATGGAACCATTTTTGTAGCGATTCATTACGGGCGATGAAAAATGGATTAAATACGAGAATATCCAATGCAAATGATCATAGTCAAAGGCCGGTGACCGGCCACAAACGACTTCAAAACTTGGATTGACGGCAAATAAGGTTATGTTGAGTGTTTGGTGGGATTGGAAGGGAATTGTCTATTATGAGCTGCTAGAACGTGGCGAAACGGTCAATTCGATCCTCTACTGTGCACAACTCGACCTATTGAATGAAGCTTTCAAGAAAGAGCGACCAGAATTGGCTAACAGAAAGGGAGTTGTCTTCCATGGATGACAGTGCTAGGCCACACATATCTTTGATGACCCGTATAGCCCGGACGTTGCACCTTCTGACTATCATTTGATTCGGTCTTTGCAAAACTCTCTTGTTGGTAAAAAATTGACCGAGTAAACCATAGAAGTTTTACACCGATGAAATTATGAAGCTACCCAAAAAATGGCAAAATGTCATAAATAATAATGGCCAATATGTACTTGATTGAAATTGATTTTGAATAAAAAAATGCTTTTTTTTTTTTTTTCAAAAATGTACTAAAAACCACGAAGACTTTTTGTATGACCCCATATATATATTTTTTTTTCTATTTTTGCACCTCGTTTGAGTATTCTACAGGCTTTTCTTCTATGTTGTCTTGTCGTTGTTTAAGTACAGCTCCTACTCCTTGAAAACTCGCATCGGTGTAAATATTAATAGGCAGATTTGGATCATAAATTGTAAGTATCGGTTGAGGGAACACTATATTTCATCAAACGATTTTTGACAATCATTTGTCCAGATAAATTCTCGTCCTTTTCTTAGTAGTAGTTATGTGGGTATAGTTTTATTGCTTTATTTAAACATATTTATTTTTCCCAAAAATTGTTTAACGTTTTTCTGTGTTTTTGGCATTGGGAAGTTTTTGATTGAAGTCAAGTTATTCCTTATGGGTTTTATGGGATTTTTTGAATTATGTGACCAAGGTATTCTACAAAGTCCGCTGCAAATGTACATTTTGAAATTTTTAACCAAAGACCTTTTTTTTTATAGCATCAAAAAGCTGTGTTAAATGTTGCATGTGTTCCGAGAAAGATTTCGAAAATATTAATATATCATCTATGTAGTTTACGGTGCAATCTGTGAGTGTGTGTTTTCTAATTATATTGCTTAGTATTCTCTAAAAAATAACTGGCGCTGTTTTAAGGCCGAATGGTAAACATGTCCACTGTTAATGCCCTTCTTGTGTCACAAGTGCTGTTTTGTGTCTATCTGAGATGCGCAGAGGTATAGACCAAAAAGCTAAATTTATATAAAGCGTAGAAAAGAATTTACAATTTCTTGGTTTTATCATTAAATCTTCAATTAGAGGAAAGAGCTGTGATTTCGGCAGAACAATTTTGTTTAGATCACGGAAATCTATATATAACTTTGATTTCTTATCTTCATCTCTTTTGTATGCTAGCGTTACTGGAGCTGCAAATGGGCTGTATGATTCCTTTATTAGTTTTTTATCTAGTAACATTGCAACTCTTTTTTTATCTCGTCCTTATCATCAACTGTACAGCGATATGGCCGTTTACTGCAATATTTATCCATTAATAAATCTATGCGTACTTCATAATAATTTATTGTACTGACATCATATTTATCTGTTGCGAAAATCGAAGAATTATTATTATTATTTATCTATTTTTGATTGTCGATTATAATTTAAATGGTGTACACAAATTTCAATTTTTCTTTCATGAATGTGCTCATTAAAATTTACTAATTTTAAGTATCTAATATCACAAATAATTTCTTCTACTTGATTTGTATTTTTCATATTTTTAGAAAAAAAAAATCATTTAAATTTTCATCTACGATTTCATTACAAATACCATAATATCTGTTTTTGGAATTTGGAATTTGTTGACTTCTTATTAGCTTTTCATCTTGAGTTAAAAAAAAAGCTTTTTATGCAATCTAATCCAAATAAAAAATCGTAATCAGAATTCTCTTTATCTATTATAAAAACATTAATTTGTTTTTACAAGTTAAAAATTTTCGCAGTTAAAATTATTAAGCCTGTTGTTTTATTCACACCATTAATAGTTTTTAGATTAGTATTCTTAAACTTGCCTATCCTGTTTCCTTTTAGTTTTAACAGTCTTGAATTGATCTGTCTCACTGAGCCTGAATCATAAATTCCAAACACTTGAAGATTTTTGTTCAATACTAGCTTTATTTTTATTAATAGCTTCGTTTTGTTGGTCTTTATTCTGTAGAATCTCAAACCTTTCACATTCTTTCTTAAATTCCTTTGTGAAAGGAATTTTCTATCAAGAAATTTCCAACCAGCTTCCCTAAACTTTGAGATTTTGGTGCAATTTTCTCTCAATAATCTCCAATCTCCTCTTGGTACTCATCATTAAATTGTAAATTTTCACATTCATCTAAATAGTTTTTTCTCATTTCATCACTCAGTGGAATCCGTAAGTTCTGAGTTTCTCTATAATTATTATTATTATTATGTTTATTATTTACAAATTCTTACAACGTAATTAACAATAAAAAATCACCTTTAATCAAAGAAACAACATTTAATGTTAATAAATTATTGTAACGATTTCTAACCATGGAAGGTTTTTGCAACTCTTTGTTTGATTCTTAGAGCTAAGTGGAATTGTTTTGAAGTGTGGCCCGTCATGTTAACGTTTAACAGACTCACAGGGTGATCAATTAATTTTAAAGAAAGTACATTTTCTTTACACGTATTTCAAATAGACTTATGTATTTTTGTTATTATTTCTTAGTTATTGGATATTAGAAATTTATGTAATTGCTATTAAGTTACATTCCCGTCGTTCTATGATACATTTTGGGCATATGGTATACGATATTTCTACAAATGTACATATTTCTTCGTAGAATTAAAATTTTGGATCGTATAGGAAAAAGCGAGGTTTCGATGAAGAGGAAATACTCATACCAACAATTCAAGAGTTATTTTTGCGCAAAATATTCTACTATAATGTACATATTTATAATAAGTCCAACGTTATTCAATTTTAGATTTATAAGACAGGGGCTCTTTTGCCTTTTCTAGGTTTTTCAATTGATTGCCATGTATGTGTTAATTTTACTGGTTACGAGTTATTACATGTATTATTGTTTATGATTATATAATTTTTAAATGAAGTTTTTTATACAGGCATCTGGGCAGAAAATTGAATGTTTTTTCTACTATTACAATAGTTTATTTCGTCGATTTTTTTGCTTTTAAATATTGTTTACTTGCAAAGTAATAGCAAGAGCCTTTTTTCTGGTTATTGAATACAAATAGCTATCGCCTTTTCTTACACGTTGGCTTAATACTCTACCTAGGTATTTTTTTGAACCTAAAAACAAACATTTACACGTCTCTTTATATTATTTGAATGTTGAATTCGTCTACTGTTCTTTTACCTTCGAATGTACCGCGTCGTGGTGAAATTAGTAAGTTTGTTTGACTAAAATCAAACGGCTTGCTTTAAATCTCGGCCAACACAAAAGTAGAAAATTTATTTTTTGCCATAACTTTTTGGAGGCAAACTTCAGAAATCATTGCTCTTTGCAAAAGTCTCTCACTCCCTACTGTCCGCATTCGCAGACAGCTTCTCACTTTGCAAAAAATAGCAAAGCCAACTACAGAGTGAGTGGTAACTGAGTCTTGACCCACTGTCTGTCAGGCATTGCGAATACATTTCTCTTCCCTTTCAAAGTCAGATTTTTTGTATGCACTCATACATAGGTCTATACTAACGGACTTCTTATATTAAATGTCGTACTTAATTTTTTTATTATTCTAATTATAATACTATTGTTCGAAATAAAGAAAGAATTTTATTGGAAATATTTCGATTACATCGGGCATCAATGATCTCTGTAGGGTTGACAACAACTTGATATAAATTGGAAACATTTAAATATTTAACTTCATTTTGCCTATATTTTTTCTTTTATTATAGTATTTCTATGTGTCAAAAAATATTTACTTCTTGTCCTGTATCTTAAAGGATGTAAACAATAGCATATATTATTTTTACTTTATAATAATATTATAGCATGTGATAAATAAGATTTGATTCATCGTAAGGTTTGATTTTCAATAGGCTCTTCTTGACAGATCATGAGTGACTCCTATTAAACTCATTTTTGTTTCAGTATCGTTCGGCAAGTTATCGTGGAAAGACTCACTCTACAACAGCGTCTCCAAATTGTTCAGCTGTATTACGAAAGTCAGAGTTCTGTTAGAAATGTTTTTCGTGCTGATTTCGGTGATCTAGTGGGAACCGATGCTTTCAGTGTGGCGAGGCCATTGACTTGAAACTTGATATAGATCATTTGCATGGCCTTAAAATAGAACGCATATATACCTAAAAGAAAATCCTAGTTCTTATATAATTACAGAAATTTGTATCATTATAGTAACCTTCATTTTAATCTGTTTACTATATGGATAGATCTACGGGAAAGCTAAGATACCAGAACTTCATTACAAGCAATTGTCTTGCCCAGTGCAATGCGCTACCAACAACCCGATGGAAACCTAAGCTGCTTAACATGTTCACGTGTATATATAAGCAACCACCTATCTGACTAAAATACGAGAAGGCTTAAGTATCCAGTTAAACGCATCGTATGCTCTTTTCACCTGCATGCACGAACCTGCATGAGCTTTCCCGAGAGAACCAACGCTATTGAATTCAATTGTGTCGAGGTTAGATTTTAAGTACAATATAACAATTATTGTCCTATAGTTTTCAGTTTTCAGTTCTTGATCCTCTGAGAGATGGTTAAGAACGATGTTGGTGTGACAACTTACAGTGCGCATAATCAACCTACTGAAAGAATTGAAAAGAATTGAAGCTATGTGCCTTGAATTTGCGTCATATTCTCAGTGAATGGGCCCTGAAAAAACTCAATGAAAATCCGGTGTTTTATGTTTTCTAGCTTTTGATTGTATTGCAATTTTATACGTTTGAAAAAGACGTTGCAGTCATTCCTGATTCGTTTAAACTTTTTTCGGTTTCCCTCTGTCGGGTTGGTCTTGGAGGAGCGAAAAAATATTTCTCTAACAGTACAGGTCGAGTCGTACCATACCTTTTCTTTTGGCTTGATACTCTTCTTCCGATGAGGGATAAAGGATCTCATTCCAAAGAGAATAGTGAGATTTGAATGTGCCTTGTGCGTCATATTCTCAGTGAATGGGCCCTGAAAAAACTCAATGAAAATCCGGTGTTTTATGTTTTCTAGCTTTTGATTGTATTGAAATTTTATACGTTTGAAAAAGACGTTGCAGTCATTCCTGATTCGTTTAAACTTTTTTCGGTTTCCCTCTGTCGGGTTGGTCTTGGAGGAACGAAAAAATATTTCTCTAACACTACAGGTCGAGTCGTACCATACCTTTTCTTTTGGCTTGATACTCTCTTTCCGATGAGGGATAAAGGATCTCATTCCAAAGAGAATAGTGAGATTGATTATATCTGCAGAATGTCGAAGCCACTCAAAATTGTGTTTATTGGAATCGCCCGTAATAACGATTTCAGTATGAGGATACATTGATACAATTCTTTGTATGGAGTCAGACAGCGCATCAAACTCGTCATGATTTACATGAGTTTCACTAAGAACCGAAACAGCTGGTCTGTAATTACAGACGTTAACGTATGAAGAAAAGTACTAATTACTTTGTAGCCCACAAATTTTGGCTATATCCACTCTAAATTCCCGAGCCATTATAAAAAAAAAACAAACACACAAAACACAAACACCGACGATACTAAGCACAGATGTAAAGTAAAAACTTGGAGTTGGTTAAGTTACCGAATCAAATTGTTATAGTGGCTATGCTCTTACAACAATAGTAAACAGCATTAATGATTGTTTGTTTTTTGGGCCGCTGATTCGGAAGAGCCTTATCGCTTTACTAATTGGATTCCGAAAATTCGCAATAGCAATTAAAGCAGATATTGCCAAAATGAACCAGTACGTGATAGTCAATAAAAGTGATAGTAACTATCAAATTTCGGGATGAAGGATGTAAACGAGTTGTTTAACGATTACTGCCTGTTGATATAGACATATGGTAGCAGGTAGCAGTTCTCAAGCAGGTGGGCATTAACTGTGCCTTACAATATCTTCGTAATGCGTCGCGTGTCAAAACCGACCTATTTTTGACTCTGGAAAAAGCGAGTATGGAACTTCGAAAACGGTCATCAAATTTGTTAGAATTTTTGGCAGAAACCGACTCGACTTGTTTTGAAATTTCTACTGATTTATCTATTAGAGATTATTGATAAAACTCTTGGTTTAGTTTGGATCACAAGGCTCGAAAATTTTAGATTCAACATTCAATTCATGTTATAACGATCTCAAATTTCCAAGTGGAAGATATTGCTTGCGATTGGCAGTATCTTCAATTCATTAGGATGGCTAGTTCCTATTGTTCTTAAAATTAAAATCTATATAAAAAAGCTATGGATCATAGGACTAGCCTGAGACCTTCCTATTCTGCAAGAAATTTACCAAAAGTGGCTGCTTTTAAGGCAGAACTTACAAAATTATATTAATATTAATTATTATTATTTGTTTAATATTATTATTATATTAATATTAATATTTTACGGTGGATTCTACTCTAAAAGAAGGAGTTGATTGAGCTCCATGGATTTGCTGATGTTTCTTAGTTTCGCATGCATATACTCGGGAGGGGTGAGGAATAATGAAATATTTCTACGGCATTTTTCTGCGCCAAGACATGTGTAGTGCCAGTCAAGACAAAATTAACTGCACAACGTCTAGAGTTGTGTGGTGCACTTATGTTATTGAAACTAGTAAATAAGACTAAGGAGGCTTTCGCAATTCATAACATTAAGTACTTCGCTTACTCGGAATCCTCCACAGTTCAACATTGGATTCAAGAAACTTTTTCGTCGATAATCATTTGGCAAGTCGCAGTAACTCCCGCAACTTGGCATTATATCCGTTCTGACGATAGCCCAGCTGAGTGGGGCCTAGGCTCTAACCAACTGTGGAGCAATAGTGGAGTGGATTACTATTTTTTTTTTTTTCGAAATAGTCTAATTCGCGAGTGTCACTAGTGTTTTTCGTGAACTCCTGCCTTGTAGGCTTAATTTCACAGGATGCCCATACATCCATGGGAGCAAGGATACGCCTTGCAATCGGTCGCCGTCAATTCTTTGATACCGAAGCGGAACTCCTGTTAGAGGCAAAAAGTTGGTAAGGGTCGAGGCCACCTAAAACCTCTTACTGCTCTCAGGATCTCTAAGAGGTCAAGATCCTTCCGGCGACTTTTTGTTTAAACCACAGCCACCATGATGCTCACACAAGGAGGCCTACCTCAACATGTCAGGACCGGGCCGAAATGCGGGGGCTCCTGACTCCCATGGTACCGTATTTTAAGTCCTGGTGAGGACTACCGGTGGACTTGCCACAAAACAGAACCTCTGACCGGCCGCTTGTTACTGATCAAATCGTAGAAGCATTCGGAGGCGTTAACTGCAGAAAATGTTTAGAATAAAACCAGTATATTTGCTCTGCCTCCGCTTTTTATTAGAGCAAATCCTTTATAATTGGTCTGGGGCCCAGGAGAAGGGGCATAAGGAAAACTGTATCTACTTAACGTCACAGATAATTAATGCATCTAAAGATGTCCTCATTTGACACTCACAAAAATCTATATTCGCTAATGAACTGTGCATGTAAAAAGTTAAATTTTTTACTTGAACCCATTGGTCGATCAGGAAAGTGTTCTCCGAGTTAAAGAAATGTATGGAAATGCCAATCTTCCATTCATCATGCCAATCATTCGCGACTGTTATCTAAGATATCTTTACACCTTCAATTAACTTTCAATTGATTATTTTACTTTTAGTGTATAGCATGCCGTTAAGCAACCTATTTATTAGCGCGGAATCTGTATGCGTTTGCATACTATTCCGTACAAGCAACAACTGTCCGATCTTTCTAAGGAAAGTTCAGCTTTAAGTAGCAGTCGCCTATGACGACCCGTTACGGTTAGTTCTTGGAAGGGCTGTTGATCTAAGAGTTTTAAATTATTCATTGCACTGTTTGTTTATCTTGCCACGAAATGTCTTCATTTAGAAGCTCTTACGGAATTGTTTACTCCAGTTTTCATAGAGACGCTGCGATGTCTTGTCGCAGGTAAATATCACACCATTTTCAGCGACAATGATACCAACTTCGTTGCGTCAAATCACTAGTTGCGTGTATGGTTGAATTAACTTCATCCAACTGATTTTCAGCATGACATCTTTAATAAGTTGAATATACGTGAAAGCAACTGGCGTTCTGTACCTCAATACGCTCTACATTTCGATGGAATATAAGAGGCTGGTGTTAAAAGCGTAAATTTTCGTCCTCGTAGTAACATAAGAGGAATTTGCAACGATTCTCTGTCAAGTGAAGGCCTGCGCTAACTTTCGACCCTTGTTTTCTAAGTTTGAAAGTGACGTGGTCAATTTAACATATGTATGTGTTTTAATTCTGAGACCTATGACATCTGTGCCTAATGGAGTATTTGAGCACAAGACTATCACTCTTGCACGATGACGGCATCTCCAATATATTATTCGGCAGTTCTGGAGAAGACAGTCCAGCGATAATCTCAGTCAGCTGCAAAAGTGCTCAAAATGATTAAATATCGAGAGTCATCCTGCTTGTAAGTGGACTATCGGACAAGAGTCACAGAAACTCGCCCAGGAAAAGACGAAAGGCAAAATTTCCGTCGTTCACTAAATATTTCCATATTTTAAAATGTACCCTTGTTAAGAGCTTAGTTAAACTTTCAAGCTTGTTAAGGGCGCACGTGGCTTTTGAGGCGCATAAGATTATAAAAAAATACATTCTCTTGTTTATTGTAATTAAATAAATAAATAAATAAATAAATGTGGGCCAAGGGATATAGCTTCTCGCACTCATTTGTGTTTCTCACTTTGTTCCGAATTGCTCTCCTGAGAAGCTTTTCCATAGGCAGAATTTGACTTTCGGAAGTTTGCCATTGCCCGCCGGAAGAGTGAGAATTTGCTGTTGTGCTCCTACCGGGATTCGAACCCAGGTAGGTAGCGTGACAGCCAGTGAGTCAACCATCACGCCATCGCCACAACTATTGCTTAATTTATAAAAAAGAAACAAACCTAAACAACAGTCATTTTGTGCAGTATGAACACAGAACGTTTTATAAGATAAAATATTATTGAAACTATGAAATAATTGGTCTGGTAGTAAAAGTGAATTCTGTTCAGTTTAGAATTATTAATAAATATTAATACATAAGTACAGTGCAAGAAAATTAAAATAACTGTTTCTCACCAGTGAGTCAACCATCACGCCATCGCCACAACTATTGCTTAATTTATAAAAAAGAAACAAACCTAAACAACAGTCATTTTGTGCAGTATGAACACAGAACGTTTTATAAGATAAAATATTATTGAAACTATGAAATAATTGGTCTGGTAGTAAAAGTGAATTCTGTTCAGTTTAGAATTATTAATAAATATTAATACATAAGTACAGTGCAAGAAAATTAAAATAACTGTTTCTCACATGATTTTAGTTGCCTGAGCAAAGTCTGTCTCCGCACACGGTTGAAACTGAATGCCGAAACGTCCGATGGAAAGCCAATACACTTTTTTTCGGTTTTATATGCATTTTTATTTCAATCCAACTATTAACTCATAAATGCTATATAAAAAATAATGCTTTAAAATTAGCTTAACTTACTACTACTACTACTACTACTTACTACTATGGTATAAATTATTTTTTTTGTATGCATACTTATTCTGTATTTAAGTTGATGTTCTCTGATCTTTTCGTTTGTTCTTTTGTATTTTTTTTTGTTGTTTTTCATTTATTTTTTTATTATTTTTTTTCTAGCATATATAAATTTGTTTTAGAATAACTTCTTCTATGGGAATAAGTTTGTCAAGGTGTACTCTCTCATGATATATATAATTGGAGTAGTAAGCCCTATAGATTATGTTTTTTGAAGAGGTTATTGCTCTTGCGCCTTCCAGTCAACTTAATGACGAAATTGTCTTTTTTTATCATGTTCACCCTATTGTATAGGTTTTTCCAATAGGGACTTGACAACTTTTTTTAATTTATGAACGCACGCTTTCACTAATCATCAAACTGTTACTGTCAATTTATTCAGTAAACTCACCATTTTCACCATGATAAGGTACACTAACGAGCAACGTCTGCAAATTATAAAAATTTTCTACAGATATCTTCAGTGACGAAGCTCATTTTTGGATCAATGTTTTCGTCAATAAGCAAAATATGTGTTATTAGTCGGGTGAAAACCAACATGTGCTTTATGAATCACCACTTCATCCACAAAAAAAAATTTTTGGTGCGGTTTGCATGCCGGCGGCGTTATTGGGCCATATTTTTTCGTCGACGATAACGATCGTTACGTTACTATGAATGGTTAGCGTTATCGCGCCATGATCACCGATTATTTTTGGCCCGAATTGGAAGATATGGACTTGGACGACGTGTGGTTTCAACAGGATGGTGCCACAAGCCACACAGCACACGCTATAATCGATTTATTGAAGAGTAAGTATGGTGGGCCATGTCGATTGGACGCCTCGTTCGTGCGATTTAACGCCGCTTGACTATTTTCTGTGGGGCTACGTTGAGTCATTGGTTTATGCCAATACGCCGACGACGTTGGAAGAGCTCAGAGCCAACATTAAACGCGAAATAGTTGCCCAGTCGTTGAAAATTGGGTCCAACGAATCGACCGCTGCAAACGTGCCCGCGGCGGCCATATGAACGAAGTCGAGTTCTATTCATAAATGTTTTGATTGTACTTCAAGCCAATAATAAAGTTTTTGAAATATCTCAAATGGTTTGCCGTTTATTTAAAAAAAAAGTTGTCAAGTCGTTATTAGAAAACCCTATACAAGACCTTATTAGGATAGAATTGTATCAGACTCTGGTGTTCTTTATAAGCGAACACAAGTCCAAAGGCAAGCAGTCTTAGACACCCAAGTCATTTCCAATAAAGTTTCTCTTACAATGAACCACACAACAGCTATGTAGCGGATAACCTTCAGTCTCGAATCGATTTAGGTGCTATAAAACAGTCTTTTTGTAAGCACATAAGAACCTTAAGCTCTGGCCAGAATTACTTGTTAAAATATAATTGCAAGATCCCAAGGTATCTGCCTACATTTCGACAAGCCATCGTAAACTCGTGCTGTAGTACTTTCGCCAATTACCATACATCTGTTATATGCAGAAGCCCCAGGCAAAGGCGTCTAAAACAGAATGGTTTCCGACTTCTAAAAGTTGATCTTCAACTTCCAGTCATCGCAATTCTATGTTATTTTATCGAAGTCACGTTGCAAAAGTATATTTTATTGACCTCAATTTTTGGACCTGATCTGTACGTGATTACGCTGTCTTGTAAAGCCAATGCACTACCACTTGAACCACTGTCACCCATTTACCAAATGGCAATAAATTGTGTCTCTTTCAATATTTTTTTCGTATATGTAGCTTTTTTTCACTCAAAATGTAAAAGCATTTTATCGTAACACTATGTTTATACAACAAAGTTTTAAAAGCGCAAACTCTGTTTAGTTTTTGAATTTTTTGAAGTGAGTTGAATATTATTATTATTTTTTTTTAATATCAAACGTATTTAATTCACACAATACAAATACATTTATATTTGAAATATAATAAAGACTCATGTGCATATGCATAGACTCCTCAAGCAGTGGGTCGCGGGTTTAAATCCCGTGCAAGGTAATTCTCTGAAAAAGTCTTTTCATAGAATTTGTATGTAGTTATATGAAAATCCCGTAAGTGTCAATTTTGACATGAAGGCATAACACTGATGCTGGAGTGGTTGCTGGCTGGGCTAAATGTAACGAACTAACAACTAGCGCGTACTTAAGACCCACTGGTTGAGGATGCACTGGCTCGACTCGTCCAGTTTGAAAACCACCTCTGGGAAAAATATCGAAACCAAACACACCTGAGTTTCAATCTACTACACCACCCGCCCGTGCCCTGGAGAAAAGCCAGGAAAAGGGTATTCATATCCCCTTGGTGCGCGCGCGGTATTAAAAAAAAAGAACGAATTAAATAGTACTTTATGTTATTATTGAATGTAAAATTTTGGATTTAGCTAACGGAAACAAAATGTTATTGTAGCAAGTATAGTTTGTGATTGCTAGCGCGAGCTAGGCGGAAAATTATTCCTACCGAAGATGGATTTGTAACAAATGGCGTTTCCTTTGGCCGACACAAAAAAAAAAGATAAAATAATTCATAGTAGAAAATCCACTCTTTATCTTGTTTAAGTGAAAGTGAAAGTGATGATATTCAACGCATTGAGATCGCAATTAGTTTAAAGGCTATGAATTTGAAAATGTGTCGGTCATCGAAGCACTTTCTATTAGAAAAAGTTGTTCTTATAAAAAAAAGTCTCTTGCAACTTGCAAAGCTAAGGTTAGCGTGAACTTGCACTATACTGACAAGCGCTAATGCTCTCTACAATGACTCGCTTGCTACACAATCATGAGATTCAATATATGCCCAAAGACATATCACTTCTATCAGACCAACTTTTTCCTTCTTGTATGAATGGATTGTTTTAGAAGATGTTTCTATTGAAGCAGCAGAAACCTCTTCTTTTCAGTAATGATAGCGATTTCATAATTAATGAATATCAAGCAGAACTTTATGATTCGATGAGGGGAAACCCAAATTGTGGCATCTTATCAAAAGGAGTCATACTAGGTGGTGTGAAAAGTAACCTCCGTGACCATACTATATTTAATAAAATAAAAAAAAAAATTTTCATTCCCAAGGAGGTTACTTTTCACCCCACCTAGTATCATCGAAATGTACAAAATCAGAACATTTGCTGCAAACTTTTTTTAAATTACAATAACAATGTCGTACATAGATATGGCGTAGGATCGCAAAAACACCGCATTATTTTGTGAAAGAGAAATACTGCCTTATTTCAAAAATTAGTTATGTTATACAAACATATGCTTCGCAGTGCTGGACGTTGTACGAGAAATGTATGAGAAATATTAAGCAAAAATTACACAAAACAAAAGTCATCGGAAAAAAAAAATACTGTTCAAAAAGCAATAAAAGCCGAAGATTCAGACAAGGTTCGAAGAAAAAATAATTGCAAAGCGCAAAAACATCAGCAAAATCAAAGTAGAGCGGATTCTAGAACTGACTAAGGTCCAGATACGTATGACAAATATTCATATACGTAATACCAAACTTATGATTTAGAAATTACAATAAAAAACCTAATGATTGCGGTAGTATTTGGAGATGCGTGCGATTTATGACAATAAATTTTGAGGGAATAACATTGGTATCGGTTTTGTAGGGCGTCTTTTTTATCCAGAGAAAATAATCTCAAAATGATTCAGCTGGTTGGCTTTTAATCGTCAACTTGAGCGAAACTGGTTGGGTTTTTAAGAACTCAACTTCATAAGGCACTACACGTCGTTTGCACCAAAATAGTCTATTTGATTTTAACGTTAATATTGTTTCATTTCATATGCTTAAATGTAAACAACGTATCTTTAGATGCAGGTATAAATAAATTACTTTAAAAGCAATATGATTTTTTGTAAACAAACCGTATATACATATGTATCGGGTTTTCCAATAACGACTTGACATTTTTTTTTTTTTTTAAATAAAAGGCAAACCATTTGAGATATTTCAAAAACTTGAAGTACAATCGAAACATTTATGAATAGAACTCGACTTCGTTCATATGGAAACCGCGGCCACGTTTGCAGCGGTCGATTCGTTGGACCCAATTTTCAACCACTCGGGCACAAATTTCGGCCGAAACGGCCGTTATTTTGCGTTTAGTGTTGGCTCTGAGCTGATCAAACGTCGTCGGCGTGTTGGCATAAGCCAACGACTTAACGTAGCCCCACAGTCAATATTCATGTCTTAAGATAACACGCTCACCATACTTACTTTTCAATAAATCGATTGTAGCATGTGCTGTGTGGCTTGTGGCACCATTGTGTTGAAACCACATGTCGTCGAAGTCCATATATTCTAATTCGGGCTAAAAATAATCGGTGATCATGGCGCGATAACGCTGACCATTTACAGTAACCTGACGATCGTTATCATCGATGAAAAAATATGATCCAATAACGCCGCCGGCATGCAAACCGCACCAAACAGTTATTTTTTGTGGATGAAGTGGTGATTCACGAAGCACATGTGGGTTTTCACCCGACCAATAGCTCATATTTTGCTTATTGACGAACCCATTGAGCCATAAATGAACTTCGTCACTGAAGATGATTTTGCGATGAAATTCATCATCTTGGCGCATCTTCTCCAGAACCCAATTGGAGAACGTACGTCGCTTCAAATGGTCCATCGGTATCAATTCTTGAGTCAGCTTGATCTTGTATGGGTGTTAACCAAGTTCCTTACGCAAAATACGCCATAATGTGGTCTGAGCGATGCCCAATTCTTGAGAACGCCGTGGAATTGACTGATTTGGATCGTCTGCTACGGGCGTCTAAACGGCAGCGATATTTTCGACACTTCGACCAACCCGTTGTCTCATTGACACGGCAACATCACACAAAGAATATGTAGACTCAAATTTGTGCACTAAACTTGTTATTGCCTGTCTACCAGGGCGAGAATTACGACCGAAAATTGGAGTTAACGCTCTTAAAGTTGCAGTCACAGACTCCGAATATCTGTAAGAAAATTTTATAATTTGCAGACGTTACTCGTTAGTGTACTTTACCATGATGAAAATGTTGATCTTAATGAATAAATTGACAGTGACAGTTTGATGATTAGTGAAAGATTGCGTTCACAAATTAAGTTCAAAGTCCCTATTGGAAAACCCTATACATATATAAGTATTAAATTACTAACTTATTTATCATTTGACAAGGGAAAGAAATGCGGAATACAAAATTTATTTTTATTTTTCGTAGAATGTAGGACTTACTGAATATGTAAGTATATGTTTTACTTCATATATAAAACGGATTAAAATATAATAAATTTGTTCGGTTTTTTGAAAACAAAAACTCATTTTTTACGTTTTATTTTATTTCGTTGGTCAAACTTTTCATTTATGTATTTCTTTTCGTTGAATCTTCTTCTTTTATTTAAAACCAGATTTTATGACTTTAAAATATCGACGTATACTCACGCATTTATTTGTGTGTTAGAAAATGCATGTATCAATTTTTATTTTAAAAATTAATTACCATTTTCTTTAGTTTAAATGTCAGAAAATGTAAAGAAGAAAAGACTGTATCATAAATCGAAAATATTTCAGAAATTTCCTAGGTTTTTATTTTATATTGCATTCTTTATTTTTAATATATATGATATATATGGGTATATATTTTAATTCGTGCGGTTTTTCTTCAAAATGTGAACGTTTATTTAAGAAAAACATGTATAATATTATTATTCAAAGTATTGCCCATCTGAAGCTATGACTTTTCCCCCTCTTTTTGGCAATTAGTGGATCCCATGCCAAAAGAACTGCGCCGGCTTGGCAGCCAAGAATGAATCAAGCCAATTTTTAATATTCTGCTCTGATGTGAACCGTATTTCAGTGAGGGCGTTCTGCATCGACCGGAAGTCAGAGGGGGCAAGGTCTGGGCTATAAGGCGGGTGAGGTAAGAATTCCCATTTCCAAATATGCATATTCCGGGCATTTTTCGGCTTCTGCTACCTTCAAACGGATTAATTGTGTTCGGTAGCGTTGTTCATTGATGGTTTCACCCGATTTTAACAGCTCATAATACAGCACACATATCTGATCCCACCAAATACAGAGCATTACCTTCGCGCCATGGATATTCGGCTTTGCCGTTGATTTGGCTGGTTGGCCGAGTTTCACATATGATTTTTACGCTTGGTGTTGTCGTAATGGATCCATTTTTCATCACCAGTAACAATCCGTTGCAAAAATGACTTCCTTTTGTGGCGTTCCAGCAGCAATTCGAACATGCCGCCTTTCGACGTCTCTCGGCTTGAGTTCATGTGGAATCAAATTTTCCTGCTATTGAATACATCCAGATGCTTTTGTGTTTGGCAACAATCTTCATAGAGTAATGCTTCCAGTTCTTCATCTTCAAACCTTTTTGGCTGCCCAGGACGTTCATCGTCTTCCAAGCCAAAATCACCACTTTTAAATCGTGCAAACCACTTTTGGCACGTTCGCTCAGTTAGCGCATGTTCACCATAAACTTCCACCAAAATACGATGACTTTCGGCAGCAGTTTTCTTCATATTAAAGTAATGAAGAAGAACTTCCCGCAAAAACAGTTTTTCAGGCACAAAGTTCGACATATTTGAGTGATAAAAAATTATTGTTGTTCACGCTTCAAATGAATGACATATATTGAAATGACGTTCAATGACAGTAGCTTTCCAACGCATGTTCCAATGGAATAATAACGATGGAATAATACAAGTTACGTCATCTCTTAGCAAACCGCAGGAATTTATAGACCCAATAATATATATTATAAATATTCTGCCTACATACACGGTAAAAAACATTTTCCAAGTGTATCTTTTTCTCAGTTTTAAAACAAAACCACTTAATAAAATAATAAGCAACACCCGTATTCAGCTTTTTACATACCCTTGACCAACAGAGATAAATACAACATATTTCGGTAACTTATCTAAAAAAAAAGTAAGCATCATGCACCTGTATAATCCATATCAAATGATTCAAAACCTACAATCAACACCCCTTGTAATCAAGCTTGCGTACATGACCATTAATTCACCCCTAATCAACAGCCTTTAGCAGATCTAAATTCCAAATAAAATAAATTCGCGTTTAAATAAAACATCTGTTCTACTACACCCAGATAAATGGAGCATGACAAGACAAAAAGGGTATGGGATTCGTATCGAATGCCGAACGAAATTACAATTTGACAAAATTTCAATTCGTTCCGCATATAAAAGAGTGGAGAATTTTCATACAAAAATTCACCCGAATAGGATTGAACAAGTGCAGAAGAAAGAACAAGTATTTTGTGAAGCTTCATCCAATGCGTATTCAATTGGGATGGGAACTGCAAATAAACTAAAATAAAAGCAAATGCGGTATAGTTTAAGTTGAAGGGATGTGAAAATAAGGGGTAGTTAGGATTAATAAACCCTGCTACTGAATAATATATCATTCTCATCATAGTCCTCATCATCATCACCAGTAGTATGTAGGCAACAAAATGAAAGCATATTGATAAATGATAAAAGTGCATGCGCAATTTCTTCGCATAATTTTGGGGGTGGATCTTTCCTTACTCACAGATTAACATATAAATTTACGCAAAATAAATCTTTAATTTGCCTTCAACAAGGGCTAGTAGGGTGACATAATAGGTGGTTGAGAGTTGTGTTAATATCATTATATCAATATTTAATTATATATCCCACAGACGAATTACCTTTTGGAATTGATCGACTGGTGAAAGCTGAATCAAGACTTGTATCGGTGAATGATGAAGATAATAATAATTCAATTACCTTGTTGGGAAAGAACGTTATACAATGCAATGTTCTATTGGACAATATTGAAGGTGATTCACTTTCACGCTCACGAAGTCATTCTAGATCATCACACGTAGATATTTCTCATACGAGATCAAGATCAAGTTCTTTGGAGTTGGAAGTTGATTCACCACCACCATTGTCAACAAATTTTACTACACCACCAATTTGCTCCTCTTCAGCAAGCGAAACTTTTTTGTCTGCAGCAAGTCCTAAAAAATCGGAAATGTTTTCCGTTTCAGCCTTACTTAGAAGGGACGAGCCAAAACATTCAAAATCGCCCCTGCAAACAAATCCTTTTGATGTTTTTCGGCCAGGATATAGCAACACAAACTACGATTCCAGCATATTTCCTCGACCCATTTTGTCACCATTTCCACTTCTAGCAGCATTTGCGTTTCATCAAGGGCAACAGCAGCCAAATTTGGACTCAAGGTAAGTGAGAAAGAAAAATTGGAATAACAATTGCATAAGACATTTTTTTCCGTAAAAATAATTTATATATATTTATTTGTAATGGTTTTTCATTTGCGAACGAAAAGAGAAGAAAACAAATATGTTATAGTTAAAAATAAAGAAAAGAAAACAAATATGTTATAGTTAAACATATAAATGTTATATGATATTTTTGACTTTATCTATTATACATTAACTTATTCATCTCCTTACTGCTAACCTTACTGATTTTAAATTTTATCGCTTGTCATCATATACTTTTTTTTTTTTTTTTTTTGTGCGATTAGTTATCATCCACCATCCAGGCAAGAAGAATTTTTTCGTTTGAGCAGTTTGATGACACCAACGATTCAAAGTCAAACCGGAGGAAATCCAAATGTTCATTTGGGCTTACCGCACCCGCCACATTTACATTTTCATCACATGCCGAAATGGCCAGGATTGCCACAATTTAGTGACCTTTATTCCTGCATGAAATGTGAAAAAATGTTCTCGACGCCACATGGGTTAGAAGTACATTCCCGACGGACTCATCATGGTAAAAAACCTTATGCTTGTGAGTTGTGTAATAAAACTTTTGGCCATGAGGTTAGCTTAAGTCAGCATAGGTAAGCAATTGAAATTCTCAATGAAAAATCAATCAAGTGATGAAAAAAATGAACGATTATAAATAAAATAAAACTGTGACACAATAAATTTTTTTATTTAAATTTATAGGGCTGTACATAATGTTGAAAAGGTATTTGAGTGCAAGCAGTGTGGAAAACGATTTAAAAGGTCTAGTACACTCTCTACACATTTACTCATTCATAGCGATACACGACCGTACCCTTGTAGTTATTGTGGAAAACGGTTTCACCAAAAAAGTGATATGAAGAAACACACTTATATTCATACAGGTAAAATTTGTTAAATTAAAATATTAATTTTGGAAGTCCTTTATTAATAGTAGCAAATAATTGTATTTCTTGTTGATTATTTGAGAGCTAGGTACTATTGATTTTAGCATTTGTGATTGTAAATAGGTAATAATTTAGACTTACCAATATATGAAAAAATTGTTCCAACTTTGTCAATTACATTTGAGTTATTAGTTTAAACTTATTTTGAAATGAATTCTAAATGTAACACTATTTTATAATTGATTAAATAGCTTTTAACATCATAGTATAAAATATCATATCAATCAAGACAATGCCTGTGGTCGTGGGGCAATAATATGTCTTATGTGGATTGCTATTCTCTTTTTTTCAATGTTGTAATTTTTTTTTTTTTTTTGCATTTAATATCTGTCATTTACTTTAGAAGCAAACGAGCTTTATGTTGTTCCGTTCTGAAGATTCTTCACTCAAAGTAGACCAAAGTTCTGGTGGACTAACTAAAGGTGATGATAGCTAAATCAAAGTTATTATTGAATCAGGTTGTCAAATAACTAAGCTAGAGATGGCGCAGAGGTTAAATGCGTCACACAGAAAAAAGATCTTTTTACTTATTGGTGGATTTGAAAAGATTCACAATGAATCAATATTTCCGATGTTTTTTTTTTTTAAAAGCAATGAAATTGATACTTTCTTGAAACGAATCATGACTGTTGATGAAACATGAATCATCTACAACAACATCAATCGAAAATCATCATGGTCTTAACGTGATGAATAAGCATGTCGAAAGCTGAACTGCATCAAAAAAGGGTATGTTGTCAATTTGGTGGCGTTATAAGGGTGTTGTGTATTTTTAGTTGTTTTCAAGGCACGAAAGGATAAATTCTGCTAATGAAACTAGAGGAAACATTAAAAAAACACTGCCAGAAGTGATAAGAGAGGCTTGCTCCACTATGATGGCGATAGACCACATCTTTCGTAACTCGAGCAAAATTGCTTGCGAAATGATGTTACATCCACCTTACAGCCCCGAACTTGCACCATCAGATTTTCATTTTAATTTGAAGTTTGTAAAAGTATTTGTATTGTAAAACTTTCACTTACCATGATGAGAAGATCGAACCATTGTTCAATTGAGTCTTTATCGATTCATTGCGATGTCAATAAAACTGTGAAATGCTCTCAAAAAACGCTTCTTTTACATTTTATGTAGTTGTTCTTATAATTCTACTTACCATAATTTACCAAGCGTTATTGAGCTAGTATGGTACTGGCACAGCGCAGAGGTAAACCTCGTGAGATATTATTCCTGAGGGTCAAGATACGATTCATAGGCCAATACAAAAAGAACAAAATAGTTTTATGACCTCACTGACCTTTCAGCAGACAACGGTCATTTGAATTTCACAAAAAATCGATGGTCCCTCATTCTGTGCACAAATTGACTTGAATTATAGAAATTCAAGAGACTATGATATATATAAGAGATATACGACTATCACACCAAACTTGGGTCAATTTATTTATTTGATGCAGAATCATAAAATATTCTAGCTATTTTGATTTGCATTTACCTTTGCATAGAGTTTTGTTTAAATGTTAAAGAAGAAATTTAAAAAAAGAAAATTGTTTCTTTGTTATATTAGGCCAAGGAACTGCCAAAACTGAAAACTGGTGTGAATTTCATACTTTTCTATTGTTAGATGTCATAATTATACTATTAATTATTTAAAATTAATTTTTTTTTATTCTATGTATATTTGTTTGTTGAAAATGCAAAATATTTTGCCATTTTATATGATATTTATCTAGCTCTAGTATATTTCCTGTAAACATAATGATCCCAGTTCTTGTGATGTTCATGCCGTTCCTTCGTCTGATTGACAAGGTAAGCAAAAAATTTAATATTTACTCCTTTGAATATTCACTAGTTTAAAACAATAAAACAAAATTGTAGTTTCAAATATTTTGGTATTTTTTGAAACTAAAACATTTTCACCTTCAAATTCAACATAGGGGACAAAAGATCATATTAGTCCTTACTTACTTTCAACTTTAAAGACGTTATGGTCACATTCGATTCTAAGATATTTAACGAAAAAGTTATGTATACTAAAGAAATGATATTAAGCGCATTCAAACAATTATTCAACACCCTCTAGCTTTTTTAAAAAAAAAAAACAGTCCACAATTCCTTAGCATATAATCTTTTTCACGTTTTAAATAATCCGCTTATCCTTAAAAGTTAAATTGTTTTTTATTTTATAAGAACAAGAAAACGTTTAACTTCAATTGGGTAAACATAAGTTCTTAGACCTGTTTTCAAACTTCAAATCAAACAAAAAATTTTTTTTTTAAATTTTTTTAAATTTGTGAGTAACCTTTTTCCAATATGTCAAAATTAAGAAGTTTTGGAATAATCTTCGCTGATACAGGTCTCATGCCCAAAACATCCGAAAAAATTGCATGACACGAGCCGACCGATAAGCCAGCAAATTCTCTTATGTTAATTCGACGATTTTCCAAAACAATTTTCTCCGCAGCTTCGACGTTATCATGTTTTGTTGATGTGCTGGACGTCCAGAGCGAGGTAAGTCATTGGCCTCTTCTCGGCCATCCTGGAAGACCTTGTACCACTTGTAAATATTTTTTATTACTTAGGTTCACCGTATGCCACTGTCAACATTTCAAGTTATTTAGAGTACTTTATTACCTTTTTTTGAATAAAATTTGATGCAAATTTTTTCCTCCATATTTTAATAATAATTGAAAACCGCCAAGCACACCAAAACACGCCGAACCTTTAAAAACAAACTAAGTAAGCTATATACTTGAAACTGTGAACTGAATCGATAATCGAATGTACGTTGCCCGGGAAATTTCAAAAGTTATCTTACTTCTTGAACATACCTCGTATGTATGTATACTTTAGGCTCAGCATAAATATATGCCTACAGCTACGAAAACCAAGTTCTGAAATTTTTTAGATTCATGCTGCGGAAATACGTTTTTTTTTATCATTTTTTTAAGTTTGTAGAAAAGACAGTATCAGCTATATTGAGAGGCCTTTTTCTGTTAAATACATGTCCTCAACAAAAGATTAGCGTAATTTATATCTATCTGATTGCGTCGCATGTTTAAATATCTTTAGATGGGAATTATTTTACATGTCATCTCTAAAAACCCTACAACCTATTTGATTTGACTTGTTGAGCCGTTACTTGATTGATCTGACCAGCCACCTCTTTTTTCCAGCGATTTTGTTGGTTATATATAGTGCTGTGTAAAATATTAAGACCACCAACAAAATTTTGTGAGGCTATGACTTTTTCTCGAATAAAAAAGAATTTATTGTAGACATATTATTTATATTCTGCTATAGTAATTTATTAACTCCTTAAAAAAAAAAACAACATGTAAAGGGTTTTCCAATAGAGACTTGACAACTTTGAATTTAATTTGGGAACGAACTCTTTCACTAATAATCAAACTGTCACTGCTAATTTATTAAGTAAACTCAACATTTTCATCATGGAAAAGTACACTTACAAGCAACGTCTGCAAATTATAAAAATTTTCTACAGATATTCAGAGTCGGTGACTGCAACTTTAATAGCGTTAACTCCAATTTTCTGTCGTAATTCTCGCCCTAGACAGGCAATAACAAGTTTAGTGCGAAAATTTGAGTCTACATATTCGTTGTGTGATGTTTTTTTTTTTTATAATCCCGCGCGCGCACCAAGGGGATATGAATACCCTTTTACTGGT
Source organism: Volucella inanis (assembly GCA_907269105.1). Lineage (NCBI taxonomy): Eukaryota > Metazoa > Arthropoda > Insecta > Diptera > Syrphidae > Volucella > Volucella inanis. The sequence continues at coordinate 46,078,479 of OU026155.1, read as the reverse complement.
TTTCTCTAGGGCGCGGGCGGGTGGTGTAGTAGTTTGAAACTCAACTGTATGAGGTTTCGATATTTTTCCCAAAGGTGGTTTTCAAACTGGACAGGACGAGCAAGTGCTCAACCTGTTCGTCTCTGTACGTGCTAGTTGTTAGTTCGTTACATTTAGCCCAGCCAGCAACCACTCTAACATCAGTGTTATGCCTTCATGTCAGAGTTGACGCCGACGGGATTCTCATATTACTACATGCAAATCCTACGAAAAGACTTTTTCAGAGTATTGCCTCTCACGGGATTCGAACCCGCGACCCTCTGATTGAGGAGTGTATGCATATACGACTACACCACGGCCACCTCCATGTGTGTGATGTTGCCGTGTCAATGAGACAACCGGCTGGTCGAAGTGTCGAAAATATCGCTGCAGTTCAGACGTCCGTAGTAAACGATCCAAATCAGTCAATTCCACGGCGTTCTCAAGAATTGGGCATCGCTCAGATCACATTATGGCGTATTTTGCGTAAGGATCTTGGTTTACACCCATACAAGATCAAGCTGACTCAAGAATTGAAGCCGATGGACCATTTGAAGCGACGTACGTTCTCCGATTGGGTTCTGGAGAAAATGCACCAAGATAATGAATTTCATCGCAAAATCATCTTCAGTGACGAAGCTCATTTTTGGCTCAATGGGTTAGTCAATAAGCAAAATATGCGTTATTGGTCGGGTGAAAACCCACATGTGCTTCATGAATCAACACTTCATTCACAAAAAAATAACTGTTTGGTGCGGTTTGCATGCCGGCGGCATTATTGGGCCATATTTTTTCGTCGACGATAACGACCGTCACGTTACTGTGAATGGTCAGCGTTATCGCGCCATGATCACCGATTATTTTTGGCCCGAATTGGAAGATATGGACTTGCACGACATGTGGTTTCAACAGGATGGTGCCACGAGCCACAAAGCAAACGCTACAATCGATTTATTGAAGAGTAAGTATCGTGAGCGTGTTATCTCAAGGCATCGGCCAGTCGATTGACCGCCTCGTTCGTGCGATCTAACGCCGGTTGACTATTTTCTGTAGGACTTCGTTAAGTAATTGGTTTATGCCAACACGCCGACGACGTTGGAAGAGCTCAGAGCCAACATTGAATGCGAAATAGTGGCCATTTCGGCCGAAATGTGTGGCCGAGTCGTTGAAAATTGGGTCCAACGAATCGACCGCTGCAAACGTGGCCGCGGTAGCCATATGAACGAAGTCGAGTTCTATTCATAAAGTTTTTGATTGTACTTCAAGCCAATAATAAAGTTTTTGAAATATCTCAAATGGTTTGCCTTTTATTTAAAAAAAAAAAAAAATTGTCAAGTCGTTATTGGAAAACCTAATATTTTGAAATAAATACATGAAAGACACATATCTGTTTAATATATTAAGATTACATCTACTATATATCGGAACGAGCACACAGTGTAGAGAAAGCACTTATACACCAATTTAAATGTCCTTATACTCATTTGGCGCACAAAGGATAGCAGTAATCAGGTAATATTTAGCATTCATTGGTGAATAAGTACATGTTTATTCATTTCAATCGAAAAAAAAAACAGTCGTGAATAAAAAAGAACAAATGGGAAGGAAATCGATTGCCAACATTACTCTGTGGTAAATAAAGTTATTGCATTGCAGATTTTTCCATCCGTAAAGCAATGTATTCCATAATAGTCGCTTATCAATTAGCAGGTTATCAAGACATTGAAAGGCATAACTTATACGGTACTGTGTCAGTTACTCCACATATCAAAAGATCTTTGCGTACACCCATAAAAAAGTAGGACTGCAATTATCGCAGAGTTAGTCTTAAAACTGCGAAACAAAACTGGTGCATACATACTTCACGCCACACATATTCAGAACGCTCTGTGAGGAAAACTTGCAAGCTCGATCTGCAGCATTTTTGAATGAAAACAATGTCGATGTTCTCCCTTGGCATGCTCGTAATCCTGACTTGAACATTATTGAAATTTTTTGGAAGATGGTGGAAGATAGAAGGGGAAAAATCCGACCAATATGTATTAGTGACTTAAGAACTACTTTAGTACAGGAGTGCAATGACACTTCTAAGGAAGCACTATATAATATAGTGACTGCCCGCCATTGGAGATTCAATGATTGTATTCAAGCCAATAGCTATTACTTAAGAGGCTGAAGTGGTCTTATCATTTTACATTTATTTATTTTATGTGGAGTATATTTTTTTTATAAAAAACTCGGAAAATCAAAACTTAACGTTAAAGACGGACATCTTTTAATTTTTGTTTCAGAATTTAGGAAAGGAGATATCCAAGTTGTTTGTAAACCTACTTTAAGGGTATATTAAATTGTTTACAGAGACTTAAACTTAAACATGTACCTACATATTTATATATAAAAATAGCAAATTCTGCAGATAAAACATATCTTTATGCATGAAACACTTCCCAAACCTTAATATGAGTTACGGCAGTCTAATCTTTAATATTGTTTTCGTATACTGAGAAAAATAGATAAATGGAAAAAAGAAACTACTGAAATTTAGTATAGACTAAAACAATAAAAATGTCTGGAACTGCGCCATATTGAAATATATAGATTATATATCTCTTAACACATATTATACAAACGGGTATAAACGTGTACAGCAGTTAACGTTTTTCTTCCTTGTATTATGGTATTTTCTGCCCAACGGAAAATAGGGGTTGTCAAGTGATGTAGATACCTGCGAAAGCTTTTGAAAAAAGAGAGTGCTTCCATTTGAGCTTGAAAGTATATATTCATATATTCAATAGAAATAATGCCTTGGATGCCTAGAATTTCGTATGTATTGTTCGTCAAAGGTAATCAGAATCTTTTGACTACATTTTCATTGGTCGGTTGTGATTTTTTAATGCTTACATATGTGTGCAAGCTGCAATATTTTCATGGTTTCCATATCAACTTACAACCGGCTTTGTGACGTTATTATTTATTCGAGTTAATTAAGATTATATAACAATGTAAATATAGACGTATATATTTATATATATATGTACATAAATACATGCGACTAGGTAGAGAAGTGTTTGAACAATTTATAAATACAGAACTTTGTATGAACATACATCCAGATATATACAATACATGCGCATTTATTGAAATCATTATTAGCAGTGCCTGTACTTATGCGATTACATATCTATTCGCATACATATGGATGAGTAAATGCATAGCAAAGCTTGCACATTAAATAATAATATGTAGATACACACATCCATAGAAGTATGTCCACTAACATTTGAATGGAACGTCGCTTGGGAGTTCTGATTAGATTTTTTGTGCAAAAGCCTATTATGGTCTGGGCAACTGGTCAAATGTTTATTGTATTATGCAATCGTTATACACATTTTTTTTAAATGCGTGTCACGGCATCTGTTATTATAAATATTAAAATACATGTGTTCTGTACATTCAAGGGTATATATGCACATGCGTATGTATGAATGCAAACAAACCCTACTCTTAAATACGTAGCAAAGAAGGAGTTTTTCCAATGTGCAGTTAATATGTTAAATATACATATATGTATATACTCACATATATTTGCATATAAACATATATACATACTCGTCTATGCATACGAGTACACATACATTAATTTTTTCTCCTTCAAAGCGAACACATAACAAATTGAAACGAAGCTTTAACTTTAAAAATCAAAGCACTTAAGGTCAAGCTAAAACTACTGCAAAATGTTTAAATTCCTTTATAGGAATCTAGAAATAGTATATACATATGTATGTATGCATATGTAAATATATATATAAATCAGAATCAAATTATATCATTTTTAACCTTTGTAAATTACTTCAAACACCAAACTGTTGCATGTATTTATAAGTTATACACATGTATAAGTAATACATAGGTTTCAATTGTTCACACATGATACTTTAACTTATGGATACATTTAAATCAATGAAAAAATATATTTTCAATAGATATACTCGTATATAAGACTACGTTTCTGAATTGAATTTTTTACGTTGTCTTTGGTTACGACATACATACATATATGGGTTTTCGTATCTTAACTATGTTTCCTTTTCTTATTTCTCATAAATCTTAGTTAACTTTTATCAAAAAATACTAAATTGGACAAGAATACTATCTGTATATTTTAAGCTTGGTTAAATAAAGTTAAGTGGTTGTTCGCTCAATAATAGAACAATAGAACGCACATTAGTTAAGCCTATGAGTATACAGTTAAATTTTAATAGAGCAGTAGCTTCTTCGTCTGTTATGATTCTGCGTTAGTGTAGACTTCAAAGTGTGTAAACTTCAATGATCCATTTTCTACTCGTTTCAAAAATACCACTGTTTTCGAAGTATATATATAGACAGTCACTATGATGAATAGGGTAGGCCATACCTTATTTCGAAGTGACGTTTCCAATTATCCACTTTATAGTTGCCTAAAATGTCTCGGTATTATAAGACCCATTACAGAGTAATGCACATTTCTCAGCAGTCTCGTTTATACATTGCATTATAAAAATTAATCTTATAGTTTGACTTACTTATTAAGTGGCGCTGCAGTTCGGGGTGAACCTACACTTCAACTATTCAGACTCTCCAGTTAGCTCAATCCTTAGCTAACTTGCTCTAGTTGCGCACTCCAAGTCCGATGCGTTCATGTTTTGCTTGTGTCCGCCACCTAAAGCGAGGTCTTCATCTATTGCGTTAACCCTCCTGGTTAGATTGGAAGACACTACGGACCGGAACATTGCTCCGGTCTACATGTTCCAGCCGTCTCTTCTTTTGGCTGGATCGATTGCGCTTTACAGCTCGTATAGTTAGTCGTTGAATCTTCTCCTCCAAATTTTTCTCTCGAAACGATCGATGATATCTTCGTCCGCTTTCGACAGAGTCCATGCTTCAGCGACAAAAAGTAAGACTGGGATGATCAAGGTCTTAGATAAAGTCTCCCTAATTATTTGGGATAGGGCCTTACAACGCAATTGTCGTCTTTGCATAAAGGAACATCGATTGGGAGGAGTGATTCTTCGTTTTATTTCTTCTGAGGTTTTGTTGGTAGAATTACCAGCATAGCCAAGCCCCTTAGTACCTTGAAATTAAAATTGTTGACTGTTATGTTCTGTCTAATTCGTCGATGTTTTGTATACTTTATTGTTTTTTTTTTATCCTTATTATTGCATGCAATGTTGATCACACTTATACCCCTTTAGTTGAAGCAGTTAAGGTGGTCTCCTGTTTTGAGGATTAACCAAACGATGCTAAGAATTAATTCGTCAGGCATACGGTCTTCTGACCAGATCTGAGAAGTGAGTTGGTTGGCTCCCCACAAAGTCACTTAAAGCAGCTTTGTATACCTATCCCACTAAGCTTTGTTAGATTCAAGCTTAGATATTAGTATGTTTATTTCGTTTTGATCAGGTGGACGGAGTTTTAGCTATCATCGTGTAAGATGAATCGCCTATTCGGCCTATCGGCGGTATATGAGACTTCCTCGCCGTTAAAAAGTCTGCAGAACAAGTTTTTCCATATTCTCAGCTCCGACTCTACTACGAGGTTTCCTTCTTTATATGTGCATCTTTTTGTTCGTGTCTTGTTGCCTTGAAACTTTCGTTTTAGATTGGTTTTCCTGGAGTACAGAAGTTCAATACCTTGGATCGCGCGCTTCTCATGCTCTTTTTTCTTCTTTTGGAGAAACCGATGTTCGTACCGTCTTTTTTGCTCGTAGAGTGGCAACGCCGCTTTGTACACTTCTTGTTTATGTGCATGTGCATTATTGTTCGGGTGAAACCCAGCACATCGATTGCCGCGTCTCCGATGCAGATTGGCAGCATTCTGGCACTCGGGATTCGCGTTCCCGAAAGATTTTGGTGTCTCTTGAAATTGCACCTTTTCTACGTTATATCTTCTTATAGTAGTTTTTCTTTGTTATGGCGGTTGGAAGACCCGCATTCGTACCTAGAGTTCGCTTCACAAGTTTTTGTTACTACTGTGCTGGCAAAATATATGAAACACAATATTTATTCTCAGTTACATCCCTTGATTATAGTCATGAATCCAGATGCCTCCTCGGTGGTTTTAAGCTTTTCTGCAATCAGCTAACGCATGCAGAGCAGCAAAGGAGCTATGGAGTCTTGAACTGATTATTAAAAATACAATATTATAAAACGAAAAAAATAAAAACTTTTATTAATATGTAAATATGTTATTCTATGGAAACACAGCATAAGTTATCAGTTATTAATTTATTATTTATTCATTAAAAAAAAAAAAATTACTTGGCCTGAGTTATCGCACATTACCTTATACAAAGATCTGATGCTTTCAAAACTCAATGCTGTCTACTGTCATTTAAATGAAATTTAAATACCCAGCCATTATCTATGAATGGCACATCGCTGAAACTTTCCATTATCGGTGTATGTGTATGGCAACTTACATACGTTGGAATGACCATATATTCGATGTCGTAAAAAAATGTTGCGAAATGTCTAGTTTCCTCAAGTGATGTAAGAAATATTTTACCTCTTTTGACTTGGCCTTTATATATAAGGCATTCATTGACTCCAAAATTGGAGTACAATGCCCACATCTGGTCAGGTACTCCTCAAACATATCTCCACCTGGTAGATAGGATTCAAAACCGTGCGATAAACCTCATGGATGATACTAAATTTTTGATTATGGAATCTCCGTGAGCCCCCGCCAAAGGTGGTTGCCACAATTTACGGGTTGTGGTCAATCTAATTGTAAGATTTGAGGTATTCGACCGCCCAATATCTGTCAGTCAGTCAATTGACACCCTTGAACATCAACGTAATGTCTCCTATTTCACTTTGTTTTATCGCTATTTCCACCACCAGTGCTCCATTGAAATCGCACTATAGACACATCAAAATTTCATCCAGCGACATCGCATTCGGGATGCATAGCAATCCAGTAAATTTCATCTAGTGGTTTTCTGGTGTAATGAGTATTTCACTTATCGCCAGCACCAAAAGTAGTGGTGAAATAATCTCCTTCTCAGGGTTTTATCAAGCTAAGGTATCCGTTGTATTTTCAGTTTGTAGGTGCGTCTTTTATGGGTTTAGCTTTTATATTATAATAATATTTAGCATGACCAGAATAAAAAAGAATTTAAATAAAACGACAACAGTATGAAAAATAAAATCAATTCTGGCTTTATTTTGAAACTACGTTCATGCCATTATATGCAGAATAGTACATCATTCAAATGATGTCCTCAACTTTGCTGACAGTGCTTCAAGCGGTCGGTCCAATTTTTGATGACGCGGTACAATATGTGCGCCATTATTCCGGAACTAGCGTGTCGAATGTTGGCCTCGAGTACGTCCAAAGTGGTTGGATTGTAACGTAGATTAAGGACTTAACGTAGCCATAGGGAAGATAATCGAATAGTGTCAAATGACACTAACGCGGCGGTCAATTGGTAAACGCTCGCCTTGAGATGACGCATTCACTTTCAATCTATGTCGCAGTAGATGAGTTTCCAAATAGGTGTACTTAGGTTGCTTAACAAAGAAGTTTTCTTAGACATAATGCATTTACTGATTACTTAAATAGAGTAATTTATCTCTTCTTTTGAAAGTTGGTATTCTAATTATTACTGAGTAACTTGGATGTGATTATCTTTTTCATTTTAGTTACTAATGTGTAATACAAGTACATAGTACTCGAGTAATCTGGTATTAACTTTGGCTCCGATATGAGAGTAAATGGCTCAATAGTCATAACTTTCTGCTACTATAATATGACTTTTAATTAATACGTGTATATAGTTGAATAAGAGCTCATCAAATTTACGTTCTTTTAAAGGGAGTACCTTAAAATTTCGAAGCATCCCTCTTAATCGATTTAAAATGATTTTAGTTTAAGAGCTTTTGGAGCAACATGGCTCCAGATTTTTGATTTGATATGGGTGATATTAATTTTAAAATGATTAAAATGGTTTCTTTTACAAATTTTAAAGTAGATAACAGAAACAAATTTACATCATGTAAAGTTCACAACTCTAACTATTTGACAGAGATCGCTTTTATAGATTTTAGAAGCTAAACCGAAAAAAAATTAAATTTTACTAATTATATCTTCGTGTATGACACCCATACATTAGTAGAGCGGTGCGATGGAGCTTGATATTCACCGCTTCGCTCGATGTTCACCAGCTAAATTTCGCTCACACATTCGTAAATCTGAATGAGACTGCTTATTGTACATATGGATTTGTTTGACTATATTTCTGTTTAACTTAGCTTTGTTAATTTGACAAAGGGGTTGCCTCTTCACGTCATGCGCACATAGCAAATGCTAAATTTACAATGCTTCAAAGAAGCGTGGCGAGAGTAAGTAAAGCGCGAGTATCATTCAAACTCACACAAGAACAATGTTTGAATAAGTGTATGTATACTCGTATATGTAATATAGTAAATGCCAAATACGCGAGACTCGACTTTTTGTCACGTCCCTATTTGGGAAAAACGAAAAGCTCTCGCGACAGAAGGACGTAATGCTTATTATGTAATTTTAGGTTGAATCGCTGGTATTTATTTGTAATTTATTTATTCAAATTTTAATTGAATCCTGCGCTGGTTTAGTATTATCGCAAAGTATATTTGCTTTTCTTGTTGGTTTCTGAAACCAAAAATCCTTCATCCTTTTTTTTTTTGTAACTGCACTGATTGAACCACGTTAGTTTCATATAATTTTAGAAGCAGAATGCATTATTCTGCGTCTGTAGAAACAAGAAACATGTACCGATGGAAATATGGCTCAAATGGCTGAGAGTCATACTTATGTATGAGAATAACGCTATTTAAGTGTATGTCCGAAGATGTGGATGAAAGTAAGTTGATAAGCTTTTATAAGCTGATGAGACCAGGATAAAACTTGAAAATATAAGGAAACTTCAATAGAACACTTCTAGAAAAAAAAAAAATAAAAGAATATATAAATAAAATATTAGGTTGTAACATACGTAATCATTGCTCGTTTTTAAGGGGCATAAAATGCATGAAACCAATTTAATGCTTAAGCCGTTATGTAAATTAGTATTTGATATACTGCTCATTCAATCTGCAAATTTCGTTGTGTAAGCATTTTTAACTGAATTTTAGAATTGATGTATTAGAAGAGCATATTCGGCATATTCGGCATGGAACTGAAGCTACTAGAAAAATCTAAAATTTGTATAGAGCGATTCCAAATGTCGGCCTTGGTTTGCCACGTTTAGAAATGACAATTTTGACTAAAGGTTGAACCTTGTTTACGTAAGCCAGAAGAACTAGACGATGAGCTCGTGAAGTCCACCGTACCAGTGCTACGGTAAGGGAACTCGCAAGGGAACACAACGTAAGCCATATGACCATCCAACGATACCTAACAGATATGGAAAAAGCCATAAAGCTGGGAAAATGGGTACCATACGTCACAAAATAATATTCAGGAATAAATCGAAGCTTGCACTATCTCGCCACAATCAGGAGTCATTTTTGAACCAAATCATTATCGGAGATGAAAAATAGGTTTTATACAATAGCACTAAACGCCGCCACCAACATTCAGCACAACATCCCAGTGGCCTTTCTACCTTTCTTCCAGAACCAATAACTTGCATCAGCGATATACCATAAGAGCTGCCGTATATTTATTAATGCTTTGTCAGCTACCATCTGAATTTTAGAAACCGATTTAGTCACAAACAATGCCGTTTGACTTCAGCTCCAAATACTTGAACGCAGCTTAAACAAGAAATCTGTCATGCTTATATTGTGGACAATACAGTTTAATAGGTTAAACAAATTCTACGTTTTTTTTTATAACTTGCGCGCTCAAGGGAACCCTTGCTTGTCCACAGCGCGGGCAAAGGAAAATCAGGGAGGAAAGAAAGGGAGTTACCGATGAACGATGGTTTTAAATGTTGGAAAGTTATAATGACTACGAAATAAAGAGCTAGGAAGGGCATTCAATAAGCGAGTTGTGTGGTTTACGAACGAATCCCGATATTTTAGAGTATGTCTGAAAGTGGGCTTGAGAGTATAATGATGAGCAGACGGGTATTACGGTTAAAAGTTAAAAGGGGCGGAATCCTACTGGCGGTTTTTATGGAACACTGATGACATTACGTCGTTCTTCGAGGGTGTTCATTGTCTGAGTGGTTCTAGTATCACCTAATATAGTACGGTTTTGAATCCAATCTAGCAGGTGCAGAAATATTTTTGGCGCACCCGATCAGATGTGGGCATTATACTCCAATATCGGGCAGATAAATGGCTTATATATTGAGACCAGATCAGAGGTTGTGAAGTATTTCTTACACCGCTTGATGAAATGTGTCGATCTTCTGGGTTTCTGACACTTCTGGTTTATTTTCCTGTTTAATTCTCGTTTTTTATTGTGTAAATAAATCCGCCTACGATTGACATGGGCCGAAACTGATTATGTATTTCCTTTACCTTTCTATTTATTATTTCATTTATATTTAATTGCAATAAGAAATTTATAATACATACGTTAAAATATTTGTAATATTTCTATATATAACTAGAGGGCTTAGCCCCCTGCTCGCTTCAATATTACATTATATTTAACGTTTTTTCGCTATTTTTTTTTCAGACATATTCTCAATATGCTTTTTCAATTTTATTTCTTCCTTCTTTTTCTCGTAATACAGGGTGGGTCAAACATTTTTGCACATTTGAAACAAGAATAGAAATAAAACAACAAATGTTATTTTGTTGGTAATTTATTTAACGTAATAAACGTTTATTGAAATTTATTTTTTAAAAATGACATCGTCGAGATGTGCCCCATCTCATCGTTGGAACTCCTGCAATCGACTACGCAAACTTTGGAAACTCGCTGACACATGATGCGAGGTATCTCGGTAATTTCCTGATGGATGTTTTCTTTTAATTGGGATATTGTCGTCGGTTTATTAAGGTACACTCAATTTTTCAGGTATCCCCACAAGAAAAAAATCACAAGTTGTAAGGTCCGGGCTTCTCAGAGGCCATGGGATATCACTTTTACGAAAAATAAATTTCATAGGAAACATTTCTTTGAGCACCGGTAACGTCACATTTAACGTATGGCATGTTATTCATGCAATAAGATGAAGTTGTATCTGCTATTGCTCATGCTGTCCTGCTGTTGTATCCTTCAAATTCATGTTACTGTGGTGTTAAAAACTCTCGCAACATCTTTACGTATTTCACTGAGTTCACAGTTACGTTATTTCCCTAATTATTTTCAAAGAAATACGGACCGATTATGCCCTTTACTGATATGGTAGCCCATATTGTCATTTTAGGTGAATGAAGGGCGAAGGTTTTCCCTGCTCCAATATTGATAATTATGCTTGTTTACGTGGTCATTGATGTGAAAATGGGCCTCGTCCGTAAACAATACATTCTCAAGGCTAGAGAATAGCTCCAGGAAAGTGTCAGCTAATAACATACGTTGAATGTAATCGTTTGGTGTCATCCGCACAATCTGAAGCTTATATAGGTGTGTACATAGTTTGAGATCCAGATGCAAAATTCGCCGCAGACTAGTTCTTGGTATTGCAAGAGCCGCCAAACGCTTACACGTAGATGATTTTGGATCGTTCCTTATGGAAACTTCAAACTCCCGAATGTTTTAATTGCTTCTTCTTGAACGTAGCCGCCCTGTTTGTCTAATATTCGTTTTCAATCCTGTTTGCCAAGCTTTGATTAAATCAACATTTGGACACTCACTTACATACACGGCGTAATCCTTATTCAATTCTAAATAAGCGTAACGTAGGAATCGTTGTTTTTTTTTAAATTGTTTTACACAAAAAGCACGCTGTTGTCGTGAAGCGCTCCGTCTTGAAACGACATACAATTCCCCGCCACCCGCGTGTCAATCCCTCTGAAGGTTTTTAAGAAATCAAGTGTAGCAAACGAACTTCTTTAAGTGTTAAGTCTAACTTTTTTCAACCCATGATCAAATAATCGGTTTGTGCTACAGACACTATATATAAAAAAATCTGACTTGACAAAAGGAGCAAATGCAAATACAGTACAATAAATTGTTATAGATTTCGTTAAAAAATCAGACGTGAAAAAAACTTTTTTCTTATATCAGAAAGATATTTTTATTACAGAAGTGCTTTAAGTATATATAACTTCTCAGACATTTTCCCACTACTTGAGTTAAAACTATTTTGCTATATATGTATAATGTATATATATTATATATCTTTTTTATACTTATTAATTTGGATAGAGTAATTTAAATATAATTTTAAATTTTAATCAGTTTCTGTTTTTATTTTTAAGCTGGCACAATTTTTAATTATTTCTTAAGCCTTTCAATATTTTATGCACTTACTAATGTAATAGTAATAAATTTTTTTTTAATTATTTTTACAGGAGAAAAACCACATAAGTGTCAAGTGTGTGGAAAAGCATTTAGTCAAAGCTCCAACTTAATAACACATTCTCGAAAGCACACTGGTTATAAGCCCTTTTCTTGTAAGCTATGTCACAAATCTTTTCAGAGAAAAGTGGACTTAAGAAGACATAAGGAAACTCAACATACAGACTTAAGGCCTTTAATAGAAAGAAGCCTTACGAAGCAAAATTTTACAAATCCTGATAATGAATCATCAACTCTGAACTCTTCAATGTCTCCAATTAATTGTCAGAAGGTGTCTTTAATAGTATAACAGAAATGTGCAATAATATAATGTATAACTTTGTGAAAATCTTTGTTAATTTATTTATTAGAATATGCAATAAAAAGATCCCATAAAAGAATCGCCGTTTATTGTACCTATTACAAAATCTTACTCATATTGAGGGTACCAAACAATTAAAACGTGACGAAAAGAATGTATTTATAATAATCAAGATTATTAATTCATTGATGCCAAATGATTGAACTATTTTGCTTTAATCAATCAAAATTTCTTGTATAAAGGTTTATCATTTATAAAAACAATCAATTTTTAATATCAATTTACTTTTAGCTACAAGGGTTGCCAATAAAATTCGATATTATATTCCAGAGATTTATGTCTAATTTATTTAATGTTAATTTGTAGAAAAATGAGGTATTTTATGTTAAAATAAATTTGTCCTTACCATAACATTGCAGTTTTTTTAATTGAAATAAAAATTAAAACTGAATCGTACCATTATCGTAAACTTCAGTTTTTGACACCGTGTTGTTAAATGTAAATATACTTAATATAATAATCAACCTTTAACCTTTAGGGCATCAGTATGGCTACGTCTTTTAAAAACTTGTTATAATATATAAAAGTCTGAAAAAATACGTGATACACGTTTATAAATCAGTACCATCTTCCTCATTTAGGCAAGAATGTTTTACAACCGAACTGCGTTTCGGAAAATTGTTAACACAAAATCTTTACGTTAAAATCATGATCAAGAGCCTCAAAAGATAAATACGGTATGAGAGTGTTTTACAGGCTAATTCCATAATATTTATAAGCCTAAATTTTTAAAATTCGAATTAAAGAAGGTGGCACACATTTGTCAAGTGGTACCAGTTGAGTGCATTTATATATGGTACATAAGATGTGTTAAAATCTAATACAATATCCTTTTTATATTACCATATATTGTAATTTTTTTCTGTTCAAATATCAAATTTGAAATATTGAAAGTTCCATTAAAGAATGGCAAGATCACTTTTATATTCGAAATTTCCTCAGAACGTTAGTTGTAGTGAGAATTCGAATTTAATGAATTTCACGTTTCTGTAAAAATGCCAGTACTAATGCTATTATTTAGATAGAAGCATTATTGAGATAGAAACAATTTAAAGGCTATCAAAATATTAATTGTGTGGGATTTCGTATTCTAAATTTTTTTTTTAACTATTGAATTACATAAAATAGTCTAAATATGAGTCTAACATAAGAAGCATCACTATTGACTTTAAAACTTTCCTTTGAAAAAAAATAATTTTCTGGTCGGTTAAGTTGTTTTAATATTAGTTAACAGTTGCGGCAAGAGAAAGCACCTCTTTTCATTCGAATACAAGATTAATCTTAAGTTTTCAACCATTTGCAACAGCTATTCATAGCTCCTTCAAAGATGACAACAAAATGTTTTAAAATATTATACAGGGTGATTCATTGTGAGGTTTGATTTTCAATAGGCTTTTTTTGACAGATCACCGCGTGACCTCTATTAAACTACCTTTGTCAATTTTTCTTAGTATGTATTGGCAAGTCTTCATGGAAAGACTCACATAACAACAGCGTCTTCAAATTGTTCAGCAGTATTACGAAAATCAGCGTTCTGTGAGAAATGTTTTTCGTGCGATTCAAGAAACTTACGGTGCGCATAATCGACCATTGGCAAATTTGAGACCCAGTTTACATAAGTGGATGATATTCGTCCGGTTAGACCACATCCAGCATTGTAGGTAATATTTCTTATTAACCGTTTGACCTTATGGCAAGAATTAATGACGCACTACGCCATTAAAATCGAAGAACACAGTGAGTATAACCTTAACGTTTGACCGCACTTGCCGAGTCTTTTTCCGCTGTATTACGAAAATCAGCATTCTGGGAGAAATGTTTTTCGTGCGATTCGAGGAACTCACGGTGCGCATAATCGACCTACTAAAACCACTATTGCCAATACCATTCACAAATTTGAGTCCCAGTTTACATTGATGGATGATACTCGACCGGTTAGACCACATCCACCACGTAGTGAAGAGACTATAGCAGCTGTAGCTGAGAGTGTACGCGAAGACCGTGACAAATCGATTTGTGGTCATTCTCAACAGCTTGGCTTAGCATATTTGACAACTTGGCATATTTTACGTGAGGATCTCGGCTTAAAAGTGTACGAAATTTAACTTGTGCAAGAATTGAAACCAGGCGACTTGAATTTGCTTCATATTTTCAGTGAATGGGCTCTGGAAAAGCTCAATGAAAATCCGATGTTTTATCGTAAGATTTTGTTCAGTGATAAAGCCCATTTCTGGCTCAATGGATACGTTAATAAACAAAGTTGCCGTATTTGGGTTGATGAGTAACCCGAAGAGTACCAAGAGCTACCATTACATCCAACAACGGTATGGTGTGGTTTATTAACTGGTGGAATCATTAGTCCATATTTTTTCAAAAATGAGACAAATCAGAATGTAACCGTCAATGGTAACCGGTATAGCGCCATGTTAACGGACTTTGTGGTTCCTGAAATTCAAGCACATGCTCTTGTTGAGCTCTGGTTTCAACAAAACGGAGCTACGAGCTCTACAGACCGTGAAACAATGTACTTGTTGAGAAATCATTTTGGTGAGCACTTAATTTCACGTTTCGCTACGGTAAATTGGGCGCCTAGATCGTACGATATGTAAGGTCTCAGGTCTTTGGGAATAAGCCAGCTACGATTGACGCTTTAGAATCCAACATTACTCGTGTTATCCGCGAGATACCAGTCGCTATGCTTGAACGAGTCGCCCAAAGATGGACTTTGCGAGTGTACCACCTTAGAGGTAGTCGTGGCCAATGTTTACATGATATCATTTTCAAAAAATAAATGCCATTAATTGTTCTTTTAACCGATTATAAAAATTTCATTATATGTATTTTATTTTACATTATAAATCAAACCTCAGGATGAATCACTCTGTATTTATCCCTCTTTGTATTGTCTTCCAGCCAGAAAAATAAATTCATAGTATAAGGAGTCACTCTCCAAATAATATAAAAAATAAATTTGTGCTAAATGAATCAAGATAAAGCTTTCTACTGGTCTAGGAGACCCTACTCAATAAGTAGGATTACTCAACTGAAGGGAAAATGAGAAAGAAACATGCGCAGCCAGTTAGTTAATTACGATCACATTAAACCTTTAATTGCCAAGTTGCCTCTTAAATTGATCTTTGCCATAAATTTCAATAAATGAAACAGGGATATACAAAACAAAACTAAAATTTCAAAAATTGGTACGGATTGAAGTATAATACGCAGTTTAAAATCTTTCTGCGAGCTCTATTTGTGTGAAGCGTATGGACAAGAAGTTGGGCAAGTTGCCAGGAACGACATTACAAGGTCGTCCTTTTCCTCTTTGTGGATGAACTAGAATCGGAGTGATGATATCACTTGTTGATTTGAATTGTGTTAACTCTGATTTGTGCTAGGTTCCAAGTGGAACGTCGGATGCGACTGGACTAGCTATTTGGAATCTTGTTTCCCCAAGTCTCCGTATAGTTATTTAAGAACCATCTCGTCTAGGAAAAAAAAATGGAAGAAGAAGTTAGATTCTTATCTGATTTGCTTAATACATTTGTGATGACGAGTACAGCATCACCTGCCTTGTAAATAGGTGCTGTCGGTGATTTAAGGCTTATAAGCCAATTAAGTAGTTGATGATCTGATGAGGCGTAGCCTCAGATCCTTTTGAGTGTCCTCCAATTTAAATGGCGGGGCAAACAATTTATTATACATATATTTTTCATCGTCTGCCGTATTCAAAAATATATACCTCACATAAAATATATAAGAGGCATTACTGACATAAATTTGTAATGAATCACGAAATATTTCGTAAACTTCATCATATGTTTTGTCGGGTTTGTAAAACGACTGGCTTTTCATTTATTGACATGTTGCATATATCATAATTTCCACAACCGTTTGATGTTCTTGAGATATCGTATTAATTTTCTCTGGTTCGAGTAACTCATTCGATGTCGTAATTTTTTGTGCCGGAACATAACCAGAGTAAGGGAAGTACTTGTTTGTTTATCGGCGAAGTATAGGGCTTTCCAATAGGGAATTGGCAATTTTGAATTTAATTTGTGAACGCACTCTTTCACTAATCATCAAACTGTCACTGTCAATTTATTTAGTAAACCCAACATTTTCATAATTTTAAGTACACTAACGAGCTACGTTCTCCGATTGGGTTCTGGAAAAGATGCGCCAAGATGATGAATTTCATCGGAAAATCATCTTCAGTGACGAAGCTCATTTTTGGCTCAATGGGTTCGTCAATAAGCAAAATATGCGTTATTGGTAGGGTGAAAACCTACATGTGCTTTATTAATCACCACTTCATCCACAAAAAATAACTGTTTGGTGCGGTTTGCTTGTCGGCGGCGTTATTGGGTCATATTTTTTCGTCGACGATAACGATCGTCACGTTACTGTGAATGGTCAGCGTTAGCGCGCCATGATCACCGATATTTTTGGCCCGAATTGGAAGATATGGACTTGGACGACATGTAATTTCAATAGGATGGTGCCACAAGCCACACAGCATACTCTACAATCGATTTATTGAAGAGTAAGTATGGTGAGTGTGTTATCTCAAAACATGGGCCAGTCGATTGGCCGCCTCGTTCGTGCGATTTAACGCCGTTTGACTATTTTCTGTGGAGTTACGTTAAGTCATTGGTTTATGACAACACGCCCATGACGTTGGAAGAGCTCAGAGCCAACATTGAACTCGAAATAGCGGCCGTTTCGGCCGAAATGTGTGGCCGAGTCGTTGAAAATTGGGTCCAACGAATCGACCGCTGCAAACGTGCCCGTGGTGGCTATATGAACGAAGTCGAGTTTCATTCATAAATGTTTGGATTGTACTTCAAGCTAATAATAAAGTTTTTGAAATATCTCAAAAGGTTTGCCTTTTATTTAAAAAAAAAAAATGTTGTTAAGTCGTTATTAGAAAACCCTATATAATGCTTGGGACAGATTCAAAACAATTCCAGCTTCTTCTAGAATACCGATAACCAAAAATGTTACTATATCTTGTGTATTAGGCAATATAATAATATTTAGTTTTTGTAATCAATTACCCTTGACGTTATATTTCGTCTGTCCGTATCACCTCTCCTTTTTTGTTATGGAATGTGTGCCCAGCCTCTTGCAGCATCTTGTAGAGCTCAACACTGGCCATGCTTATGCGGGCTACGGTATCTAAAAACGTTGCAATCTCAATGCCTTTAACTTTGATTTTTATTGCTGGAATATTTGCATCCGATATCACCTCGAGAGTTAAATGTACTACAAGTAAGAATGAATAACACTTTGGGCAGTTTCTTTTATAGAAACCTTGTTGTTTGGCCTTCACTTACGGCAATCCTCAACCTTGTGACTTTACAGGCGGCAGAATTTGCACTGTATAACCAACTTCTTCTGTAGTTGATTTTCACTCGAAATTGCATGCAAAAGTGTTAAGCTTATTAAATGTAGTAAGTTCATCTCTCCTTACTTAATTTTTAATCATCGTGGTGGAGGTGATATGTTATATTTATAAAATGTTCGTCTACTATTTTAGGACGAGGTAGTATAGAATTACAGTCCAATTACACGAGTTGGACGGCTTGTTAAGCACTGTTCATACAGCATATCTGGAGCTTCAGACCAAGATTTAACTTCGTGGCTTCCTCCTTTTCACCATATACTTACCGCATTTGTTAATGGCATTAGTAATTCTACCAGCGCATCCACATCGGGTATACCACACCTGTTGTAAAAATATTGATGTTCTTTATGAAGTTCTTTGCCTTGACATTGTTGTAATCGCCAGCGAACCTTTCGTAGTATTATATCATGCAGACAGTGACCAAAATCCGATTACTCGGAGTGCTAAACAAAGCCTGGTGTTCTTCTACCGATAATTGGACAGGAGCAGACTGTAAAGCAATTTTGGAAAATGATAATGCATGCAGTAACTGCTTTATTTATTATATGATAGTTAACACTAAACTCATAAACCGTTCGCAGTAGAACCTGTTATTGATATAAAGGGATTATCGCGGAAGAGAGAAATAACACGTCTTGTTCTTGTTTTTATAAATGCCGAAATAGAAGAGAGAGATTATTTATTATAATAGTTAAAATCTGCCAAATGAGAAGAATACAGCTAATGGAAAATAAATGCTTGTTTATACTTTAAACAGTAATACACTGGACCGGTGAATCCTACGCAGTACTTTATTTTTCTTACTCTATTAGGTTATGAATCCACGTGGGTCGACAGTTTGGAAGGGCGTCATTCCTTAAACAATAATAAAAAAACCTTTTACTAAAGGGATCAAGGTAGCTTGTCCTTGAGATCGTACACGGTAAGTTTCCCAAAATTACTGAGCTGAAAAAAAAATGACAAAGAAGCACATGCAGCCAATTAGTCAAATTGTTTAAATCTTTAATTTTCGCAAGAATCATGTTGTTACAAGTAAAGGTGAAGTTTAACAATGAATTGGAAATAAATAAATAAATAAACAAATATTTTGGCGCCACACGGTGTTGGCCAAGGCCTAGCTTCTTGCACTCATTTGTGTTTCCCACTTTGTGAATTTTTACACTCCTGAGCAGGGCTTACTGTTTATTGCCGATTGTGAACGGCTCTTCCTGGGAAGCTTTTTCATAGGCAGAATTTAACTTTCGGAGGTTTACCATTGTCCGCCGAAAGGGTGATGACGATTTTTGAAAAATTTGCTGTTGTGCTCCTACCGGGATTCGAACCCAGGTAAGTGGCGTGACAGCCAGGGAAAGGGAAAAGGACATACAAAACAAAATAGATCTTTCACAAATTGACATAGATTGAAGTTTAAAAGCTTTCTATGAGCTTTATTTGTGTGAAGCGTATGGATCCTTTTTCTTGGTTAGAATAGGAAATATTATATTGGGTTGGTTAGCAATTTATTTTGGTTTTACAAGTATCTTGTTTGAGACGAGGAGTGCTCAGGTGGAAATCAAAAAGGGAGAGGTTTTAGTTGACCTTTCGGAGCATTCGGGAGATTGGTTCGTTGGAGCCATAAGAGGTGCGGTGGATTGGTAAATAGAAGAGACGAAGATAACGTAGATTGCGAGGGTTGGTATGCACAGTCGATGGAACCTGAGAGAAGTCGCTGAATGAAAAGGATGTCAGCAGTATTCCTACGTTCTTTTATCGAATTCATATTTAGAAGATTGAGGCGGTTTACGTGAGAAGGTTATAGATTGACATTTGGCTATATTAAGTTCTAGGCAGTTTTTGAGGCACCAGATTGAAAACCGATCGAGGTCATAGCATAGTCATGGGGAGAGGAAATAGTTTTAAAAAATTTTGTGTCGTCAGCGTTAAGGGAGAGAGAGGAGTGTTTAATGACTCTCTCAACATTGTTGATAGTAAGAATGAAGGGAAGATGGCTAAGATGACTGCCTTGTGGAACTCCAGATGAGGCCAGGAATGGAACAGAAAGGGCAGATCTAAACCGAACACTATAATATCGGTTAACCAGGTAAAAAGAAATCCATTTTAATAAGAGAGCAGACAAATTGAAGAGGATCAATTGATGAGATATCTTATCAAACGCTTTAGTGAAATCAGGTGCGATAACATAGATTTTTTTGCCATTTTCTACTAGATTTGTGGTAGTTGATCTATCTTTTAGAAAACCATGTTGTCATGGTGAAATAAAAGGCTTGCATTTGAAGCTTACGGCTTCGTATAAAATGCTTTCAAAGAGTTTGTGTATACGAGAGAGTTTAGCAATGGGACGATAATTGGTAACTTCATGCTTAGATCCCTTTTTGTATATCGGGATTATAAAAGACGTCTTCCAAATCTGTGTAAGGGATAGACGAAAAAGGTAGGAAAGGAGTAGAGACCGGTTGGAAGAGCATTTTTTAAGAAACACGACGGGGGGTCCGTCTGGGCCTGGTATAAATTCATTTTTAAGATTTAGTAACTTTTCTTCAATAACTGCAGGATCGAAATTTTGTGTGAGAAAAGGACATTTGGAGGAATTTGGTAGATCATTGAATTAAGAGGGATCTGCTACGTTGGAGTTGTTGGCAAATGATTGTTTGAAAAATGTAACAAAAAAGTTGGCGATGATAGAAGGATCACTTGAAGATTTGGTTTCGAAAGCGAGGGAGGATGGACAACCATCAGTCTTACTTTTGCAATTAACAAATTGAAAAAAAGGACTTGGGGTCATTTATGAGATTGTTTTGAGAACTATAAAGGTATCGTTGATAGAAAGAATTATAGAGTTCAATGAAATGAAGATGTATACCTAAATAATTTGAATAGTAGGAGGAAGAGTGGGTGCGACGGAATACCGCCCATAACTTGTTTCTTTTGTTTCGTAGAGAGCGAAGTCTACGATTATACCAAGGAGGGGATGTAGAAGAAGTTTTATGGCAGGATTATAGTACATACGATGTCGGTCACAGAAGTACCCAACAAAGAAAACGCAAAAACTTTGGAAAACAAATTTATTTATTTTCCAACTTAATCGCCTTTCAGCTATATACACTTTTCCCAGCCAAATAGCCATTAACTGCCGATATCACTTCTTAATCGTTGAAAAATCTTTGACCATTGAGCCATTTTTTCAAGTTTGGGAACAGAAAATAATCCGGGGTGGCTAAATTTGGTGAACAGGGTGCATGAGGTAGCAATTCAAACTTTTATTAATTTTGTCCATTGCAATAACGGATTTGTGAGCTAGTGCATTGTCTTGATAAAACAACATGACTTTGCCTGCAGATGAAACCGTCTTCGCCTTCTTTTGAGCCGGTTCTCCCTGCTGAATCCATTATTTTGATTGTTCTTTTGTCTCGGGTGTAAAGTGATGGACCCATTGTTATGAAACGACTTTGTTTCTGTGAAACTTCACTAAACACTCAATGGAAACACCTTCACGACACTGTTTTTGCTCGAGTGTGAACAAACGCTGCACCCATCTTGCACAAGGATTTCTTATGTCCAAATTTTCAAATAATATGCGAGGTACCGCACTTTTTGAAATGCCTATAATGTCTGCTAGATCGCGCACTTTCAGTCGACCGCTTTGTGGATTTTCTTCACCATTTATGGAGTCGTCACCTTATTTGGTCGACCACTGCGATGCTCGTCTTGGCAGCTCGAATGGCCTCGTTTAAGCTCAGTTACCCAAAGTTTTACTGTTGTAAACGAAGGAGCAGATTCGCCCAGAGTAGAATCCAGTTCAGCTTTTATATTGTTTGGGCTGTGGCTTTTCAAACAAAAGTATTTTACCACATAACGATGACCAATTTTCTCCATTTTCACAAATTCACTGACAACGTTCACTATTGATAACTGCCAAACAAATACTAAACAACGCGGCGCTTTCAAACTTGAAACTTATGCTTTATAGACTGCGTACTTTCCAATACAGTTATATTTTCAAACAATTGCCGCCGCTTCTTTTTTCGAGGTAGTCCACGAAGAGTATGCCATGACAATCCCAGAAAACCGACGCCTTAGCCTTTCCGACCCATCGATCCTCCCTCGGCCGCTTCGGAGCACTCGTGCCGGCTTCAGATCATTGCCGGGCACTGATTCTGTTCTCTGGTGTGTAATAGTGGATCCAAGTTTCATCAACAGTTGCCAATCGGCGATAAAAGTCCACCCGATTCCGCATCAGCAAGTCCAAACACTCTTTCAAAGTACTCTTGCGCTCGTGTTTTTGGTCAGGAGTGAGTATGCGCGCACACAGCGCAGGATAATCTTTTCATATGATCCCAAACACGTCAAAAACAATCAGCTGTCAAAACAAAACTAAAGACAGTATCGCACTGAAATTTGGCATGTCTGCTTAAATATGAACGGACTTCAAGATACAATAGCTCACCCCACCTAGTATTTTACCGCAAAATGAGATATTACCACTGCTTTAGATAGTCCCTTTAGCATCTTATAAAAGAGCTCCTCACCATGGTTATTCCCTTATCCAGGTAACTTAGGAATAACCGTCTATTTCTATATATCTTTTCCTCTCTACTTCAACATACGTTCAATTCAATCTACCGACACATGTTCGCTTCACATTTCTCTAGTTCTGCATTTTATCAAAACAAAACTATAACTTCTATTATATTTAAACAAATTTAATAATATTAACAAACCGAAGTTTTTATAATATGAAAATATTATATGTAGGACTTGATTTAATTTGAATCAAATTATTTAAAAAAAGCTTATCCACACCAATTTACGATTAAATTCAAACTAGTGATCCATATAAAGTTCTTGAAAACTTGTGAATGAATGAAAATGTAACATACCTAGATATTTTTCTCCTCAGTTGTTTTTGTGCGCACAAGACTGAAACTTTTATAGAGCTTTTATTAAACTGATTATATTACATTAACGAGAACTTAATGTATAAAAGAATCTAATATTAATTTACATGTAGATGCATATATATTCGATCTGTGATAATAAATTTACTGTGATAATGGTGATAATGATTTTAAGATAGACTTTAGTAAGTTTTAATCATTACATATGACTGTGACAGATGTATTGAAGAAAAAATATGAAAACCTTAAGCTGCTCTTCTTCTCACGGTAGCTATTGCTGAGGGTCTTCAAATCTGTATGTATAATCCAACGTTAAAGGCGTGATGATACATGATCTAATTGAAGCTTATGTTAGCAATAAGTGCTGGGATTGAATTAATTTGATAGTAGAGTTGGTATTAATTTCTTCAATGCTGCATTGGCTTAATTTTGGCTATCCATCGGACCATCGGTCCGGGGAGTTGAAGACTATGAACTTTTATATGTTGCTCGTTTATTAAGTACAAAAACAAACATAAACTTTATGAAAAAGAGTATAATTTATTATATGCTATGATTTTGGAAACCCATATTTGCTAATAATTTGGCCATACTCCAGCCACTTAAATTTACTTTACTGTCCATGTGAAAATCAGACATAATGCTCAAAATTCATGTTAAATTATTGCAGCTTGCAGTTCAGTACTGCTGCCAACATAGTTAGCAGTGTTATTTTAATTGGTAAAACCAAGTACAGGGTGTTAATTTTTTGAATGTATGTAACAGAACATAGAAAATCGGATTATATTATTTTATACATATAATATATTCTTATGATTTTGTGATGACTATTACAAGGTATCCGAGGCACCCATTGATCGGTGAAAGTTTGCCTGCAGTACGCTCAGAAGTGATATTATTTCTTGCCTGCACAATCAACGTAGGTACCTGTGGCTCAAGTGGTAGTAGACTGGCCTGCAAATCAGAAGGTTCGGTGTGCGAATCTCAACTTCGCCTGAAAGACATTATTTTTTTCAGTTAACAAAAATCAAATTAGATGAGTAGTTGACTAGAAATTAATAACAAGACGATTTCCACTATGAATTAAGTGTCCACTTAAAATGTTGGATGCCACCCATGAAGCAAAACAACTACTGATCACAAACATCTTTCTTTTTCTCTCTATCTCATTTTCCTAAAACCTTAACATATGCTGAGGCATTATAAGTATATTCATATCTACTTGAGTGTTAGTTTCTCTTAAAAAAAAAAAAAAAAACCGAGGGTTCTAGCTTTGTAGGGTTTGTAATCTCCTCTACGTCCTACAGCACCATGTTGAGAGAGACCATCTCTTCTTCCTCTGGGAGCGTTGATATATCCTCTATTCGTCTGGCCACCTCCTCGAATTGCCGTTGGATTAGGCCTGGAATAGTTCTGTTCGGTGGTTTTTTACTGGTTTTGGCCAAGGTGCTGTACTGTATTGTGCTTTTTGCAGCCGCGTGTGCAACTTCTTCACTTTTTGGTCCTACAGCGTTTATGGTAGCGCTGACGCTGGCCTTAGGTGGGATATCGTTCACGCTTCCACCAGCTCCCACTGACGTCGTGCTCGTCGTGTTTTGCTTCACTAATTTAGAACTCTGGTTGGTTGTCTTGTCCGAGCTTTTGAAGACGAGCTTGGTCTGACCAAATCGGTATAGGAACAGGCCCTTCAGCTATACAAACCGCTTCATAGCGCTTTTATTTATAGCAAGGACCAGCTAGGCGATATCTCTATTGTTTGATCTTTGCAGAACTTTCCACGTTCTTGTGTTGAATTTTTTGTTTTGGCCATTAAGAATTTCCAGTATTCTATCCCTAGATGTCCCGGTACTTTGTGGGAAGAAGCCTATGATGACATGTGGTTTTAGAAGATTTTCCTCCTCGACCAGCAGCACCTCTAACCCAAAGCCATAGATGAACTAACCTAGTTATCAAACTCTAGTAATTCTGTTTCAAACCCCTAACTTCGTACAGACACACTGTAAGTGAACTACCAACAATTTTACATGTCTATAACTTTCCAGAATTTGGAAGAATGAAGGCAATTTACAAGAATGAAATAGATTTGTACGTGACTGTGTAATGCGGATGGCCATTTTGCTTGTAAAATAGGCAATACACACGAATTCACAGCCAGGCGCACGGATAGATGCGTTCAGTAGTCAGTCGTTCATAGACCCCCGCGGAGTTTAAATGTGTTTCGACTTATAAGTGGGAAGTGATACTTACCTAAAACATTAAACAAATTCGATTTAGGCTCGAATTAGCGCAGCGATAGTGTGTTCGGTTGAGACTGCAAAAGTTGTGGGTTCGACTCCAAGTAGTCGGCAGACAGTTTCTCTTTTTTATATATTTATTAGGATTAGGATCACGTGATGATTGTGAGCGGTCCGCTATGCCTATAGCGGGATCTGCTGAAATGTCAGGTGAGGCTTCGAGTGGTTCAAGCCAAACGCCAAAGACAAAGAGAAGGAGGAAGCTACCAATGACCACTGTAAAGCTGCTTGGTGGAGTGAGGGAAGGGAACATCTTCGCTTCATCGGCCGCAAGCCGATTTAATTCACAGATTAGGATCGAACGAAGAGCCGCGATGTTTAAATTGCTACAAGACCAAACTCCTGATGTGCTTTTGGCTAGTGAAACCAAGCTAACCGATAAGCATAAATTGGAGTACAATAATTATATTGTTACAAGAAGAAACCGGCCCCGATCCAAACGTGGAGGCAGTGTAGCGATCTTCATTAAACAAGGTATAAAATTTCACGAGTGTACAGGGCAGTGTTGCGAAGGTTCCGGGTGTTGGAGGCTGTCGTCATTTATATCCCGCTCCTTGGCCTCTGTTTATGCACCTGAGGCTCCACAATCCACTTTTTTTATTACAGAGCTCGACACGCTTTTTCGACTTCTGAGGCTTGAATCGGGGGAGAATTATTTTATAATCGGCGGGTACTTCAACGCTAGACACAGAGATTGGGGAAATAATTTGCCAAATACTAGAGGGAACCTACTACTCGATTGGTTGGGTCAGCACGATGTCATGTACAGACTCGGTCTTAAAGCGACGGATAACCAGTCGTTTCCCAGAGGCGGGTCTTATTTGGATCTACTGCTGTACGACGAACGTATACGACTGACAGGTACGAATTTACAAACGCTAAACTGTCTGCGCACATTCGTGTATGACAGTGACCATTGCGGTTTTAGCACCGATATTAGAGTTCCCAACGAAATTACGGAATTGGAAGAATTTGTCCAAAGATATTCTTACAACTACAGTAACACTCGATGGACACGCTTCTCCGCAACCATGCTAATTGCGCTCTTCTCGAATACGCTCCACCCACCGTCCAATAGGAATTTGTCAAACGAGGAGATCGACAATTACCTAAAACAAATATACGAGATAATTAAACAAACTATGGACGCTACAATACCGCGGTGTCGACGTACGACTAACGAAGACCTGTTCCGCAATCCTACTATTGACGCACTGCACCGACAGAAAAGTAGACTTCTGTCAAGACTCAAAAACTTGTACAGACAGTTAACTGACAGACAAGAGCCGGAGATTAGGACACTGAAAGCGTCGATTAAAAATATTCAAACGTTAATAAAAGAGAATTACAGAATTTCTGTAAGTTTGTATTGGAACAACAGGGTTCGGGCTGTAAATACCAGCAACCCGAATATGTTCCCGCAAATAAATAAACGATCTTCAGTGCCTTAAAATAGCCCGGACAACAGAAAACGAACGATTACTGACAATAGCAGGTATTGATCCAAATGAGGCCGCTGATGATGACGACTTCTTTGTGATCGAGGATCCACAGAAGAAGGTTGAGGCCATAGGGGCGACTTTCCAGGAAATATACAAGGCCACTGATACTATTGGCCCTAATTATGACCTGGACAATCGCGTCTTGGAGCACGACTTCTACATTCGAAATGAATGATGAATAATGCAATGAATAATGCACATTATGGTTCAACCTATCCCCAAAAAGGGAAAGGATATATCCAATCCGGCGAATCTCCGGTCGATAAGTCGCCTTCCGAATATCAGTAAGGTTTTTGAAAAAGTAATCAATAGAGCTCTGTCTAGGTGGGTTGAGGACAAACATATAGTTCCGGATAATCAATTCGGTTTTAAGGCGGGACATGATATCTCACATGCCGCGTCTTAACTGGTGTCCGATATCCAATGGATAAAGGCAAAAACCAATGTACTGGTGCCTGCCTTGTTGACTTGGAGAAGGCCTTCGACACCGTATGGTTAGAGGGTCTTTTCTATAAGCTAACTTGGTTGGAGATCAGTAAACCACTCTTGTACATTTTTTATAATATGCTAACCAACAGACAGTTCATCGCAAAAAATGGTGATGTGACTTCTGTTGGAATATTTCAAATTAAAAATGGTCTGCAACAAGGCGCGGTCAATTCGCCGTTCCTATTCAACATTTATACAAGCGACTTGATAGGTTCACTTCCCCATACTATTGCGTACGCAGACGATTTGATAGCGTACAGAACATGTCGAAAAATCGAGGTCATTAATACTCTCTTGCAGCGTGACTTCGATAAGATAAGACGATTTTGCGATGACTGGAAGTTGAAAATCAACTTTCAGAAGTCGGAAACCATTCTCTTTAGGACGCCGTTGTCTGGAGCCTCTGCGGATACCAGAAGAAACTGGCGAAAGTTCTCGATCATTGGACAACACGGACAGCCTCTTGCCTTTCGAAATGTAGTCAGATACCTTGGGATATGGCTAGATCAGTTTCAGTATTTTGACAAAAATATAGATGCTGCTCTGGCCAGAGCTAAAGGCGCTTTTGCTCTTACAAAGAGACTGTTTTATAGCAGCTAACTTGATGCGAGGGTAAAGGTGATCTGCAAAATTGCCCTTATCAGGTCCATGCTGGTATTTGGGTGTCCCGTGTGGTTCAATGTGCGAGCAAGCTTAATGGAAAAGATTCGGGTGTTTGAGAGGGCTTGCCTTCGCAAGTACTCCAGAGTCGGAGTACAAAAAATTCTATCGGAATGAGGTCCTTTATAACAGAGCGAACCTAATACGAGTGGACAACTTCGTAATTAAGCTGACTCGAAGGCACATTGCAAGAGCAATGGCCTCGACGAATAACCTGATATCTGGGGCTTACTATCCCAATTACCGTTACCACGAGAGTGTGCGCTCTGACGGCTTCGTTCCACCGGAAGCATTTTTCTACCTAGATCAGATAGGGTTGATCCAGGATAGATCAGCGGTCCCGTTAATCTTCCATGTCGCTCGGAAAGCTAGAGACAGGCGACTCAACTACAACAGAGACGTCGCACACGGCAGTGTGGATCGTCTCAGGTTCAGTAAGGAAGTGGGGAATCGCGATAAGAGGGATGTCGTTCGGCAGCACCAGCATTTCTGGTGGTTGAATGATAGAGATGTTTCGTTGTCGTCGTTTCCGTCAATTACGGACCAGCCTCACTAATGAGGTAGAGCTGACCGATCAATTTGCTCTGTGAATAGCGATGGCCAGCTTTCATAGGTTTAGGTTAGCATTTAAGAAATATATACATATATTAGTTGTACATACTAATATATGTATAAAATTGTGTATAATGTCTATGTGTGTGTATTTTGTATGTAGGTTAGGTAGACTAAGGGTTATTTTAAGCTAGATATTAAGTTTTTATAAAAAAATAAGTCCATATGCTAAGTTTTTGTCAAAAAATTTTTTCTTAGCCTAAAGTATAGAAAATAAATATTCCTAAGTATAATGTAAATAAAGTCGAAAGACGTAGATATAAGAACTTAGAGTAGCTTAGAGTACCTGTGTGGGGCCAATAAGTTAATATAAGATTGTTAAGTAATTTTAAGCTAGCATTTAAGCATTTTTTGTTAGTACGTAAGGGTTAATGATTAAGATAATAAAATACATTTAAAACTAAAAATGCGTTCTGTAGAAAACTGGTTTTGCAATTCCAATATCTGGAAAGTTTGCCATCTATGTTAGGTCATCTGTGGACATAGCTCGTTATATCGTTGTACGAGATTTTGTCGACGGTTGTGTTCTTAGTGCGAACTCGTTTCGCTTCGGATAGGGGAGGGTTGTTGTCCCTGAATCGCATGCGTTTCACCTTGGAATCCTTTTATGCCGATTTATCTTTTGCAAATACGAGCGGGTTTGCTAGTAGTTGCACCCTTCCTGAATTTGCGTTGTTTAACTGGCGTGAAAATGACGTACTTGGACTCAGTCTGAGCCGCCTTGCTAGAGGTCTTGGGAATGTCGGTCTCATCGGGATGTAATTCGTTCGATAGTGCACCATTGCACAAGGTACTGGTTTCTGAGATGGAGTCGCTAATAGAGGAAAGTTATTTTCTACGTCTTTCATCTCCTAAGTCACCCCTAACTATTTTTGGGGTAAAACTTTCTATTTTGACTCTCACGAGTATTGCAAATCCCGGGGTGAAAAAGATTTAAATTTATCAATAATATAAAATGCCGGGCTGCCGGCAAACAACAAACCTAACAACGAGGGAAAAGAACGAACCGCAACCACACAGGTGGTGGTTGATGAGCGAATGGAAAGGACTGCACAAAAACGAATGTGCAGACCAAGAAGGAATCCCAAAAAAAAAAACCGGATTTGCAACAAGCAGCTGTTGGCTGACTGCACACACCAGATGCCAAGAGAGGGGGGGGGGGGTTCGGGAAGATCACTCAGCGCAAAAGCTGATAACAAACACAACAGATAGGCACCACCCAATTTTTAATGCAAAATTGGGAAAACAAATAAAAAAACGCACAAATTATCTTTTCCCTGATGGGGAATTTAGGCTGGTATATTTGATTTTTTGGTTTCTTTTGAGGGGAATCACAGGGTATGCCGGAGTTTTTTTTAAAATTTTTGATTTAGTTCGGCCAACGGAAGGCCCACAGTTCCGCGTTATCGTACCGTTACGGCTAGCGGGTCGCGCAATTATATAAATCTAACCGTTTTACGAACGGTTTCAACGTAAAACGAAAAGAAGGCTTAAGGACGCGGTTTTATTGCAACGATTGCACAAATATGTAATTCGAAAGGAGGGGGGTACTTATCTGGTTTTATGGGTTTTCCTGCCTATGTGGGGTCGCTCTCTAGCTGGGTTTCTGCTGGTGGAGGAGGGTAAACCATCTCCGCCACAATCACTGACTTTGGTCGTTTTGGGTGCTGCCGTTTCCCTTTTCAGTTTGTCCCTTGGTGTGTTTCTCGTTCTCGGTTTGTTTAATTTTGTTGTTCTTGTCCTTGTTCTCGTTCTTGTTCTTCTTATTGTTTTCTTCTTCGTTTTTTTTTTGAGGCTCTTGCCAATAAGACGATAAGCTATCGAATGAGCTTACCGCGCTTTTTGACCATCGCCGCCATTCGTCCACACACACACACACATATATGGTGTTCTGCTAATTCAGCTGTTAGAGCAAAGAAAATTACATCCAGAGCTCCAACAGC
This sequence comes from Volucella inanis, assembly GCA_907269105.1. Lineage (NCBI taxonomy): Eukaryota > Metazoa > Arthropoda > Insecta > Diptera > Syrphidae > Volucella > Volucella inanis. Next base: position 46,047,857 of record OU026155.1, on the reverse strand, counting down.
TTCTCACGAATCCCCAGCCAATCACACACGTCGATGTTCTATGTTTGTGGGTCATGCTTGTTCGTTCTGTTTGTTTTGTCGTCCAAGTGATTGCTTTGGTTCGAAGCCAGCCCTCTGACCCGAAACCGAAGCTATGGTTGAGAGCTTCAATTGACACCGCCGGCTAGGGAGGAAAATTTAATTTATTAGGGGTACCATGGCGGTCAGTAAACCTTCTTGCAGACATGGGGGGGGGGGGCAGAAGAACAATATTGTTTTTAACTTTTGTGGGGGTAGGGGCTTATACAAATTTATAGCGCTGGGGCAAACAATCTCAGATATGGTGGGCTCGTGGCCATTGTTGATGGTGTTGACATCTCGGGGCATCAAGGGGCAGACCGTGCGTCCGCTAAAGTCTGCCTGGCTCTATCAGGGGTACCTATGTGGTCATCTCTGGAGCGGTAGGCCGGGGGAGGGAACTGAATTAAGAGGATCCAGTGAATCCCACCTGTGCCGTGGCATCCAGAGCCTGACGGGAAGAAAGAAAAGAAGGGACAACACAAGAAGGGGAAGGAGCAATGAAGAGGTCAGCAGACAACAGATGGAAAAGAGAGTGGAGGATTTTTGGGGCCTGATTTGCACGCAACACGAGTGAGTGGGATAGTCTCACCCGTGGCCTACCAGTCTAACAACAGGAAGGCTATCTTTAAATTGGAGGTTCAGTTCCATCACTGAATTAAATTTTTTTCTACCGAGATTTACACCCCTGTCCGTTTTGAGATGCCTATGACCAGTGGTCTATAGAAATCGCCAGTAGCACTCCGCATTTAACCTAACACCCGTCTTGCCATGAATGCTCATAGCCCACTTTCGGGCGTATGAGAAAATATCGTGATTCGTTTCTAAGCCGTACAGCTCTCTTATGAAATGCCTTGCCAAGCTCTATTTTCCTAGGCGGTTTAACTTGCGAATATTTAAGACCAATGTACATCGGTACCTCTCCTTTTTTCCTCTCTACGTTTCCTTTGGGCGAGTAACGTTTTACGTTGCGTCGCGAGATTCTCAATTTTATATCTAGTTTCATTATTATGTTTAACATGCTTATAATTTTTTATGGGTCTTTGTTCAAGGTAATCTTCTCGTTTTTCATTAAGTCTATTAATTTTTTGACTTAAGTTTCCTGTACTGTGTTATTCAATGTCTGTTCGTCAACTACTTCCCTTGGTTTTCTAGGTGTTGTCCTAATTGAAGGATGAAATCGATTATTATAGTTACCTAACACTAGATGTATTAAATGACATATCTTTTTCTGCTATGCCTGTAATTTTTTCTAATATTGTGGAGTGCAGTCTTTTTACATCTGAGTTACCGGAATGACAATTTGGTTTAGTCCAATGAATTTCAACGTTGTTTTCCCACAAAAACTTAAACTCGTTGTCTGTGATAATTTTTTTGAGCCTTTCAAACATAGAAAAGTGTTCAATTAATATTTCCTTGAAACTTCTCCAATTTATATCCGTAATCGTATAAGCTAGTGCAAACTTAGTTAGTTTGTCAATAATTGTTACAAAGACTTTCTTTTGTATATGAAAGATCTCAAGGTGTATGATCATTCAGTACTGTGCTTAGCGAGAGTACGGCCGTGTTTTTTTTTTATAGCTCTGTTAATTTCAGTTCTTCTTACTAATTTAACAGTTTAATAGTGTTTTCTTAAACCTAAAATTATAAAAACAAGTTTCAAGACATCTGTAGAATTTGGAGTCTTCATCAAATCCCATTTCCCCTTAATTTATTTTTACTCTCTGTTCTTATTCTCTTCAAATTATCCTACATGCATAAGTGCGGGAATTGCGGTGAAAATCTTCCAATCGATGGGGGTTTCGCGATATGTCTCGGATGTAACCGAAAAATGTACTTTAATTGCACTACAGTAACAGAAAAGACATGGAGATCCATGGGAAGCAGAAGAGAATCATGGGGATGTCAGTTTTGTAGAACCGGTACGAGTGGAGAAAATGTTTATGAATATGAAAAACACAAACAGAAACGATGGATTATTAGTTTACTTAGATTTTAAGGTGATTCATGGTTTTAGCGGAATCAAGTTAGATAAACTAAAGAAAATGAATTTTTTTATGAACTGGAATACCTTTTGCGCGAATGTAGCTGATCTTTTAAGTATATTGAAAATTATTGTTTTTCTGTGAATTAATATAAAGAAGGAGGAAAAGAATTTAAATACGATAAATGGATTGATATACCAATTAATGTGAACAGTATATCTTATGAGTGCATGATGGTAAAAATAAAAGAAAAAATGAAAACAACTTATGTTAGTGCAGTATATAGATCACCTGGCTTTAGCATCAAGAAGTTTATCAACGAAATGGGAAGTAATCTAACACAACACACACAAAATAAAAAATTGGATATTTTGGTTATGGGTGACATGAACATCAATATCCGTGATACTAACAAAACTCATGTAAAGGACTACTTGGAAATGTTGGCAGCAAATGGGTTGATAGACGTCATCAACGAGAACATAAGGATAGATCCCTGCCGCGGAACAGCGACATTAATTGACCACATTGCAGTAAGCATTTCAGACAATTCAATTTTATCAGCACTAATCGAAAGTGATATTTCGGATTACTACCCAATTTTATATGGCACTCTATCACTAAGTATAACTAAAGTAAAAGAAGCCAATACGTCGTATATTCGAAACAGTTTGGTAGATATGTATATACGCTCTATAAACTGGGAAGAGCTCTTAGGTGAATGACGTTAACAAAATCTACCGAAAATTCACGATCAAGAGGCAAGTCATTTACGAAAAATCTACAGTAAAAAGTAGTCTATCCACTAAACGAAATTCATGTATCTCAGTCGAAATTTGTCTAAAATGTAAGCACAGAGATGAACTGTACAAAATGTGGAAAAATAACAGGCTCAACCAATCCTAAGAAAACGACTATAAGGGCTTTGGAAATAAATTAAATAAAGAAATTTTAATACAAAAATCGAATTTTTATAAAATTAAGTTTACTATATCAAGAAAGGATCCCCGAGAAACATGGGCCTTAATAAATGATATTATGGGAAGAAAAAATTCAGCGTTGATGATGTTATTGTAAGGAATTTTCCTCAAACATCAAGCCTAGCAACTCTTTCTACCCAATGCGGCAGATTGAATTACGTGCAAACAGTATGTTTGTTGAAGAAGCTGCTAATGATGAGGTGCATTTCTGACGTGTTAAAACATGAATACATCACCAGAAGATAATTAATAATTAAAATTAAATAATAATTAATTTAATTAATAATTAAATAAAATAATTAAGAAGCCAAAATTCCAAATAAACTCAAGATTGCGGTGGTACGACCGATTTACAAAGGCGGGGCCAAAAATATCATTGCAAATTACAGGCCTGTATCAGTTTTTCCAGTAATTAAAAAGAGTCTGAAGGAAGTCATCCAAGAGTCTGAAGTCATTAATTCACCCAAAACAGTACGGCTTCCAAAAAAAAAAGCACAAATAAACTATTGGGAGAATTTTCAAATATGATAAATGAAAGCCTGAACAGAAGTCATCATGTCTTGGTACTCTTTATAAATTTAAGCAAAGCGTTCTGTTGCAAACACCAAATGCAAAATGTAATCGCCACATAAAACCTTTTCATTGGTATTCAGCCATTTTTTTTGTTGACTTTTCCGTTTTTTGACATTCCTTTTTTTTCCTTACTTCGTTCATGAGATTGTGTCACACGCGGTAGTTTTCAATTCAATAAAATTTCTTAATCTAAAGTAAATTTGGTTTTTCTTTTTAATTATTTTGATAAACTTTGATTTGTAAATTTATCGTAAGTAAATTGATAACTCTGAAAGCTGAAATGGAGTTCTTTCTGCTGCGAATTGACGCCCCACGAGTCGTCCTAACATTGGTGCCTCCTGTGAGGAACTCTTAAGCGGCTTTCTATCATCGATCTCATCATTTTACCGAACAACAAAATACGGAACAACTAAATACGAAATAACTGCATGTTCAATAGTAGATAGTCAGTTATAAAATGCCTGCGAAGCCCGACACGTCAACTGTACCCCCTGAGGACAATACCTTAACCACCGAACAAAAAGTTTGACTGCTCGTCAACGAACAACTTTGTCTTGTGGAAGCAGTAAAACGGAATTGAACGAATTACCAAAAGGATGGTCAGAGTCGTCGCACTCTCTATCATTTCGCCGTTCGTCTTGGTAACTTGCAAGACATTCGCGCCGAATTTCGGGAAAACAATCGGCAGCTAAGTCAACTCGCCACGCACAAAATAGTTAAATCAGATTATTTCGATGCCCAGGTTGAAGACTTATGTGAAGAAAGTTACATCGACGTCTTCGCATCAATCAAAAACCAACGTGATAAACACCATCCGTAACAGCCTTTAGCGACAACGCCGTCCGCCGAAATATCAGCGATCGTATCACCTCCAATGATTCGGCAATAGCGAGAAGTACCACTCCCAGATGTGAAACTTCCAGTCTTTTGCGGCGAATATAGAGAGTGGTCAGCATTCAAGGAAGTATTCATGTCACGGATCCATAATAGTCTACAGCTTTCCGATCAACAACGTCTGCAGTACCTAAAGGGTCATGTAAGCGGAGCAGCAGCTGACGATATTAGACACATCATAGTTATTGGAGACAATTTTGCTATCGCTTGGCAGGCACTAATTGATATATATGAAAACAAGAAATTGATTTTTTTTCATTGTATGCAGATTTTTGACAAGCAAGCCATTGTTTTTATGGACGACCCTGTCGCACTTCGGAGCTTTATCCAAACAAGTCAGCCTTGCCTTAACGCAATGCACAAACTCGATCCTTCAATCAACGAAGAAAATCGATTATTATTATATTACATGCTAAAAAAATTACCTGCCAATATTCGTGTGGAGTTTAATCATGGTAATTGAAATTCAAAAACAATTCCTACATTTAAGAATCTTTATATGGTGTTAGAAGAACATTATCAGATGATGATTACGTCGTCATCTCTTGTGAACTCACATAGTTTATCATCAGAAAACAAACACTACAAGACTCGCACTCCTGTTAAGAGAGAGGTTCGATCTTTATTAGTGGAAAAGAAACAAGTACCTAAAGCAATCTGCTTGTACTGTAAAAATGATAATCACTTTCTTCGCCTACGGCCTCCATTCCTTCAGTTGAGTTCAGTTGAAAGAAATTCAGTCGCAGAGAAGCTAAAGGTTTGCTTTGATTGCCTTGTGTATAACCATGTGCTAACAAAATGTAGTAGTCAACGCAATTGTTCAATATGTGGCGCTCGCAATCACACACTCATTCACGTCTCGTCTTCAGGAATGGTAACTGATATCACATTAATGCATACGTCGGTTTCCACACCAACTTCCGTATAAACGACGATACCTGAATGAGAAGTGCTTCTGCCTACTGCAGCTGTAACCATTTCCAATACAAATGGGCATCAACTCACCTTTCACACCTTTCTGGACCAAGGGTCACAGGCAAGTTTCATTACTGAAACTCGTAGAAGAACTTACGTCACAGTCAATGGATTGGCTGCTAGCATAACCACATAAATTCGCCACTTCGTAACCATAACCATAACGTCCAAGGTAGATCATCGGTGCAGTTATAAGGTCAATGCTTTCGTATTAAAACGTGTCGTTGGAAGATTACCTGCGAAAAGATTCTCTATAGATGGTTGGTCTCATGTCAACAATTTGGAATCAGCTGATCCGAAGTTTTTTGTTCCAAATCAAGTCGATCTACTTATTGGTTACAATGTTTACGATTCTCTTATTTTGTCAGGAACAAGACGTCTGTCAGAAACATTGCCTATTGCACAATTAACCGCACTAGGGTGGATTATTTCGGGGAAAATAAGCAACTCCACCCCGTTCATCACCATTTCTTCCATGCATTTATCGATAGAAACCGAAGAGAAGCTAAATAAAATATATGACTTAGAAGATTCGTCGACTGAATAGTCGACTTTGGCAGATGTTGACTTATGGTGTGAAGAGCATTTCAAAGAAACACATAGACGTTCAGGAAATGGTCAGTACCTGGTTCGCCTCCCGTTCAAGTCAACATTTGACCCAAAACAAGTGATTGGGTTTTTTATCAATTGAGAGGAAGTTACAACGAGATGAGATTCTTCGTCATACATACAACAATACAATAAAGGAATATTTTCGTCTTAACCAGATGCACCATGTCGTCACCTCTGAACAGCATCACTCAAAGGTCTCTCAGTTTTCAGTTTAAATGCATTTTTTATTTTCTTATATATTAATTCTTATAGGCTAAACAAAAAAAATGCTTAAAAATTAGCTTAATTAACTTAAAATTATCTTAATCTAACCTACTGGCCCCATGCGGGCACTCTAAGATAAGCCTAACACTTAATCTATGTCTTTCGACGTATCTTACAGTCTATTCTTATTTTAATATTTGCATTAATTAAGCCTAAAACTAAGAAAACAGATTTTAACAAAAACTTAGTAAACGGACTTTTTTTTTGTTGAAATATAAAACTTAAAACTTAAGCTTACAAACTACCTAAAATAAATCTTAATATATTTAACCTACTTACATCTAATAAACAATTAAGTTAAATATTTTATATATATATATATACATAGTATATATATACTTAATATATAAATATATGTATATATATATGTTTTTTTTTTGTTTTTGTTTTTTTTTATTTTTTTTCTTAAATCTAACTTAATCCTATCTAAAACTATGTAAGTCTGGCTGGCCAACTTTGCTTCACTCGAGGAAGCTACCTAGTAATTGAGGAATTCGACGACGAAGCATCCTTTTCTTCAATAAGCCACCAAAATTGTTGGTGCTGCCTAGCAACATCTCTCATGTCGCGACTCCCTACCGCTCTACTGAACCGGAGACGCTCCGCACTGCCGTGTGCGACATCTTTGTCGTAGTTGAGTCGCCTGTCCGCAGCTGTTCGAGCGACGTGAAAGATTAACGGCACCGCTAATCTGTCCTGGATCAAGCCTTTCTTATCAAGATATAGGAACGCTTCTGGTGGAATAAAGCCGTCAAGGCGAACTCTGTCGTGATACATATAATTGGGGTAATAAGCCCCAGAGATCAGGTTGTTCGACGAGGTCATTGCTCTTGCAATGTGTCTTCGAATCAACTTAATGACAAAATTGTCCACTCTTATTAGGTTCGCCCTATTGTACAAAACCTCATTAGGATAGAATTTTATGTACTCAGACTCTGGTGTTCTGTAAAGGCGAAGACAAGCCCTAAGGCAAGCCCTCTTAAACACTTGAATCTTTTCCAAAAGACTTGCTCTCACGTTGAACCACACGGGACAACCAAATGTTAGCATAGGCCGAATAAGGGCCATGTAGCAGATCACCTTTACCCTCGCATCGAGTTGTCTGCTATAAAACAGTTTCTTTGTAATGGCAAAAGCTCCTCTGGCTCTGGCCAGAGCAACATCTATATGTTTATTAAAATACAGATATTGATCCAGCCAGATCCCAAGGTATCTGACTACATTCCGACAAGCAAGTGGTTGACCGTACTGTCCGACGATCTGAAACTTTCGCCAATTCTTTCTGGTATCCGCAGAGGCCCCAGACAAAGGCGTCCTAAAAAGAATGGTTTCCGACTTCTGAAAGTTAATCTTCGACTTCCAGTCGTCGCAATATTGTTTAATTTTATCGAAGTCACGTTGCAAGAGTAAGTTTATGACCTCAATCTTTGGACCTGATCTGTACGCGATTATGTCGTCTGCGTACGCTATGGCATGGTGAAGTGAACCTATCAAATCACTTGTGTAAATGTTGAATAGGATCGGCGAATTTACCGCACCTTGTTGCAGACCGTTTTTAATGTGAAATGTTCTAGTAGAAGTCACATCGCCATTTTTCACGATGAACTGTCCATCTGTAAACATATTGAAAAGAATATACAGCAATGGTCTGCTAATGCCCAGCCTGTTCAGTTTGTAGAAGAGCCTCTCTAACCATACGGTATCGAAGGCTTTCTCCAAGTCAATCAGGCAGGCACCAGTGCACTGTTTCTTGGCTTTGTTCCATTGGATATAGGAAACCAGTTTAGACGCGGCGTGAATAATATCATGCCCCGCCTTGAAACCGAATTGATAATCCGGAACTATATTTTTGTCCTCAACCCACTTAGTCAGAACCCTATTGATAACCTTCTCGAAAACCTTGCTGATGTTTGGAAGGAGACTGATCGACCGGAGATTCGCCGGATTGGAGGTGTTTTTATCCCTTTTGGGGATAGGATGTACCACCGCAGTTTTCCAATGCGTCGGATAATGTGCATTATTCATTGCATTGTTAAACAGGGTGGTATAAATGTCCACCGCTTCTAGAGGGAGATGTCGAAGCACAATGTTCGGTATATCATCGATTCCCACAGATTTCTTACTTCTGATTGTGTCGAAGATCGTTTGGAGCTCTTTCTTCGAAATGAAAGGGAAAGTTCCCTTTCATTGGCGATGACATTATTTGCCATATTCTCGTCACTGAACTGGGTGAAACCCGAGTTCTCGATTCGCCAGTTCACTATTTCGTTCGAAAGTAGAAATTGTGCGCAAGGACTCGACTTTCCAAGTCGTGGTTAGGGCCAATGATATCATTTGCCCTATATACTTCCTGAAAAGTCGCTCCTATAGCCTCAACTTTCTCCTGCGGATCCTCGATCACAAAGAAGTTGTCATCCTCCACAGCCTCATTTGGATCTATGCCTGCTGCCAAAAGTATATTTTCGTTGTTTGTCGTTCGGGCGATTTTGAGACATGAAAGGTCGTTTTGATCTTTCCTCCGAAATATTTTATTTATTTGCGGGAACATATTCGGGTTGCTGGTATTTACAGCCTGAATTTTATTGTTCCAATACAAACTTACAGAAGCCCTGTAATTTTCTTTTATTAATGTTTGGAGGTTTTTGATCGACGACTTTAATGTCATAATCTCCGGGTTATGTCTGTCAGTGAACTGTCTGTAGAAGGTTGACAGTAGTAGTCTACTTTTATGTCGGTGCAGTGCATCAATAGTTGAATTGCGAAACAAGTCTTCGTTGTCAGTATGTTGATACCGAGGTATCGTTTTGTCCATTGTTTGTTTGATTGTCTCGTCCATTACTTTTAGATATCTGTCAATCTCCTCGTTTGACAGATTTCTGTTGGACGGTGGGTAAAGCGAATTCGAGGAGAGTGCTCTTGTCAGTGTCCTAGAGAAGTGTGTCCAACGCACTCTACTATAGTATTAGGAATGTCGATGAACAAATTCATCCAGTTCCGCATTTTCGTTTGGAACGGTTATTTCGGTACTAAGACCGCAATTGTCGCTGTCATACACAAAAGTGCGTAGACAGTTTATAGTTTGTGGGTTCGTACCTGTCAGTTGAATTCGTTAGTCGAACAACAGTAGATCCAAATAGGAACCGTGTCTAGGAAACGACTGACTGTCGGTTGCCTTAAGGCTGAGTCTATACATCACACTGTGCTGAACCCACCAATTGAGTAGTTGGTTCCCTCTAGTGTTTGGTGTATTATTTCCCCAATCTCTGTGCTTGGCGTTGAAATCTCCGCCGATAATAAAGTAGTTTTCTTCCAATTGAAGTCTCAGCAAACGAAAAAGTGTCTTGAGCTCTGAGATGAATAATGTGGATTGAGTAGCCTCAGGTGCATAGACAGACACCATGTACAGCCGCTTTCCACTTCGGAGAGGGATATAGATGATGCATGCCTCCAGCACCTGAAACCTACGTACTACACGACTGTATACTCTATTACAACGCAGTTCTTTTCTAACAAAGATTGCAACCCCTCCTCATTGAATAGAGTTGGGTCGATTTCTTCGTATGATTTTATATTTTATATTTTATAGGTGACTTGGCTGGTGTTTGTATACGCACAGGTGGTCGTTTAACTTCCATCTTCTGCTGCCGAGCCAGATTTACTGTTTTCATGTACTGGAATTTGGGGAAACCCCGATAGTTTGCGGTGTGCCCCGTGTTCCTACATAAAACGCAAGAGAGTTGGCTTTTTTCTGACGCTCCGTCCTTGCCTAAAGCGCAATCGTTTGACTTGTGGTTCTTTCCACACTTCACGCATCGAGGCTGCATTTCGCAGTTCGACGCAGCGTGCCTGAACCTTTGGCAGCGAACACATTGTAAAATATTTTCGCTCCTCTTTAATATTTTCCAGTGTACAATCTGGTAGTCAAGGACTTTGATGCTCCTTATACCATCCAGTTTGCTGTCGGGACTTAGCTGGACCGGGAAAAACGGTAATTTCCGATTCTCCCTTTTGGCTCTAGCCGTGACAAATGGCTTAACCCCTACGAATTTTAGCCCTTCGCACTCCTTTTCTTTTAGCAGTGCAAGGAGTTCCTCAGGATCAGTCGACGGCTCTAACCCCCTCAGCAGCATTGTCTGCAGCTTCTCCCCCTTCGGGGTGTAGGAGAAGAACTATGTCGTCGAATCCCTCAATAAACTTTTAATTTTGTGGTAGCGCTCCACTGCGTTACAGTGGATCGCGTGCCTATCTAAGCTAAGTCTTTTAATATAAAAATTATTTCCTATGGCCAACTTACATAGTTCTTTAGTTTCCTTTAGTTCCATCTTAAAGGTATTAATAGGTGGAACCCTTTGTTGTTTCTGCTGTTGTTGTTGCTGCTGCTGCTGTTTTTGCTGTTGCCGTTGTTGTGGCTGCTCTTGTGGTTGTTGCTGGTGTTTCGTAAGTTTTTGTTGGTGTTTAACACTTGTGCTATTGTATTTCCTTGCTGTTGCTTTTGATTTGTGCGAGCTGGTTGGGATTGCTCTTGCTCTTCTCTCTTCCTTCTTGCCATTTGTTTTTCTTTAATGGCCAGCACTCTTTGTTGTAGCATTTTTATGCTGCTACTTATTGCCTCCATTTCTTCCTCTTCATCGTCTGATTCGCTTGCGGCCAATGAAGCGAAGATGTTCCCTTCCCTCACTCCGCCAAGCAGCTTTACAGTGGTCGTTGGTAGCTTCCTCCTTCTCTTTGTCTTTGGCGTTTGTATTGAACCACTCGAAGCCTTACCTGACATTTCAGCAGATCCCGCTATAGGCATAGCGGACCGCTCACCACAATCCATCACGTGATGTTAATCCACTTTTACTTATTTTTATTTAAATAAAAAAAAAAGAGATACTGTCCTGCCGACTACTTGGAGTCGAACCCACAACTTTTGCAGTCTCAAGCGAACACACTACCGCTGCGCCAATTGGAGCCTAAATCCAATTTGTTTAATGTTTTAGTTAAGTATCAGTTATCACTTATTATTCGAAATACATTTAAACTCCGCGGAGGTCTATGAACGACTGTGACTCAAAGGTCTCTTCTGAAGGAATCGTGTCATGTTGTTACCTTCCTCATCACGCCGTTATTAAAGATCAAAGTACGTCAACGGAGGTACGGGTTGTCTACGACGCCTCAGCCAAAACGTGCAACGGGAAATCAATAAATGACATTCTCGCTATGGGCCCACGTTTGCAAAACGATTTAACAGATCTGTAACTCCATTGGCGTTTCTTTACGGTGGTCATAGTCGCCGATATCGAAAAAATATATCGTGGCATTAAGGTTGATTATGATGATGCACAATTTTAACGGATTTTATGGCGTTCCTCACCGTCAGATAAGATTGAAGAATTCTTCTCTGATGTTGTCATGTTTAGTTTAGCTCCATCGCCTCGCTATCCGTACCCTCCATCAGTTTTCCGAGGATGAAGCCTAGAACTTCCCATTAGCAGTTTAACCAGTAAAACTACAAATGTAACATATGTTGACGATTTGCTTAGTGGTAGACAAACTGTGGAAGAAATGCAAGTAATTCGATCACAGGTGGAAGGAATGCTTCGCAGCGGTGGATTTGAGTTACGGAAATGGGCGAGCAATCATCCAATAATATTTGAAAACATTCCAAAAGAACACTGTGCGACCAAGGATTTGTTGAGCCTAGACAGTGGTACATCGGTAAAAACCCTGGGAATTTTCTGGAGTCCAAAACAAGATAATTTTCAATACCGATTTAACGTTGACTCCGTGAATTCCCCAGCCACGAAGAGAACCATGCTGTCTACTACTGCTCGGCTGTTTGATCCAGCTGGCTGGCTGTCCCCCGTTACAATCCTCGCGAGGGACCAATTGCAAAAGATTTGCTCCCTTAAGTTAAAATGGGATGAATTCATCTCCGACGAGCACCAACGTCAATGGAAAACTTTTCTTCATGACTTAGAAAATAAGCGGCATCTGCAAATTACTCGATGGCTAAATACGAGAAGAGACCACAAATCGCTAGAACGTCACATATTTTGAGACGCATCGAATATAGCATACTCAGCGTGTGCCTACATCAAAACTATAGATATTTCATCCGTTAAGGACTGTAATTTGTTGCTGACGAAATCAAAGGTGATCCCATTACGCGCTGAGTTACAATTTCTCGGGCAGAGCTTCTTGCAGCCGTGTTAGCCGTTAAGCTGTTTGAAAAAATAAAATTATTTCTTCCAACAGAAATGAAGAACACTAATTTCTGGTCTGACTCGACGACTGTACTATGGTAGATAAACGGAGATGCAGAGAAACATAAGGTATTTGTAGCCAATAGGTTTCGTAAAAGTCTGAAAAAATCACGCCCAAATCAATGGCGCGACGTAAGGTCAAACGAAAATCCTGCTGATTGCGCCAGCCGATGAATGTCTGCACTAAATTGACAAAAGGCGAGAATTCTTAAGACAAAGCACCTCGTTTTCCAATCATTCCACCTCCAAACATATTGGCTGAGATTGTAGAGTTAAAAAAAAAAATAAAAATCAGAGAAATTCTTACATTGTTAGACTCGTCGAAGTTGATCGAAGTCACATAATGGAGACAATTCAGAAATTATCGAGTGTTTTTCGCATAACTAGAATTGTTGCTTATTGTCACCGCTTCATCTCGAACTGCAAGGTAAGGCAAAAATCAGTCCGAAAGGTTGAGTCACTGACGGTATACGAAGTACAATAAGCTGTTTTATCCATCGCACGTTTAACTCAACTCGAAAGTTTTCCATCGGAGTTCAAGGCATTGACCTTTGGTGGTTGTTTACCTGAAAAAAAGCAATCTATATATAAGGTTTTCTAATAACGACTTGAAAACTTTTTTTTTTAAATAAAAGGCAAACCATTTGAGATATTTCAAAAATTTTATTATTGGCTAGAAGTACAATCAAAACATTAATGAACGGAACTAGACTTCGTTCATATGGCCACCGCGGGCACGTTTGCAGCGGTCAATTCGTTGGACCCATTTTTCAACGACGCGGCCACACATTCAGGCCAAAACGGCCGCAATTTCGCGTTCAATGTTGGCTCTGAGCTCTTCCAACGTCGTCGTTGTCTTGGCATAAACACATGACTTAACGTAACCCCACAGAAAATAGTCAAGCGGCGTTAAATCGCACGAACGAGGCGGCCAATCGACTGGCCCATGTCTTCGAGATAACACGCTCACCATACTTATTCTTCTATAAATCGATTGTAGCGTGTGCTGTGTGGCTTGTGGCACCATCTTGTTGAAACCACATGTCATCCAAGTACATATCTTCCAGTTCGGGCATGCAAACCGCACCAAACAATTATTTTTTGTGGATGAAGTGGTGATTCATGAAGCACATGTGGATTTTCACCCGACCAATAACGCATATTTTGCTTATTGACGAACCCATTGAGCCAAAAATGAGCTTCGTCACTGAAGATGATTTTGCGATGAAATTCATCATCTTGGCGCATCTTCTGCAGATGAAAATGTTGAGCTTACTGAATAAATTGACAGTGACAGTTTGATGATTAGTGAAAGAGTGCGTTCACAAATTAAATTCAAAGTTGTCAAGTCCCTATTGGAAAACCCTTTACAACCACTAAACCCTTTTTTGGATTTCGAAAATACTTTAATACGGCTTGGCGGTCGTCTACGGGACTGCCTCCTATCAGCCAAAGAAAAATTTCCAATTATCTTTCTAGAAAAAAGTCATTTCACTGAACTCATCATACGTCACAGTCACATGATCACGCTCCATGGAGGCGTTCAATTGACACTGAATCATGTACGAAAACAATTTTGGATCATATATGGTCTCAAGGCCATAACCCAAGCACTTCATCGATGCTATAAAGGTAAACCAAAACTATTATCTCAGATGATGGGAAACTTACCCCAGCAAAGAATTCGTCCTGCTCGTGCATTTGAATCAACCGGCGTTGATTATGCCAGACCATTTTCCATAACTCCGAGTAAAGGAAGAGGCATAACATCAAGGAAAGGTTACGTAGAATTATTTATATGTCTCGTAACGAAAGCAATACACTTGGAGGTGGTCAGCGATTTGTCATCGGAAGCCCTTTTTCAGCTTTGAAGAGATTTATCGGAAGACGTGGCTCCTGTAATAACATCTTTAGCGACTGCGGAACGAATTTTGTGGGAGGAAACAAATTATTGCGAGCAGACTGAATGGCTTACCAGAACTTCATCACAAGACACATAATTCCACACCTAACCGATTTACATATCCAGTGACACTTCATCCCCCAATCTTCGCCTAATTTCGGAGGACTGTGGGAGGCGGGTGTGAAATCCGTGAAGACCCATTTGCGACGAATAATCAACAATCAAATATGTACGTATGAAGAGTTTTCCACCATCATGTGTCAGATACAATCTTGCCTCAATTCGAGACCACTGTGTCCGCTTAACGATGATCCTAACAACCTCATCGCGTTAACTCCCGCACACTTCTTAATTGGTGATTCCCTTCTTTCCCATCCAGAACCAGAAATTGAAAGGATTTGCCTAACCAAAAGATGGCAAATATGTTAAAGCATCGTGCAGCAATTTTGGCGCCGCTGAAGCGGTGAATATTTATCCCGACTACAGAATCGTCCAAAGGGGTGGAGAACACAAATGCCAAATGTTCATAATAATCAGCTTGTCCTTCTCAAGGACGAACGACTTTTTCCCAATAATTTTGATAAACATTGATTTGTAAGTTTATCGTAAGTAAATTGATAATTGTGAAAGCTGAGAAGGAGTTCTTTCTGCTACGAATTGACGCCCCACGAGTCGTCTCAACTCGTGCTTCTCTAGCGACGACATATCAATTTCTTATGGAGTACCACAGGGATTGAAATTTATACCATTTCTATTTATTTTATTTAGCAGTGAACTGCTTCGGGTTTCCACCAATATTATTCCATTTGCATTTGCAGATGATACGGCAATAGTTGTTAGACATAGGTGTCTCAAAACTGGAATGGAAATTTTACAAACCGAATTTGACAATGCAGTTGAATGGTGCCATGATAACGGGCTTATACGAAATTCGTCCAAAACAAAAATGATGCACATTCGATGCCCTGATCATAAAAAAACGGATCAAACAATGAGGTTCAACAGCAACATTTTCCAAAGTACAGGACACGATATTGAAATATGTCGAGAAGCTTCGCTCTGACCTCAAAAAAGCTCTTTTTGGTCTAATCTATCTGGGTTACTTTTTGACGCATCTGATCCAGAAGCAGGTGTATTATGCCTTAGTGGAATCTAAACTAAGGTATGGTATATTAGCGTGGCGCAACGCGTCAAAAACTGATACCTATAAGCTACAGAAATCATAAAGAACATCAATTCCAGCATAACACACAACGCCCGCGAAGAAAGTAGCATGAAAGTACTAGGAGTTGAGGAGATATTAAGATGTCGGTGGCGCTTTAAGATACCTATTCAACACCAAGTGAATATAAGAAGACGCGCTCAGGAGATGTTTCAAATACCTTCCAATAACAACATGTACGGCAAAAGGCAGCTAAAACATAGCTTTTAAAACAATTATTTTTTTCTCAATCATAAAAAAAGCACTGAACTATAATTTTTTGCAACCAAGATTAAGCATCATATGTATTTTATAATTAGCAAAACAACCTTCTGCTGATAAGCCTTGGGGCTTCGCGGAAAATCATATTATTGTCAACAATTTTATTGAGATAAATAAAACCTTAATTATTATTATTATTATTATTTAGTTTTTGTGAGTTGGAGTCTCAGTGATATGAAACGTAGGTTTTATTTGCTTCCTGTTGTATTTTATCTATTGACAATTTTTCCCAGTTATCTATTATTAACTGAATTTGTTCATGAAATTTAGGAAAACATATTTTGTTTCTAAGTCTACAGTATGTTTCATTAATGCCACTGTGCATGGATTCTTTTATGTGGTAGATAGAAATTTGCCTCCTCCTCCGTTTGGATTTCGGCAGCCCTCTGTGAATACCTAATTAATCTAATATTTCTATCTTGTGAGAAGAATTGTATGATAACTTGTTGGACTATATTGTAGTGATGGCCTTCAACTTCTGAATATAATCTGGTCATTCCTTTAGTTTATTGATTGATTTATTCCTTCAAGTGGTTTTAGAGATATGATTCTTCTTTTATGCACTATCGCTATCTCTTTGTTAAAGCTGTATGTTAATATAAGCTGCGTTTTGTACATTTTTTTAGAAGTGTATCAATAAATTGAAATTCGACTTCATTGAGATGATCTGATTGAACGTGGCCAACTCCACTTGCTTCTAGCACATTAATTTCGTCTAGTACTTTCGCTAAAAACGAAAGACGCATCTCATTCATAACTATAATTTCCTGGTTCTGCAAATCTATTAATTTAGCGTTTTGTTCTATCCAATCCATTCCGATTACAAAATCGTATGGCTTGTTCAATCCTATTTTTGTCCATTTCATTCTAGCATTGTGGGACATTTTGAATTGTTCTTGACATTTCGTTTTAGCTTGTTCTGAGTTTTCTTTCACTGGATCTTGAATAGTATTAATTTTTATAGAATTGTCTGCGATCATTGTGTATACATAATTCCTATCGTATTCTGTTTGAATTCAGAAGGCTGTTTGTAGACCCTGTATGAACCAAAGCTTCAAAATCTTTTTCTATAGTTAATTGAATAAATATTTTTCTTTCGTTTGGGGTTAGTTTATAAAAAACTCGTTTTCTATCTGATTAACCTTTTTTTTTATTGACAGTATCTAACATGCATCTATAGGTTCTCCCTACGCTGTCTTGATCTGTGTTGCCCAGAGATCCTAGGGCTTTTATCTTGGGATCTGATCTGATTTATGTGATTATTATGATTAACATTTTGTTTTTATTTGCCCTGATCTTGATTTTTTGGGCCTGTAACTATTGTGATAGTGGTCAGGGTTATTTTGCGTTTTGAAAGCGAACTTAAAATTTTTATTATTGGTTAAAAGAACAATTCATGGCATCTACTTTTTAAAAATGATATCATGTAAATATTGGCCACGACTACGTCTGAGGTGATCCATTCGGGAGGTCTAATTTTGGGCGACTCATTCGAGCATAGCGACTGGTATCTCGCGGCAAGCACGAGATATGTTGGCTTCCAAATCGTCAATCGTAGCTGGCTTATTCCTGAAGACCTGAGACTTTACTTATCCCCAGAGAAGATAGTCCAAAGGTGTGATATCGCATGATTTAGGCGGCCAATTTACCGTAGTAAAACGTGAAATTAAGTACTCACCAAAATGATGTCTCATCAATTCCATTATTTCACGCGCTGTATGGCTCGTAGCGCCGTCTTGTTGAAACTAGAGCTCACCGAGACCAAGAGATTAAATTTCAGGAAGCACATGGTCCATTAACATAGCGCGATAACGGTTACAATTAACGGTAACATTTTGGTGTACCTCATTTTTGAAGAAATATGGACCAATGATTCCACCAGCCTATAAACCACACCATCCCGTTGTTTTTAATGAATGTAATGGTAGCTCTTGGTACTCTTCGGGTTGCTCATCAGTCCAAATATGGCAATTTGGTTTGTTAACGTGTCCATTGAGACAGAAATGGACTTTATCACTAAACAAAATTTCACGGTAAAACACCGGATTTTCTTTGAGTTTTTCTAGAGTCCATTCATTGAAAGTATGACGCAAATTCAAGTCGTCTGGTTTCGGTTCTTGCACAAATTGAATTTTGTACGCTTTTAGACCGAGATATTCACGTAAAATACGTCAAGTTGCCGAATACGCCAGGCCAAGCTGCTGAGAACGACGACGAATCGATTCGTCACGGTCTTCGCGTTTACTCTCAGTTACAGCTACTATAGTGTCGTCACTAAGTGCTGGATAAGGGCTAACTGGTCGAGTATCATCCACTAATGTAAACTGAGACTCAAATTTGCGAATGGTATTGACAATAGTGGTTTCAGTAGATCGATTATGCGCACCTTAAGCTCCTCGAATCGCACGAAAAACATTTTTTACAGAACGCTAATTTTTGTAACACTATATAGCTGAACAATTTGGAGACACTGTTGAGGTGTGAGTCTTTCCATGATGACTTGCCAAACGATACTGAACAAAAACGACAAAGCAGTTTGATGGGAGTCACACGTGATCTGTCAAGGAAAGCCTATTGAAAATCGAACCTAACGATGAATCACCCTATATTTGTCCTGGTCTATGTATTTGTGTAATATTGTCCTAATCCTTAAGAGTGAATATCTATTGCAAATTTAAGCAGCTGAAGCTTCTTCTCTTAATTGACTAATTGTAAATACCTTAACCCAGTGAGTGTGTGGTGACAAAATGTAACACAGGGTATGTGGCTGGGTATGACATACCTACATACAAAATTACCTGTAAATATTGTTATAATAAATACTAACAGTTAAAAAATGGTATTTTATTATAAAGGATATATAATATGTGTAATATCTTAATAATTTTTATATTAATACTGAAAAAACGACATTCACTAAACTTTTAAAACACAAATTGTTCACTTTCTAAGTAGCCTATTAAATAGAGAATATAATAATATTAAATAAAAAAAAATTTAACATATCCTTAAACATATGAGGAACTAGTCTCGAAATTGTAACAGTCCTCGCATAAAAATATTGCAGGTTCCATACATATGGCCTTTCCACAGGCTGTGCATGCGTGTTTTGTTTTCTGATCTTGATTGGTTGGACAATCATGACATGTGACATTGCGACTAGCAGCAGTTTTGGGTGATGGACGCAGAGGTTCATTAATTTAACATAATATTCTCTGTCGAATGTACTTTGGAATATTTTTTTGATCATTTTGCAGATCATAATGCTAGTCTCAAATTACGAATAAATTCTCTTCGTTTGGTGTTGTTGTTTTGATTTTTCCGAAAAATTATGTTTACGTTTATAGTAGATATGTTTAGCATTCATCGGCAACATCTGCTCCTGCTTTTCTTGAGTCATCATGATGAAAAGTAGACATTAGTATGACTACTTTATACTTTTAGGGATATGTCCTTCTGAAAGTAAAACAAAGTACTTCCCGGTTCCTTGCCAGTCTTCAAAAAATCGGGTGGGATACATATTTAATTTTTCCGAACAGTTCCGGTAGGAATAAGCCTGTGCTCATCTAGTAGATGCATCATCAGTTCGTGACTGGTAAACCATTCGTCAAACGTCAAATTACGGCTCGACCTGGATATGGGCTGAATAAGGCTTTCCACTAAATTAAAAGCCGCGTTACCAATAGTATTACGGTCTTACAGGTTGCTTTCCTGCATATACCTCTAAATTAAAAATGTAGAAAGATGTTGCATCTACAAAGGCTTTGTATTTTAATACCATACTTTGCAGGCTTGTTTGGAATATAGACATGAAATTTGCATCGTCCTCTAAACGCTAATAGTATCTCGTAAATCGTCATATATTCATGATCAAAACAGATCTAATAGCAGCCAAGTTATCATTTTTCTTGCGCTCTTTCCTCCTTGATTTGACATCAAAGCGAAAACAGTTTTGCAAAAAGTAAAATCGTTGTACGAAATGGTTGTACGAAATATATCCATTCCTGTTCCATCTGTTCTCTAAAAATCTTTGAGACTCTGGAGGCTTGATTTATTGAGACCACCAATATACAGCAAACCAAGTAATTTGTCCAGTTCCGTAGCTGTTATTTTTTTCAAATGTAATATTCCAGGATCTTTACGCTTAGCTTGTCGTATTTTTATTTCGGCGTTCGTGTGTATCAATATGACACGTTTCATTTCCTTGATGATAAATATATTCCAGCATTCGGTTTCAGTCCTAGCTTCTTTTGTGGAACAAGTTTATACCATCTTTGGTTATCCTTCGACGTATAGTGTGGTGCATGCACTTAAACAGATGAACGACGCTGTGTTCTGAGAACTGACAGATGAATATTGTCCTCCGTATCATCAATTTCCCCTATCTCAGCTTCGCCTTGATCACTAACTTCCTGTTCCGTCTCAGTTTGAAGGCTGTGTTCACTGCAATGGTCGGATTCATTGTCAGAGCTTGACTCGGCCGAAGTATCTTCTAGCACTTCTTCCTATATGTACCTAAGCCGCCTTTCTCTAGTTTCGAAATCTATTTTTAATCAAAAACTAAAGAAAAAGTAGAATATAAACAAAAAATGAAAACAGGAATAGTTCATTTTGGCGCGAAATGCTTACACCAATTATATGGCGGGGTATTACGTACCTAACAGATGTTTGTACACGTGTATCTCGACCGATGGATGACCGATGGGTAGCGCGACACTGCAAATATACCACTATCACCTCCCGCATCTCCCGTTTGTGTGATCAGTTAAAAAATACAGTTATGTAAATAAAAGGGTATGTATGCCAAAATGTTATTGATATCCTTGATCTCTGTTCTGTAATACATTTTTAACTTTTATTTACACTATTCCCAAATTGTCGGTACATCACTTGACAGAAAATTTTACGCTGCATCATTAGTTTTTTTTATTATATATCACACTAAACACTTGTTGAGGTTTTTCACCAAATTCTGTCAATATTATAGTCAATTGTTTCAATAAACCAAAGTCTGTGATTCAGCATTGAATCGTTGGACATACTAAATTTCTTTTTCCACTATTGACCTCCAGCCTCTGAATATAGTTCTGTCTTGCTAACAGTTCTTTTAGTGTTACGAGACACTGTTATTCAATATCACTGTTCCTTGGCGCGTTTCTACGTACACTTGTATTCTTCTTCACTACACTTTGTTTACCGCCTTATGCAAGTTAAGGTAACAAATATTTCACCTCTTAAAATCGTACTCCAATGACATTCATCATTCCCACCAATTCAAATGCTGACACAGCGTCTGGTTCACATTGTATTACTCTGATCTGCGCATTCCATCACGTACTGTGACGGTAACTCGAGTACACTTGTGAGAAGGCATCCGGTGGATAGCAAAGGAATTGTATAGTTTTTAAGGTAGCGTAATTCGAAATTGTATTTTAGTCTTAGTTTTGATTGTAAGAGGCTAGAATGCTCAATTTTAAATAAAGTTTTTTTTTTTTTAACTTAAAATAACAATTTAAAATTTAATGGCGCCCAACGTGGGGCAGTGATAGTGACGTCGCCTTAAGCAGCCGCCGTACTTTCCGCCTTCGCGCTTATCGCTGCCTCGTATATCGTGTTGTGGTGAAATTTTAAATTTTAAAAGGTAGTAGCCTACTAGTGAAAAGTGGATAAACCGGAAGCTTGTATAAGCCAGCCGCACCACCCTATCAGGAAACCCGCTGACTCAACAACTTAGGAACTCAGCAACTCAATAACTTAACAACTCAACAACTTAACAACTCAACAACACAAAGATTCAGCAACTCAATAAAAACCAGCTATTCCTCGATGACACCTCTCAGAATAGCCATATTTATGTAAGGCAATTCCAATTACAATATTTTATGTGAATTAGAAACTAAGAAAAATGAAATTAAGAAAAAAAGGGGAATTAAAAACATTCGTAATAATATCAAATCGTATAAACAGTTTTAGGTAAAGTCAAATAATAATTACTTGAAATTTAGTTATACTAAAACAACCTTAGAAACATTATAAAAAATATATATATTCTCTATTAAAAATAAAGCTAAAGAAATATAAAGAAAATGGTGCTTACACGAGCTCAAACTGAAGAGCAAGTCTCCCAACAATCTGGTCTGCCAACCCCACAGTCTAGCATAGCCGTTCAACAAGGCACTTCCCTTAACACTATTCGAAATGAACTTAGTCCAACCAATGCTCAACATATCCCTCCTCAAGTCTAGGATCCGAATTCTTCTTTCCGTTCAAGTGTGTCACGTAGTGAAGCAACGGTACCGGTTGCAACCCCCGAATCAGAAATCCTAATTACTTCTACAGTAACTCGCGTATTGGAAACCCAAACCCGTTCGATCATTCAGAATTTTATAAGCCCATCCAACGATACTGCCGGGAATGATCAGACAATAGTCCTAGAATACCGTGGTAGGCTGTCTGAATTAGATAGCATCCCAGATGTGGTACGTAGCATCAGGACCTTCTCAGGCGATTCAGGTGAGTTCAGCTCGTGGAAGAAGAGCGTGGACAGGATCCTGCAAATATACGAGCATTTGAATGGTACCCCAAGGTATTTTGGGATACTAAACGTTATAAGGAATAAGTCAGTCGGAAACGCTGACGTTGCCCTGGAGTCATTCAACACTCCCCTCAATTGGACTGACATCTCACGGTGCTTAGCTATGCATTATGCAGGCAAGCGTGATCTGGGAACTCTAGAGTATCAGATGATGTCCTTGGTCCAAGGCAACAAGACGATTCATGAGTTCTATAACATCGTGTACAAGCACTTATCACTCATCCTAAACAACATAGCTTGCATGGATATTGGACCAGAATCTTTAGAGCTGCTAACGCAGACTTACAGAAATAAAGTCCCGGATACTTTTATCAGAGGGTTAAGAGGCGATCTGCCAAAATTGTTTGGCATCCGTGAACCCAGTGATCTGCCGGAGGCTCTAAGCCTTTGCGAGAAACCAAAGTTACAGGTCGCACCAGGCACACAACAACCAAAAAGGAAGGCAAATAAAACATCTACTGGTAATCCAACTAACAGAATGACCTCGATGCAAGTTCAAAATTCTGCAAACAGGCAACCACCGTAGGTGCAGCACCGTCAACAAAACCCTAATTATAATATAAGAAGGCCAACCTAATTTTAACTCCCAATCCTACAATAATCCCAACAATAACTATTTGAATTGTAATAACAGCCAGTGCGCAGGAAATAACAGATTAAAGCAGAGCCAGCACCCCAAGGGCCCTCTGCCCAAGCAAGACATATTCACCAGCAAAACAGACAACAACATAGTGGTGCAGTTGTTCAACCCAATAACTTAACCCAAGGAAAACCAGGAAGTCAAAATTTCCACATTGGACAAACTACAGAACTGTCATCCGGCCATCAAGGACCTTGTCCCCGACAAAATGCGCATACCGAAGGAGTTGAAGAACTTCCGCCAAATCATTACAAACTAGAATATGAACAGGCTTTTGCCAGTGCATGTGATTCCGGTCAACCGACCCTAACCGAATATCTTCAGGACTCTCATGACAGTTACCCATACTCGGCACCCTGTGACTACAACCCAGTCTATTCAACATCTTATGATTGCACCGATATTCATTTTTTAGGATAGGCGATTCTTCGCTTCCATACTTTGTATTGTATGTAAAACCGAAAGCAGAGAAAAGTTGAATTTTCTTATAGACACTGGTTCGAGTAAAATTATATAAGACCAGATTTAGTCACAAAACCTATTCCCAATCAGCAAATATTCTATGCCAAATCAATAGCAGGCGACGTTAAAGTCAGCCAACATACCATCGGTTTAGAAGAAATACGTTTAAAATTTTTCCTCCTACCTTCTCTTTCCACATTTCATGGAATTTTGGAAAACGATAGCTTGAAAGAGCTATCTGCAGTAATCCAAACGACAGTTTCATGTCCGCATCCCAATTAAACAATTAAAATCACAGTCCGTAAATTCCCTAATTGTAAGTTCACTTAGCGCGAAAATTGATCATCTCTCACCACAGCATAAGACGCTGTTAAATCCGATAATACGTAACAATCAAAATTTTTTCTAAAAGAATCGGATGTTAAAAAAACTTCGTTCTCCATTAACAATGAAAAATATGAGTTTGTTAGGTTGCCGTTCGGATTAAAGAACGCCAAGGCGATCTGTCAGCGTACTTTGGACGATATACTGTATCAATATATTGGAAAATTTTGTCATGTGTACATCGATGATATAATCATCTACAGCGAAGATGAAGCTCAACACGTTAAGCACATTGAAAACATCTTTGAAACATTGAGTAAAGCAAGAATGAAGGTTCAATTGGACAAATGTAAGTTCTACGAAACTGAGGTAGAGTTTCTGGGATTTTTAATCTCAGCCAACGGAATCAAAACCAATACTGGGAAAGTAGCATCTATTCTTGACTTTCCAATACCTAAAACCCTGAAGCAATTGAGGTATTTTCTTGGCCTTTCGGGGTACTAAAGACGCTTCGTTAGAGACTATGCGAAACTCGCGAAACCCCTCACGACACTTTTAAGAGGGGAGGATGGACGCGTCTTAAAGTTTCAATCTTCCAAACAATTTGTGGAATTTGACTCAGAAGCAGACGAATCATTCAACAAATTAAAAAAGTCCCTTATCTCTCAAGACTTAATTTTGGCATATTCCAACTATTCTAAACCCTTTGATCTTACTAGGGACGCGTCAAATTTCGTACTTGGTGCAGTACTCGAGCAAGGTGGAAAACCGATTACGTTCATTTCGAGGACGCTGAGCAAGACAGAGGAGAACTTTGCCGCTAACGAGAAAGAAATGTTAGCTATCATCTGGGCATTAAGTTCACTTAGAAGTTACCTATACGGCTCTGCAAAAGTTCGAATATTTACTGACCATCAGTCTTTGACATTTGCACTAAGTAGCAAAAATAACAACGCAAAAATGAAAAGGTGAAAGGCTATGCTCGAACAATATAACTTCGAGATAAAGTATAACCCTGGTAGAACTAATGTAGTAACAGATGCCCTTTACAGAGCTCCCGTTCCAGAAGGAACTTCTTGCGTAAACGTCTTAACAGTCACTCAGCATAGTGACGAAAGTTCCGGACAGAACCTCGTCCAAATTGCAACAGAATCTCTAAATGTTTTCAAAAACCAAATCATTTTAAATTTGGGCGAAACACCCTCTTATCATATCACCGGCATATAATAATTGAACCACAATACTATTTGGAATAACTCCTTGATATACTAAAACGTTACCTCAATTCTTTAGTCACAAATGGTTTGAAAACAGAAGAAGCAGTCTTGGGTAAGATCCAAGAAATTAATCCCAACCATTTCTCTCAGTATAGGGCTCGTTTCTCAAGAGAATTGGTTAAGAACCTGTGTACAGAAACTGAACAAGAAGCTGAAATCGCTAAGGAACATAATCGCGCACACCGCAATGCTCGCAAAAATAAGTTTCAATTGTTGCAGAGATGCTATTTCCCTCAAATGAAATCAAAACGGATAAACTTGCAAGGCAATGTAAGATATGCAAAGAGCACAAGTACGATCGGCACCCTGATGTTGCAAGCTACTCCAGTGCCACGAATAAACAGATAATTCTCACCGGAATCGATAAATTTTCTTAGTACGCTCAAACGAGAATTGTGAAATCTGGAGCAGTGGAGGATGTGAAAGAGCCATTAAGGGGACTTATTATTTCATTCTGTTCTCCAGAGACCATTGTCTTTGATAATGAGAAATCTCTCAGCGCAATTTCTATAACTTCTATGTTGGAAAATTAGTTCAATATCAAGGTATTCAAGGCACCTCCGTATTCAAGCTTAGTGAACGGTCAGATAGAAAGATTTCATAGTACCCTTTCGGAAATAATGCGGTGCCTTAAATCTGAAAAAAACACATAGCACATTTTCCGAGTAACTCGACAGATCAGTGTTTGGATACAATAACTCAATTCACTCAGTAACTGGAAAAAAGCCTATCGACCTATTTTTCGTAATAAATACGAATTATAATAGGGATCAAATCGAGAGGGAGAGGCAAGAAAACACTCTGAAGATTAAGCGTAAGCAAAGCGCAGACCTAGAGTACCACAATAAAAAGAAAATTTCACCAAAAGTATACGAAGTAGGGACAATAGTATACGTAAGAATAAATAATAGAATCGGGAACAAGTTATCACCTCGATATAGAAAAGAAGTCGTTGTAGAAAACAGAAACACTACAGTCCTTACACAATCCGGCAAAATTGTTTTCAAAAGTCTCATCAAAACCTAATTTTTCTCTTTCTTAAGAATATGTTCGCTGTTCAAACTCTCCTGCGTGCCAGAGGCACAGATCTTGGACTACTGAAGTAGGCATCGGCACAGCACGAATGCAAAACGGACTATTTAAAATTATTCACATCATTGACCTAGAAGCTTACCATAATTTAGTAAACAAACTGGAAGATATATTAGGCTCATGCGCGAACTACAACCACCATCTTAATACCATCCTTTCCTATGAAATCCTACAGATAAGAAACCATTTGGCACGTCTTAAAATTAATAAAAAGAACAAAACGTCATTAGATTTTTTGGGAAGTGCCTGGAAGTGGTTTGCGTCCAGCCCAGATCATCAAGACCACGAAATTTTAACCGAAAAAATTCAAAATGTTTTCACAAACAACAATAGACAAACCGTTATCAATCAGTTGACAATAGAAAAGATAAATGAGATAACCAATATGACAAACAGAATTTTAAAAATTGTAAATGAGAAAGAAGAAAATAGAAACTAGAGGTTATTAGAAATAATGTTTAAGTTGAAAATAATCAAAAGAAGAAATCATAAATGTAGCGTATGTAATCCACTGGGCTAAAGCTAATATTGTCAAATCTTTTATTTTAAGTAATTCAGAAACAAACATAACCGAACAATTGTTAAAATCAGGGAACATTCCTTTTATTAACATTGATGAGGCTCTTGAATTTGCAAATGTAAGGATAGCTTCAAATGGAAAAAATATAGTTTATATTTTAAGCCTACCAACTATAAGTAATGATATTTGTAGTTTATAAGTAATTAAAGCAGTTAAAACTGGCACACGTATTAATAATATTCCCTTCAATAAAATTTTAAAGTGTGCAAAAAAATTGTTTGGGGTAGATAAAAATTGTAAATCTTTTAATGAACATGTTATTTGTGGCAGTAATAACCTTATAGACATAAGTAATACTACATGTGTTCCAAACCTTTTGAAGAGTCAAATCCCTAACTACAGTGTCATCAATAATCACCACGTCCCAACAATCGAAGAAGTCTCAACTGGAATACTTTTCCTCAATCAGTTTAGTGGCTCAGTAGACATCAATAACGAGACTCTAAGGTCACAAGGTACATTCATCATCAAGCACGTTAACACCACAATCAGAGTAAATGGCCAACTATTTAGAGAACAAGAAATTACCAAATACCGGCCGTTACCAGTGATTCTACAACTAACAAGTGTGAATAAAAGCATAAAAGAAGTACTATCCTTGGAAATGCTTAAGCAAATGCACATCAATGGCGCCGAACAAATAAGCATCAAAAATAACATCAATTCAATCGTCAACATCATCCAAATTGTGCTTGCAATAGGTTTCTGTTGCTACCCAAAAATGCGAAACCGAAAGGAAACAAGTAAAGATCATGCTCCAGCATCTGTGGTTATCGGAATAGACGACCTCTCATATCATATCAGGTCGGTACCGTCGAACGAGGGGGTTCGAAATTGAGGGTGGAGGAGTTAAGGTAACAAATATAGGGTTTTTTAATGACGACTTGACAACTTTTTTTTTTAAATAAAAGGCAAACCATTTGAGATATTTCAAAAACTTTATTATTGGCTTGAAGTACAATCAAACCATTTATGAATGGAACTCGACTTCGTTCATATGTCAACCGCGGGCACGTTTGCAGCGGTCGATTCGTTGGACCCAATTTTCAACGGCCACTATTTCGCGTTCAATGTTGGCTCTGAGCTCTTCCAACGTCGTTGGCGTGTTGGCATAAACCAATGACTTAACGTAGCCCCACAGAAAATAGTCAAGCGGTGTTAAGTCGCACGAACGAGGCGGCCAATCGACTGGCCCATGTCTTGAGATAACACGCTCACCATACTTACTCTTCAATAAATCGATTGTAGCGTATGCTGTGTGACTTGTGGCACCATCCTGCTGAATCCACATGTCGTCCAAGTCCATATTTTACAATTCGGTAAAAAAATAATCGGTAATCATGGCGCGATAACGCTGACCATTCACAGTAACGTGACGATCGTTATCGTCGACGAAAAAATATGGCCCGATAACGCCGCCGGTATAAAAATTTTTGTAATTTGCAGACGTTGCTCGTTAGTGTACTTTACCATGATGAAAATGTTATCATGACAGTTTGATGTTGAGTGAAAAAGTGCATTCACAAATTAAATTCAAAGTTGTCAAGTCCCTATTGGAAAACCCTATATTCCACCTCTTAAAATCGTACTCCAATGAAATTCATCATTCCCACCAATTCAAATGCTGACACGGCGTCTGGTTCACACTGTATTACTCTGATTTGCGCATTCCATCACGTACTGTGACGGTAACCCGAGTACACCTATGGGAACGCATCAGGCGGAAAGGTTAGGAACATGTAGAATAGTATTTAAGGTAGCATAATTGATTGTAAGAGGCTAGAATGCCCAAATTTTTAATAAAGTTTTTTTTTAACTTAAAATTACAATTCAAAATTTAATGCAAACGCATTGAGCCTGAAACCAAATTTTCAAGGAGAGATAAGACTGTAGCAGGTCATATCCCTTCCTCCATCCCTATCAGAAGCAAATTTGTGGCAAGCCACGGACTTAACGCTGTTACAAAAACTTCTCCCCCTAAGGAGAGGGCTCAGCTGCATCGGCAAGCCCCATCTAAGGCGCTCGTGGACTTAGACACCTTTTTAAGCTCCACTTTATACAAAATGAGCTTGACAGGAAAGTCAGGGAATTCACCCTGTCTTTCAATCAGGCTATGGCTTCTTCCTGCCCTCTTAATCAACCTTGTGGCAAGAAAAAGCCGCACTGGTTTACTTCAGCACTAGGACCGCTTAGAAACACCTGCAGAAAACTTTTCAACATTGCAAGAAGCACAAGAAAAGTGACTGACTGGGACTCTTACAAAGAATCCCTCAAAATATATACAGAAGAACTGAAAAAAGCAAAGCATCAATCTTGGAGATCATTCTGTGACAAAATCATAGAAACCTCTGAGGCATCGCGGCTAAGAAAAATCCACTCTACAAACCCTGTGATTCCTAGTTGTTTGAAAAAAATCGATGGCTCCTGGACAACCTCAAGTGATGAATCACTCAACGTGCTACTGGATACCCACTTTCCAATCTAAATTATAACATATAAACCCATTGGGCGGATCGCTGTGTATTGGGGTTAACCCCCATAAAACTGATCTTGTCCTCTTTTCCAGGAAATATAAAATTCCGACTATAGACCCTCCCCTAATAAATAGCTCCAGCCCAGTGTTTTCCGATACAGCAAAATATATGGGTCTCATTCTTGACAAGGAACTAAACTAGAAACCTAACATTCAAGAAAGAGTCAAGAAAGCTACAGTGGCTTTATTCTCGTATAAAACAGCCATTGGGAACAAATGGGGCCTTTTATCTCGTATAACCCACTGGCTATATATCTCGGTCATAAGACCGATACTCACTTACATGTTGTTGTCTGGTGGACTTCCTTAAACAATGCAGGCAACTGCAACAAACTAAGAAAAGTCCAAAGAACAGCATGTCTATGCATGAGAAGAGTTCTACATTCTACTCCCTCCGCGGCATCAGATATTCTGTTTCAAATGAAACCCATCGACATCTTCAGCAGGCAACTAGCTGCGACTGCAGCTATTCGCCTTAAAGCGTCTACACGGTGAACAAATAATTACACCATACCTAAACTTCTGTTTGAAAAAGTCTTTTATGCGAGCTTTCCCTCTACATCCTTCTGGGAGGAAGATGTTTTCATTTCTATACAGATGGATCTAAAACCAATAGTGGGGTTGGTGAAGGTGTTTTCTCAGACAAGCTAAATTTAAGCCTCTCCTTAAACCTTCCAAATCATTGTAGCGTGTTCTAGGCGAATATTTAGGCTATGAAAGAAGTTCTGTCTTGGCTGAAGAAAAACGTGATATCTGAAAAGGATATCCGCCTTTTTTGGATAGTCAGGCCGCTATCAAGTCGCTGGACTCGCTCTCACTAAATTCTAATATAGCCCCTGAATGCCGATCATCTCTTACGAAGATGGCAGAGCGTTTCAACCTTCACCTTGGTTAGGTGCCGGGTCATAGAGGCACTCCAGACAATTGTGGGGCTGATGAACTCGCCAAAATTGGAACCACTCTACCTATTCTACCGGAAAAGGGTAGCATAGGTATATCAATCGCTACGTGCAAATTATTATTTAAGCTGGATGCTAATAAAAGAACAAACCTTGTATGGGCCGGTCGCCCAACATGTCTAGCCACTAAACAGATCTGGCAAAGCTGGATCTGAATCCCTCTAAGAGTCTAATTATTTTAAATAGGGAACATCTCAGCGGCATTATAAGTGTCATCACTGGACACTGCCTTATAGGCAAGCATGCAAGAAGGCTTGGCACTTTTGCAAACGATTTCTGTAGAAGCTGCGTGGACGAGGAGGTAGAGGAGACAATCCTCCACCTTCTCTATACCTGTCCAGCTCTCTCCCAGAGAAGAAAACTGCACATAGGAGCCTTCTTCCACATCGTCTTTTACGATCTACAGAATACAGACGTTAACAGTCTCCTGCGCTTCATTGTTAACTCAAATTGGTTCCATGGGTGAGGGGATTATAGATCCACGTGGCAGCACAACGGGCCAATAGGCCTAAGTGTGTTTGTTTTCAAACCGCCACTCTAACCTAACTTAACCTAGTTGGTAAGAATCAGTCATTAAGAAAACATTAAGAAAAGAGTAATAAAAAGTGGAAAGAAAATATAAAGTTGTCTTTCAATTTAAATTGATAAAAATCACAATAACGTAACTGGCGCAGTCGTAAGGATTACGAACCCGAATTTATAAGTAAACACTTAAACACTAGCTTTAATCAATTTTCTGGATTCTAATGTACACACATCGAATGGTAATCGAAGTGGCAGTATTAAGTCCTTGTACAAAGAACCGAGAGCGTTTTATTATATTATTTTAATAAAAAGAAAAGACTTAACCAGAAGTAAGTGCAAGTGCACAAAGTTAATTAGTAAGCCTAAGGAATTAAAACTTAAATCAAATAATAACTCATAGTGTAAAGATTAATAATTAATAGTGTTAAGAATTAAATTTGTTTATTCCTTTAATACTTTTTGTGAAGAAAAATCTTAATAAAAAATAAATATACAAACTAGAATTAAGTGTAAGAAGTTATTAATTCTATATTAAAATTAATTGATAAAATTGAATTACTTAACGGGAAACGAATAGAGCCGCATTCAGATAGTGTTATGAATGTGCAACTGGCTATAAATAAATCAACGATTGCCTTAGATGTTTTTAATTCATTTAGAAATCCGGACGTCGTTAAGGATGTGCCAACTTTCGATAGAAATCCTCGTTTATTATTCGATTTCATTAGCAATGTCGAAGAAATCCTGGTCCTTATGCCAAAGATTGAAAGTAATACTTATTGTAATATTATGTATATAACGAGCTTTCCGAAACAAAATTATTGATCTGCCAAATGAGGTACTAAATATGTACGGCACCCCTATTAATTTATTAGTTCATTATGTCGACAATCCCCTTACCATGAGCATCCAACTTGTCAAGTTGTAGGGGCTGAGTGAGGTCAAGGAATCTCGAGAACTTTCTCCAGACGAGTCCTGAAACCAAAGGATGCTCCCCCTTCTTCGCCCCTCCCACCGTCACGAACAATCCTTTACCCCCTGGGCTGGATCAAGGTGTCATACGACCCGTGCCGATGGTCAACCTGGCTGAGGGGTCAGCATTTCTAAAAATAGCTCAGTCGCAAACGGAGTATCCGGATACCTGTCGACCTCCGGATTAGCAAGCCTTATCTGTGTACAGCTGATCTCTGTACAGATGAACCATCCTTTCTCCGCTACTCGTGGGATCTATAAGGGATATAACCTCTAAAAAACACAAAACCCGAGGCCGGTACTCCTTTAATACCGCACCGACTACCGACA
The DNA here is from genome assembly GCA_907269105.1 of Volucella inanis. Taxonomy (NCBI): domain Eukaryota; kingdom Metazoa; phylum Arthropoda; class Insecta; order Diptera; family Syrphidae; genus Volucella; species Volucella inanis. Next base: position 46,015,594 of record OU026155.1, on the reverse strand, counting down.
AGACTCCTGCTTTGTTCAGAGGGGGTAAAACTGTGGCAGGCCATAGTGCACCATCCTCAAAAGGCGAACGCAACGTGATTGAAACCAAATCTTCAAGGAGAGATAAGACTGTGGCTAGCCATGGTCCTATCTCTTCCTCCACCCCTAGCAGTAGAAAGTTTGTGGCAGGTCACGGACTTTCCGCTGCTTCAAAAACTCCTCCCCCTAAGGTAAAATCAGGGGCTCAGCAGCATCGGCAAGCCTTATCAAAGGCACTTTGCTCAAGACGTCAAAATGCATCGCGCATAATTTGAACCTTCGTATCCATTCCGGAGGTGGGAAGAAACGCGGACATCACGAGCAAGATTAAGTGGGCCAACGAAATCCCAAACGACGGATTGTCCACTGCCCGCTCTGCTCTTAAAAAGCTAAAGTACTGTTCTAAGCTCCAGATGTTGTTGGAGGAAACCGTGCCGGTTCCCAAAAGGCTCCAAATCGAAAACACCAAAATCCCTGGGCCATCCCACACCACAACTCTGAGGTAATTTAGCGAAGTCTTAAAAGATAATCGATAGAAGCGACACCATCGAATCAATTACATCTGAGCGGTAGCAGTTGGTCAAGTTGAAACTTTCGGGAAACTTCTTGGCCATTATGCGGGAAAACTCCGGACTACCTCCCATCACAAGCGACCCTGGATACCAGCAAGGCGAGGTCAAGCTCATTGCATGTGCCGGCCAAATATCTCGATCTTTTCGCAAAAGCCATAGGTGGTTAAGGAGAGATTTGGCCAGGTGCAAGGCTCGAAATTGTACCTAGGATAGATATCTCTAGCAGACCTAGAACGGTGGACTGCAGCTGAAATCTCCAGAACCCATTATGGAGATCTTCAGGCTCAGTAACCCGACTTTTCCGACTTATGACTAGAAAGTCGCGAAACTGGAGGAGCTAATTAATTGATTGTGATCAATAAGGAATCTCTTGAGCCTCTAGCGCAGACTTAAGGCATGATCCGGTTCGGATTTGAGGCAATACACATTAGGGTCCATAAAAAGCATGAGCGGATTGCTGACAAGCAACCCTCGACAACCTCTAAGTTACCCGACCCTTCCGAATCATGACCGGAATGTCATGAAACTAGAGTTGCTAAAGGGCTCTTATAGATGCGCGTTGATTGTGATCAATAACGAATCTCTTGAGCCTCTAGCGCAGACTAAAGGCGTGATCCTTCTCGGATTCACATAAATAGCAAGAGCTGGATACTGATAATCAACCTCCAACAAATACAGCCTTTGATCTGGCAGCGTCGATATACTTTCCAGAAATAGACAGCGACGACTCCAATTCATCCAAGATGACTATTAAACCATCGGTCTCCTCTTCTGACACTGTCGGAAATGAAAACAGATGACGAAATAAATAGAGATCCTACACTAACAGGGGAAGAAAATGAGCCCTTGAACTCATCATCATCAGTTCGGAGGACTCGAACAAAGCCGTGGTGGAGGCCACTCTCTCACTCAAAAAATGTTTCGGCCGCACTTATTCTGCGTCACTCCAAAAACGGAGAAGCAATCATCCTCATCCAGGAACCTTGGATCGCGAAAGACCTGGTTCGTTAACTTGGGACACCTTTATACGCTCCACTCTATACAAAAGACAAAGGTAAGATTACAACTTGTATACAAGTGAGACGTAGACTTAGTGCATTTTTACTTCCTAACCTTAGCGACCGACTTAACCGTTACCAGGCTGGAGACTGCCAAAGACTCCTACTGGCTGCCATGGGCCATGATCAGGTGGGCCCTCTCCCTGGTGATAACCTAGAAAGGGTGGTACTGGAAGCTGGAGGCCAAAACTCTAGCCTCATCATCGCGAGATAGAGGTGAATTGAGAAAAATCACTCAACTTGCTACTGGACACCAACTTTCCAGGTAGCTCCTTAATCGAGACAAGTATTTACCAAAACAGGACTACTGCAGCCGTGAACAAAATTCATGGTCTGATTACAAGAGACAAACTGTTTTGGGCGTTGCATAACTTCAAACTATACAAGTCTGCGGGCCCGGACGGTATATTACCGGCCGAACTACAAAGGTCCTCAGATATTATCATAGGGAGCTGTGTAGAATTGGTCTACATGGTCTACTACATTCCACCGTCATGGGAAGAAATTTATGTAGTTTTCATTCCCAAACCCGGAAAACACTCTGATGATGTCCCAAAGGACCTTATACCTATAAGTCTATTATCTTTCCTTCTGACAACTCTGCAAGGACTGATTGATATCCATATTCGAGGTAAAATTGATCCAAAATTTTTGTCAGGGGCTCAACATGCCTACTGTAAAGGAAAATCGGTGGAAATGGCTCTGCATTCGCTGACTACCAGATCGAACGATCCCTACAATAAAGAGAGTATGCATCTACAGATAGACGACTCACTTGGAGAGATGATCAGTCTTATGCTAAGTATCAGGATAATTAACTCCAAGCTGGGTGGGACTTCTGCTGAAAGATGTGCCTAGTAGAAGGAAGCCGCAAGGCGGTGTCCTTTCCCCCCTTCTTTGAAACTTAGTGGTAAATGAACTGCTGATATACTGGGAAGCGGAGGGGAGCAGGGTGATTTCCTATGCGGACGACGTTCCTAAAACAGTCTCAGGTAAGCATCTTAATACTATCAAATAACTTCTTCAGCTAAATCTTAACAGATTAACCCGTTGGGCCGATCGTTGTGGATTGGGAGTTAACATCTATAAAACTGATCTTGTCATCTTTTCCAGGAAATATTAAATTCCAAGTATAGACCCTCCCTCAATAAAAGGTACCAGTTTAGTCTTTTGCAAAACAGCAAAATACCTGGGTCTCATTTTTGACAGGACGCTTAATTGGAAATCTTACATTCTAGAAAGAGTCAAGACAGCTACAGTAGCTCTATTCTTTGGAAGGAAAGCCATTGGAAACATGGCTATACATCTCTGTGATAAAACCAATACTCACTTGCTGTCTGTTGGACGGCCTTAGACATTGCAGTCAACATAAGCGGAGATCTACGATTCACTCCCTCCGCGGCTTTAGACATTTTGTTTCACTTGACACTCATCGACATCTTCAGCTGGCAAGTAGCTGCGACTTAAGCTATTCGCCTTAAAGCGACTACACAGTGGACACATAATTTGTTTGGTTACGCTAATATTCTTAATATATTAGGAATCCACATTGAGATCATCGATTACACCATATCTAAACTTTGGTTTGACAAAGACTTTCATGCGAGCTTTCCCTTTAGATCGTTCTAGGAGGAGGATGCTTTCATGGAGGACAAGTGTATCCACTTCTATACAAATGAATCTAGCACCGATAGCGGGATTGGTGGCGGTATTTAAAGATAAGCTAAATCTAAGTCTCTTCTTTCGTCATTCAAATCACTGTAGCGTGTTCAAAGCGTAAATGTTGGCGATTAAGAAAGCTCTGTTATCCACATTTTTTTGGATAGTCAGGCTGAACCCTGGACTCGGTCCCACTAAATTCTAAAACCACCCTTAAAAGCCGAACATTTCTTACGAAGATGACAGAGCAGTTCAACCTTCACCTTTGTTGGGTGCCGGCCAAAGGGACATACCTATTCTACCGGAAAAGGGTAGAATAGGTTTACCAATCGCTCTGTGCAAGTATATTATTTCAGCTGGATGCTAATAAAAGAATAGATCTTAGATGGACCGGTGGGCCAACATGTCTAGCGACCAAACAGATCTGGCCAAAGCTGGATCTGAATCGCTCTAAGAGTCTGATTCTTCTAATTAGGAAACATCTCAGCGACATTGTCTATTAAGCAAGCATGTAAGAAGGCTCGGCTTTCACAAACGATCTCCGAAGCTGCATGGACGAGGAGGAAGGGGAGACAATCCTCCACATTCTGTGTACATGTACAGCTTTCTCCCATCGAAAAAAAACTCCACTTAGGAGCTTTCTTCTACAATGACATTAACGATATAAGGAAAACAGACGTTAACAGTCTCCTGCGCTTCATAATAAGCTCAAATTGGTTCCATGAATAAGAGGATTAAAGATCCATATGGCAGCAAAACGGACCAATAGGCCTAAATGGGTTAGTTTTTCAACCACCACTCTCAACTTTCCTAACCTACGTCGACAAACGCAATGAAACTGTCCTCATTCGGGATTTACATACTTTGAAACAAAATCAAGATAAAGTAGAAAGATTTTGTGCCAAAATAAAAATAAATTTTTTGCACAATAATGAACCACGTTAGACTGCATGAAAAAATGGGAAACGTTTTCGAAGCCAAAAGAATACTTTAGCAAGAGACTTGCCTTAACGTATATTTAGGGCTTGAGCCTTTAGGCTCGACCATCAGGACAGTGGGACCAACCAAATTATCTGAAGCCCTAAATTTTTGTCTAGAGGAGCAAAATCTATTCTACTTCCATAGTTCTCAATATTTTCAAATGATTACAATCCCTCAACATCGTCCAAGAGCTCCACAAAATATTCAAAGATTCCCACATAATTAATATAAACATAACATACTACGTTACTCTACTCCAAAACCTAATGTCAAATATTCACAAAACATTAAAACTCAGCATTGAGAAACCTTCCACAAGGTCCTAGAAATTGTACGCCATTAAATCCACAGTACAGACCCATAATAACTTTCAACTCAGTAACCCTTACTATACAAGCAACACATCAAATTATTGGGCTAGACAACCCGCCCCACCGAACCAATGGAAGTCTCCAGTGGTTACACTAGCAGACATTTAGGTGGTCAAAACCAGCAATTGTTTAGTGTCGAATCAACAAACTTTAATAACAATGACCATTTCAATTCTAATCCTCAGTATGCTTACTACCCTCAGGACTTTCAATACTTCCGAAGCTTAGATATACCCAGCACTTCACATCAAGAATATCAGGCGGAAGTCGATGATACAAATTTTCCTCTGCTAGCCTCACAAAACCAATTTTGTACTTAGATATCAATAATGTTACCTTATATAACAATTTACAGTTTCAACAATTCCGCTTTAAAATTTCTCATAGATACCAGTAGCAATAGATCTTTCATACGTCTGGGGGTAGCTAAACACTTTAAATTCACCAAAATAGTACCAATTGAAATGAAGACAATATTTAGCACTCACCTCGTTGCCCAACATATAGTTTTACCAGGTCTACCTGAACTTAAAACTGGCAAAATGCTATTATTTCTAATTTTCAAGTTCCATTACTATTTTGATGGTTTAATTTGAATTGATATTCTCAAAGACCTTGGAATTGTCTTGTTCCATGTCATGACAAGCCTACGAGCAATACGACTGTATTGCAATGAAAATCAGGAATTATCATTTGAAAAATCAAAAGTGACCTTCGTTTGACCTTGAAATGGGTCTCAAGGTCAAACTCGTGGTCACCATCTTATGTCCCCTTCAGAACCTTGTGACTTTTGTCTGAAACATTTTTCGTGATATTTCGTACTTTTCGAGTAATTTTGATGTCTTAAGTTTTATGGCGCCCTCTGACGGGAAAAGAACGCATTTTTGAAAAAAGTGTTTCATATAAAAGAAATGTAATTTTTCACGAAGATTACGAATCTGTCAAAAAAATAATAGGGGTTTCCATTAAAAAATCAAAAGTGAAAATCGGGCTCAATGTCAAACTCGTGGTCACCACCTTATGTCCCCTTCAGAACCTTGGGACTTTTGTCTGAAACATTTTTCGCGATATTGCTTTTTTTTTCGAATAATTTGGATGTCTCAAGTTAAAAAACTCACCCGGTATATACATAAATAAACACGGCACTGAGTTCCTTTAAATAAACATTTCTTCACCCTTTTGGCGTTCATTAAAATTCTTAACTAACACAGGAGCCTAAGCCTAATTCATCAATCTCGAGTTCATACACCCTAATTATTTCGCCTCAATCAATATTACAACTATAAAAACCATATTAAATACTCGTACCACTCAAATAAACAAAGAAGTTCGATTACCCAATATTGTAGAATTCAATCAGCCTAGAGAAACTAGATTCTTAGTATTCCGCGTTCATGGATACTTTCACGTTTTAGCCGACAAACTCCTAACAATAACTACACCTAGAAATAATACCCAATTTTTTGTTCCCAAAATATACTCTGTCGGTAGACTCACAAACCATTATAAAGTTACCAGTTGTTCTTGAAGAAGGAGTTATTTTTGGTAACACAACATACCATATATCACAGCCTATATATACATATATGCCCGAAGGTAAATATAAAGCAATTAAATGGCATACAAACTTAGTTACTGAATCAAATTTAGACAAAATTTTCTTTTTGCAACAATCACTTAAAGTCATTAAATTCTGTAAATAAGATTTCTGTGAACTAAATAAATTTGGAATTAATAGTTACAGTCCCAATTCAAGTCCAATTCAAGTCCAATTCAAGTCCGATGATGTTACTGACCTTATTCGAATATCTCACCTCAACACTGAAGTGAAAAAATCATTTATAAACTATGCCGATCATATGAAGACGTTTTCTTAACAGACGGAGAAAACTAATTTTCAGCAAAAGGATAAAAAATCGTATCAAAACCACAGACGATAGTCCTATACGAGGTGAGTTCCAAAAGTAAAGTGACTTTATATTTAAAAAAAAAGAAAAAAGATTTGTTTATTCATCAATATTAATGTTGTCCCCTTCAAAGTAATCCCCCTCAGTGTATTATATACTTGTGCCAACGCTTTTTTCAATCCTCGAGGTACTTCTAATAAGCACTTTTTGCTATAGCCTTGAGCTCTTCCAGCGATGCCGTTTTTATTTCCTCAATCGTTGCACGTCTCCGTCCTTTCATAGGTCTCTTCAGTTCTGGAAACAGGAAGTGGTTACATGGGGCCAGTTATGAGCCAGTTATGACCCTTTTGAGCAAATCAGAATCATTATTAACATCATTCAAGAGCTCCTGAGCGATTCTCATGCGACCGTTCTTCTGGTCAAAATTAAGAAGTTTCGGATCAAACTTCACTGACACTCTTCTCACGATCAAAATATCCGAAAAAAACTGTATGACATGAACCGATCGATATGCCAAAATGCTCATCAACTGCTCTTGTGGTAATATGACGATTTTCCAAAACAATTTTCTTCACAGCTTCGACGTTGTCATCTTTTGTTGACGTGCTGAGGCGTCCAAAGCGAAGTTTGTCACTGGCATTTTCTTGGTCAACTTGAAAGAGGTTGTATCACTTGTAAAATTTTTCTTTACATATTTCTGCACAAAAAGTTAGCATTCCTTGTACGTCCTGATGAGATCAAGGCTATACAGGACTTTCCCATATCACGAACCCAAAAGGAAATTAAATCCTTTTTAGGACTACTTGAGTACTATCGGAAATTTATCGGAGATCGTCTAAAAAGGGCTGTACAAAGATATTCTAATCAAGGAACCAATATAACAAAACGACGATTTCTTTAAACCATTTGTTTTGACCACCGATGCGAGTAACTTCGTATTAGGGGCAGTTTTATCGTAACATATTATAGGCAGTGACAAAATAATATACCATATTACGCCAGAAGGACATTAATTGATTTAGAAACCAGGTACTCAACAATAGAGAAAGAACTTTTAGCCATCGTTTGGGCTACTAAATTCTTTTAATCATATTTATTTGGCCATAAATTTAAAACCATAATAATGGTTTATGAGGCTAAAAGACCCTTATTCGAAATTGGTTAGATGACACTTGATACTCACAGAATTTGTTTATAATAAAGGTAAATTAGACGCCCTTAAACGAGTCAGAATAAAACCTTCCAATAATGAAGTCGAAATAAAAACTAATGAAGCAACAAGTAATAATTATGCAAACCTCATCTTTTGCTGATGACAAATTAGACGACCATATACCATCTATTGCTACGATTGGGTGCAGCTTTTTTAAAAAAAAAAAGTAATTGTTTTAAGCTCCCATTGTCACTCGCGAACAAGGCTGGGAGTAATGTCAGGATTTTGGCCCCAGTATTTCCTTCTTCGTTTTAATATAAACGACCCGTTGATCATAACAAACAACCCGTTGAACTAATTGACAATTGAATCCAAACAGCACCGAATTGGGGAGCAACCACTGCAAATGAAAGAAAACACCTAGGTATGTTATTTGTTATTATTTTTTACCTAAGTGCAAAACTGTACTATGTTTAAACGATAAAGATTTAGAACGATATGATCAAAAGCGATACTGAATAAAACTCAGGTGTATCTGAGGTTGTTTTGCACCTCTATTTGTATTCTATGTTGACTGCTTGCATTTTGCGGTGTTAGCATCTGGAAATTTTCCGCTTTACTGTAAAAACCTTGATAAAGTTTATTGTGCCGTTGGAATCTGCTGGATATTGCAATTTCGGTTTCTGTTTTGTTATCTGTTTTTAATTTACTTAGGGCTTTATTATCTACTTTAACAGTATCCAATTTAATATTTACACAACAATCTTCAAGTTCATTTCTATTATATCTGTCTTTCAATTTAACTTCTCTTCGCTTACTCATTGTTTATACCAGTATCAATTGTTTCAAATGTACAATTTCCACTTAAGGTTAATATTCCAACATTTTTTAAAGTTTCAATTTTATTTTCTTTTTCTTTATTACAATTGCACTTATATCTAGTTTTCCAGTGACTTCAAATGGGAATATGTTTTCTCTTATTTTATAAAATATTTCTACAACATTCTCCAGAATTTACAGTTTTTAAAATACAAATACTGACTGTATTATGCATGAAGATATTTATTTCGCAATTTGTATAATCAACAGTGTTAAAAATGAAATGAAGGTGATAAAAGGCAGTATAGGTAATTGGTAAGAGTAGCTTTAGAAATTTTGGGTGCATTTTATCCAACCCAATGACATTTGACTTTATCGAAAGCATGCTTTCTACTACATCAGCACTTTCGACCGACCTAAAGTCAAAAATATCAACACTTTGATGATTAACAGCCAAGCCCGTTAACAACTCAGTCACACCTAACGCGGACGAGAAAGGCCGAGACAAGGAATTCCGGCTTAGGGAATCAATGCTGTCATTACTATCTGCCAAATTACACGTTGCCTTGCCAATACCTATGCCGCGTAATTTATTCCACAGCTGTCAACCACTTAAGTAGGTGTTCAGCTTGCTCGCATATACAAAAGATTTGGCGGAACGAATCTCCGTAACAACTTTGTTGCGTAATGAACAGTGCATTTGCCAAAGTTCTGGAAGTCGATATCGCTTCCAAATGTTGTAAGCTCTATCGCGCTGATGCAATAAGAAACGTATTTGACTGGTAAAATATGGATTGCTTTTTTCCTTAATGGTCTTGCTTCTCAAGGTTACGTGTGTTTCATAGAGATTTAAAATATTTGCATATAAGAATTCGACTTGCTCACTGGACGACGACATGTAGAAAATGTTATCCCAAAATACATTTCTACTATTCGCTTCCGACAGGTTATTATCTATGTGTCGAAAATCTCGATATTCCAGAGTTTGAATGGCATGATTGATGTTAAAATTAAAAATTAGAAAAATTAAATCATGTTTTGAAAATGCAGGTGTAGAAAGCTGGTCGTATAAGCAGCCTTTGCTTAAATCACTTACAAGAAATAAATCTAAAAGCGTCGCTGTGCGGCCGGGAAAGTGAGTACTGAGTAGTGAGTACTAACATTTACTGGTAATAAGTTGAACATTCATACTATTGGTCAATAAATTAGAGGTTAGGAGATTGCTGTTGAAATCTCCGCAAAGAATTATGTTATTATATAATTTCCTTCAAAGAGTTGGAGAAGAAGACAAGTTAATATATTTGTTGGGCCTATATATTGCACCTATTAACATTTTATCTTTCTCACCTATTAAATCAACGAATAAATATTTTATCTCACTGTCTGATGAGGACGAACACCTCGGCTTACACTTGATTGAATTCCGGACATAGATTGCAACACCACCACCACTACGATAACCCATTAGGCAGCAGGGAGTATCTTTCAAATCACTCGCAAACCATGTTTCAGAGACAGATAACGTCCACACTAGAACCCTCAAATAAATCACGAAATTCGTCAATTTTTGGCAACAAACTTTAAACGTTAATGTGGCAAACCCTAAGGCCGTTTCGCTGGCTACTTAAAACTCAAATCATAGAACGCAGTATTCGGTTTAGATTTTGCTGATTATTTGCCATCATATTACGAAAAGTAGAACAAAAAAATTAATTGGTGCGCAACAAGATTAAAAAGGATTACAATTAATGAAAATGGGTAAGAAAAAGGAAAAGAAAAATATATAAATAAATAAATTTATAAAAGAAAAAAAAAGAAACGAAAATAAGTTTAATACAATTAATTCCCAAAATCAAATTCAATTAAATTTTATTCTAAATTCCAACAGAAAAGCAAAAACAAATAATGTACTATACGTGAAAAATTTAAAAGCGCTGGTGTAATGTATTAATTATGTTACATCTGTAGTCTGGCCACTTCTTCTAAGCTCGCGTTGCGCTCAACTAATACAGCTGATTGATTTGAATTACGTAAACACAGAAGAAAGTTATTTACATTTTTTCAAGTGCAAAGCATGTTTGAGAATGGATCGGTTATGTTGTGATAATCTCTCCCGTATGTAAATATAGGTTGATGTCGTGGTATCAAAGCCGATATCTTTTAGGCTATGAGATTGATTGTTATTTTTACGCTAGATCGTAGTTTTTATCATACGGTGAATTAATTTTTAGCATTACAGCGGAATTGTGTAAATCGTTTTTCTGATGAGTACGGTAAATATTACGTAGCGCTGGAGGTTTAATACCAATTGTGGTGCAAATAAGATTAAAAATAGACTTTAAATTTTCATTTGAGATATACGAAATGCCGAACATGCAACCAATAGATTTTAATACGAGTTTAACGTAATCCTCATATCTTTAAGTTCCGCGGTATTGTGATCTACGAGTGCGTTCATTTCTGAGAAATCAGTTGTTTTATAAGAATGAAGTGATTTTAAGTTGTTGCATTCGGCGAAATGCAATAATTCAGTTTTTATAGAAACAATATCGGCATTCGAATTTAAGTGTGAATATTCCAAGTACGTTTCTCGATTGTTTATGTCGCAAATACTAGATTTAATTTCGTTAACTTCGAAGCCAATTTTGACGGTGATTTTGTTTTCGGATTCGGTTAGTTTTGTTAGATAACAATGAAATGATAAGCTCACTTTGTTGACTAAGTAGTTCGTTCATCATAGTCTTCATTTCCGAATTTTCGTCCATGCATTTTTTTCCGATTTTCCGTAAGGGAGAAGAAAGGGAGCTTTCCAGCGAATCTTTCGTGTCGATCTTCTTCGGGCGAGATGTGATCCGTTTTGGTGGGTTGGACATAAATAAAGTGTTGGTGTATTGGCTTGGGCTTGGGATTGTGATGGAATTGGCATAGCGAGTTTTATCTATGGTATATGTACAATATGTATTTTGATCAAAATTCATATTTTATTTTTAATTTTTCTGCAGTAATAATACACTGTATTTGAAAAAAAAAATATGTAGACAGATGCGAAACGTCAATTTAGTTTCATAAATTATTAGATTGTATGCAAATTTTGATAAAAAATAAAAAAGAAATGATTAACATAGTTGCCAGTATACAAAAGTACTTCTACTCTATAGCTGTCTATTTAACTAACTATTCCAAATTATTTCTTAAACAATAAAGTTCTTTATCCATTTCTATTATTAAAAACTTACTAGAAATACCAACTAAAGCAACACCGTTTGTTCCAACTTCTGGTATTGGTAAAATTTTGTACAATTCAAATTTTTCTTATCTTACAATAAGTATTTGAAAAAGTCTTCGTCTTTATAATAGGCTTGCATTTCAATTTTTTTTATAATATTTGCATAATTTTTCAATGTCAGCTCAAATATAAGAGCGTTATCTAAATGAAAATTGCTTAATTCCTCTAGTAATTGCAGAGGTTCAATTATTCTTTGATGTATAGCTCCATTTTGAAGAAAAACATGACAAAAACAAACACATTTTTAACTGCATTATTTTAAAATTTATCTTTCTAGTTAATTCCCTAAAATAAGAGTATAACTAATTATTTTCCTTAATTTTCTTACCTTGTGCCTTAACAAGATTTATCGTTTACTTTTTTTGCTTTCACATTTCCAACATCCAACATCAATTACCTGTTTATTTAAGTTGGTCATGATTTTAATGCTTTCTTAACTCCATCTTTAATCCTAATTTCATTCGATTTTATTATTCTAACAGCTTCTGAATAATACTCAGCATCCTCGTTATCCATAAGACCGAAAAATGACTTCAATGCTGAACCTATAAAATTACCTAACCCTCTACGAATTCTTGCTGTCTTATCTATCATATTGTATATGATGTTGGACCTGTGTTTCAATTTTATTAGATTACTTTTTACAGTTTCCTGATACCTTTTACGGTTACATAAATGGCTTAGACATGCACTATCAATCGTGTTTACTATAACTTTGATATTGTCTATGTAATCTTCTAAGTTTTTGACGTTTATTTTATTAACAAGAGCTAACTTACTTTCTATCTCTCTGTCTTGTCCCTTAAAATTTAAATATAAAACGCTGGTTTTGGTCAAGTTTTAAGTGATATAAATTTAATAAATTTTAAAGATAATCTTGGATGGTTAGTCTAAGTTTAAAACCTAACTTTACTTCTTTAAGTGGTCCTATTAAAATTTTTTCTAATGCCCTATCAGCAGTTGGGACTATTTTTATTGGATTTCTGGTCGGCTTTCAGATAACTTTTTCAAATCGGCAAAACTCACAGCCCCTGACATACAGTTCTACATCTTTTTGCATTCCCTTCCAGTAGAATTTATCTTTCATATTTGCGTAGGTCGCATTTCGATCTCTATTTCCCCACAAAAGTCCTCTCTGATTATTCGCTTCCTTTCATCTAAATCAAATATTTTAACTCGTTTTTTAACAGTTTCTTGTCATTCATTCTCTGATATGTCTCTTATGTCGTCCCCTGATTTCCATTCATATTAATGTCATTTTCATTTTCTCTGTTTATATCTTCATTGGAAAATTCCTAATCATTTCGTCTATTTTTTATCTACGTCTTGAAAAGGTTCTATTTCTGGATTATAACTTTCCCTATCGTTATTACCTGCCTTTTCTTGTTGCACCTTTTTACGTTCCTAAGTAATTCGTCGGCTACAACATTTTCACATTACACATTTTCACACGATAAGGGGATAACATCAGTAGTTATATGCCCTAAGTATTGGACCACTTTGCGAAGAAATTCGCACATATCCGGCTGCGGTTTTAAATAATCAGCCCTAATTTGACCAAGTTTTTCTTTTAGTTTTTTATTGTGTTCCTCGAGACGCTGCCTACAGGACTAACCTTTAAGTATCTCCAAAATGCTAATTTTTTCCTCGTGATTCATTTGCTCTGCTCTTACATTTCCAGAGACTTCTCGTATTCTTTCTTTTCTGATTTTAAACTCCCTTAAGTTCCTACCAACGATCTGAGTATGGCTTAAATCAAAGTCATTTCCTGTTGTATTAATTACAGTAGCCACGCATTAGCCATTCCTATTTTTGTTAAACTTTCTGATTCCATAACTACATAACTCCTGTTTGGGAATAACTACATCTTCCTCAAGTTTTTTTCAATTTTCTACTTTGATCAACCTAAATACTTCTGTCCTTCTTTTCAATCGTTTATCTTGACTTAGATATCGTAAAGTAATTTCCTCATACTTATTTTGTATACCTCCTTTGTCGTAATGAATGGAATATCCCAGCTCCTTAAGAAGCTGGCTACCTAATATGCCTTGATATCCAACCAGTAGGCCGTTTTATATTACCTGAAAATTAACTACGTCTGTTTTTATTGTTCCGATATTATTTCGCTCCTAAACCTTTAAATTTAATTAATTAACTCATGTCAAGTTCGCGCTCATAAATTCATTTGGCAGGAATCATTGATACTTCCGCCCCCGTATCAATGATGAATTTTCTGATGTCATTATTAATAATAACATTTAAATATCGGAATTGCCCAATTCCTGCCTCAATTCTCTTATTTCTGGTTTCAAATTTGAAGATGAACCCTTGTTCATTTCGTTTTACCCTATCCCTTTTGGGCAACCGGCACAATTAAAACACTTAGTCCCTTATAAATTTAATCGTAGTTCCTCCTCCTTTGCAAAACGACTTGCCTCAGCTAAGTCTTTTAGCTTTTGAATTACAACGTATGAAGACAATTTTTCCAACAATTCGTTTACAAAGACGGTTAATATTTCGCTCTTAATATATTCTATCTGCCCTTGTTGATGTTCTTTCTTAACATCATGTAATTTGGCTTGCATCAATATTCTCTCAAGAGTTTTAACTCTTTGAGTGTATAATGTAAAAGATTCATTTCGTCCTTGACGAATGTTGATTAATTATTTATGTAAGTGCAAGCTACTGTGCGGCTCACAATTCGTTATTTTTTTGTTTATTAACACGGTTGTCGCATTACCGTGTATTTTTGTTTGTTTTATTTGTTTTGTTTTAAAGAATACCTTTTTGAGTATTTGTGGTTAGCTCCATTGCATGTTTGCACACCTCTATTAAGCTGAAGACATCCTCACTATTACTATTAAAAGTTGGTATAAATGAGGTCAATACACTCATTGTAACTTCAGCTATATTGAAACTTCGTAACCTTTTCATTTTTTAATTCTGATTATTTGCTGATGTTACTTCTATTTTGTTAGAAGAATCACTGAAACCTTCAAATTTTAAATTTTGATTATCTGTTACTGTTTTTTCTATTTCATCAGAAATATCACTGTCGCTACCATTATTTTACATAAAAGCCTTCCTATTTATCCACCTCGAAAGTAAAATCTGTTATTTACTTGGGTTTTCCTTAATCCACTCTAAACTTTTTTCAACCCCAGAGAGATATTAAATTTTATACATCTGCTGAGAGATGTAAGCATTTTATATAGTTCTACTTTGAAAACTGCACCTTTGCTCGAAACAATATTATTTTTTCTTTGCACTCGTCATAAAAATAACTCTTTTAATTTTTACAAGGTTATCACTTATATTTAAGAATACTGGCTTGCCAAATTAAGTTTCGAAATAATAATTAGCGTCTTTAAGCTTACAAAAATAATGTTACTGCTGCTCTTCTCATGTTGGTCTTGATCCTTTTGCTTCACAGGATTACTCAGTTTCATCTTCTGGAATAGGATATTCTCTTAGTCGTTCATTTTCTCAGGTAAACACTTAAATACACCGACTTTGTATTACTTAACACAGTTCACTAGTGTAATGCACTCAGTTCACAGTTTGTCTTTTTTTTTTGGATGTGTTTTTAACCGTATTCCACCGCTGCCACCAAATTTATGTAACGACTTGGCGCAACTTTATTTTGAAGAAAAAGTAATTGTTTTATGCTCACGTTTCCACTTGCGAATCAGACTGGGAGTCATGCCCTTCTTTTAATAGAAATGATCCGTGGATCAAAACAAACAAACATTTGAACTCCAAATGGAAGAAAATACCTATTTATTATTATTTATTACTGAAGTGCAAAACTATACTATTTTTAAGCGATAAAGGTTTAGAACGATATGATGATCAAAAGCGATACTGAATGAAACTCAGGTGCAGCGTTGTTTTGAACCTCTATTTGTATTCTATGTTGTATTCTATGTTGATTGCTTGCAAATTGCGGTGTCAGCGTCTGAAAATGTTCCGCTTCACTGTGGAACCTTGAAAAGATTATTGTGCCGTGGGAGTCTGCTGGCTATTGCAATTTTGGTTTCCGCTGTTAATACTTAATATACTTATGAACGTCCACTGAATGAATTTAAATTTCAGTATATTCGCAAGATAACCCACAAAGACAGACCATTGACAATTTGAAGTTGTTTATCAACAAGCAAAGACGAACGATATTAAAAAAAATCTTTTCCGAAAATAATATTACTAAATACATATTTAAGCAATTCTTACCTCCTAACTAACATTGCGCTTTATATACAGACGATGACAAATTTATAATTGTTCAAAGTGTTTATTCGAAATACTTTTCATAAGCAGATAGCTTATGGCTATTACTCTTCTCTCTACAATTACAGCGTTAACAAGTATGAACATCTTCTCATTCAGCATTATCAATAACAATTCATGGCTTTTGCATCACGATAAATCACTTCCTCATTAGTCGATGCTTGTGAGAGTTTTTTTGGGGAAAAACAGCACGACAATCATGTCTCAGTCACTATCTTCATATGATTTGGTCCCATGCGACTTTTTCCTGTTCCCAAAACTGAAGAGCCTTATGAAAGGACAGAGGCTTGCAGCAATTGAGGAAATAAAACGGCATCGCTGGAAGAGCTCAAGTCTATACCAAAAAGTGTACTATATCTGAAGAAGATTACTTTGCAGGGGACAACATTATTATTGGAAAATAAATAATTTTTTTTTATAAAAATATAAAGTCACGTTACTTCTTGAACCCATCTTGTAAGTGTTATCGAAGGTGGCAGTGTGCCGTTACAAACCTGAATAGTTTTCTGATATCATCCACTTAATGTTAAGATATAATTTCGGTTTATAATGGAAGGATTTCATAGCTTTTCTGTCCTGTCGGTTATTACAAAACGATATTCACTCTTCTCCCAACTTTTAATCATTGAGTCTACTGCTGAATTGGGTATGCCGCAGACATCTCTGTGCCATATAAAAGATGAACTGCACCTCTTCCAGCAAATTTAACTGCTTTTCCATTTACTTAAATACTCGTGCTCTGGATGCTTTTTATTCTTGTTCTAAATATTACCAGTGGGTGGGGAAGCAATTCGTACCAGAATTCATTAAATTTTGCCATCGTTTTCATCGACTTGTGACACGGTGCATTGTCTTGATAAAACGGCGCTTTATTTTTCTTCAAATTCGGCCGTTTTTCTGCGATTTCGTCGTTCAAACGCTCCAACAACGCAATGTAATAGTCGCTGTTGATAGTCTGCCCCTTTTGGAGATAGTCGATGAAAATTACGGATGCCATAACCTTGCCAGCCGACTGTTGAGTTTTTGGTCGTTTTGGACGAGGTTCGTCGCCTGCTCGCCACTCAGCTGACTGCCGACTTGACTCTGGTGTGAATTGATGGAGCCAAGTTTGATCCATTGTCACATACCGACGCAAAAATTCGGCTTTATTGCGGTTGAACAGCTTTAAACACTTCTCTGAATCATCAACACGTTGTTGTTTTTGGTCAACTGTCCAAATATTCGTGTATGATATATCCAACACGCTCTTTTGATATCTTCAGAGCCTCAGCTATCTCGATCAACTTCACTTTGCGCTCATTTGTAATCATTATGTGGACTTTTTTGATGTTTTCATCTGAAACAGCCTCTTTTGGACGTCCATTGCGTGCATCATCTTCGGTGCTTGTATGACCACTTTAAAATTTTTGAATCCACTTGCGAATGGTTCGTTCGGCTGTTGCAGAGTCCGGGTAACACTTATCAAGCCATTTCCTTGCATCGGCTGCATTTTTCCCATCAAAAAGCAATGATAAATCAACACACGAAATTGCTTTGAATCCATTTTTTTTTCACAATAACAAAAGTTGCTTCACTTACAACGCTATATCTTGAGAACTAATCGTACGACAGCTGTCATATTTCTACACGTATCTTTTGAAGGTTGGTACTAACTGGAAAAGGTATGAATTTAATTCAAGTGGTGCCCTCTCTTAGAAACGGACTTTTTAGCCCATCGTCGAATGTATCGTGTATTAAAAGAGCATAGATAATGATAAATACAAAACTATTATGATGAGAGCAGTAGGATGGTAGGACGCAAAGTATACATATTTTAATCATCAGCAAACTGATGAAGGATAAACATTTAAAAAACCGTTTTAGCTTATCACTCTTATTAGATGATTTTTCTCTTTGAAATCAAAATTAAACAGCCATTTTTTTTAACTTCTTTGTTGAATGAAAAGGATTTCCCAATACTCCGAAATTCTACACTTAATATAATATATAAAATATGTGCGACTAAGATGTAAAAGCTAAGAAATTTATGAGTGTTGTAATGTGAAACAGTAACAAAATTCCTGTCTTTACTACAAAGTGTATAAGAATTCTGATTCATTAGATATTCACTTCTTATGAAAAATATTCTTAAAACTCGAGAAGTAAAGGTGCTTCAGAGAAAGAAGCAAGTTAAAGTTAAAAACCATGCTCACGTCGTCTTTTTTTCCAGATAATTCTCTATATATATTTTTGAGTTACAATTAGTGGTTGTATCTTATTGTTATAAGTACCCACCCAACAAGCAGTCCATATTGTAACTTGGATTAGACTTAACTATAATACGCTATTTCTAAAAGGTTACGAGAGCAAAAACGTCTTAGATGGTAAAATATATGTGTCGTAGTTAAGAGATACTTTTTCAATAAGGAAGTATGCTGAGGCATTTGAATGAGCAACTTGTACAAAGTGGCGCAAAATTAATCACCTTATCGGAAGACAGTTTAATTTTTGCAAAATTTTGCAAATGACATCGTACGTCAAACATATTTGTTATTTGTGAACTAGACAGCTGCAGTATGCAAACAGACAAGCAATGGAGCGCTATACTCCGCAAAAGCGTAATTGTGTCGATGTTTTTGCCCAATAATCGGTCAGTGGTGTTAGCGCAGCGTAAGTTTCGACGATGATTTCCTAATCGTCTGCTCCCAGTAAATAAAGTCGTTTTAAATAATTATATGCAACTTCCATCATTTAGTCAATTTGGTTTCTTAACCTCTGGTAAATATCTTCTAACATCCTTTGTTTATATTTTACGCGAAATGAAAATATAAACAAAGCAAATTTCTCCCGATGCGATGACCCGCAACTCATGTATGGTGATTTCGTAACCTGCAGAAAATGTAAGGGGTGTTACCGCTTCGAATATTCACCTCTTGCCTACAAGAGGAACAAGAGCAACCTTAAAAAAAAAGCGTTTAAACGTTCTGTATGCAGGGGAAAGGAGAATAACAACCAGCCAAGCGGAGCCCGTCAGCGGAATCACCGAAAAATAAAGAACCAGCCATTTACATCGTAAAACTCATACAGAGATAATGGAAATCAAAAAAATTTTAAAAGAGTAATCGAAAACGGTAGAATTTAAAAGTGCCATATATGATGAATTAAATTCTGCTCTTACAAACCTTGATGAATGAAATCCAAGAATACAAAAAACAAAAAGAGCAGAAAGACTTTTTAATGCGCAATTTACAAACAAAAACAGAAGCAACTAGACAAAAATTTAGAGAAGTGCGTCCCAGTGAAGTACAATGAAAACGCATACGACATTGTCACAGCAATTGGCAAAATTTTTAGCATGAAAATAAGTAACAACGAAATTGAATTGAATTTGTAAATTAGTTCTAATTAATTTTTTTTAATTAACTTTAACTTTTAATTGTTTAATTGGCGCCCAACGTGGGGCCTAGGATGAATCACCGCATCACGGAAAGTAATTAAAAAAATCATACTCGCACATTTTTTTAATTAGATTTTAAACTGTGTGAGCTTCTGTAAAACGACCTTTACTAAAGCTCACTCGCGGAGAGAAGTGTGTGGTGAAAATACCTGGGTCCCGGACAAAAGCAGATTCTGCTGCCAACGAGGGAGTGTGGCAAAAGACCCCCCAGTAACCAGAGGTAAAAGGGAATGAAGGCCCTTCACCAGCGTTGGATATTCCTAATATTTTAAGAAATATTTTAATTAAAACTTATTAAGAAGTGATAGCATTAAGTAAGAAAAACATTTTGCACACATACCATATATTTAATTGAAAAAATATTGAAAAATAATAATTAAGGGTGCTAGGAGTGCATATCCTGTTTCTTTTATAAGTTTTAAGCGTTTTAATATCGCGCCCTAATGTCTAAACGTACCGCCGTAATGCCCGATCCACTTTTACGCCCACCGGTGTTAATTATTGAGAATCCGACCCCATCGGTTGCAAATCCGTGTCTAATCGTTAATGCTACTCCAGAGTTAATAGCAGGCATTGTAGTCGCGTCTGCATTAACGAATGTAAGAACCTAGTAAAATCGATGATATATCCTAATAATCAAATTCACCTTAGTGATCTGAATAAAGTTTAAGGGAATCCCGTTCCTGGCGCAAAAGTGTCTATAGAATTCTTAACATCTACGACCAATTTAAGGTAACACCAAAATCGTTTGGTTTGTACGCAATAAGATTATAGGCAATGCGGATGCAGTCCTGGAATCCTACAACACCCCATTAAATTGGGAGTGTTCATCCTTTTGCTTAACGCTTTATTATGCCGATATTGGAGTACCAGATGACGTCTTTCTTTCAGGGCAACAATACAGTAGACTGTTACTATCAGTCGGCCTACAACCACCTATCGTTAATAATGAACAAAATCTCGAGTTTGGATTTGTCGCCTGATGCATTACCTCACCTAACATCATCATATAGGGATAAGGCTTTAGATACCTTCATTATAGGTCTCAGGGGTGACCTGCCCAGGCTCCTAGGTATAAGGGAACCATCAGACCTTTATACGGCTCTTAATTTCTGTCTAAAACTTGTGAATCAACAGTTCAGAGTCAATTACGCTCATCATAGTACCGGCCAAGTTAGGAGACCACAACCTCTTCCACCAATTCCTGCACGGAAAGGTCAAGACAAGTACCCGTTCTATCCGCAATTGGCATATGTACCACAATCATTACATTCTCCACCTCGCACAGCGCACGCATTTTGGACAATTTCCAAACCAACGACCAATCCACGCTCCAAATCACCAATTTACCCAACAACCAAATTTCCAAATAAATCTACATCAATCCTAACGATATCCACACACACCCAACAACTTTTTGCCAAACTAATCTGTTCGGAAGCCTGAACTAATGTACGCATAACGTTAAATACATTTACCAACCATCAATGAAAAATTGGCCTATGGCTCCATCGCAACAATATCCGAGTCCTAACAAGCTCCAAAGGAATTTTCATTTGGAAACTTCGGTAATGGACCCCACAATCAATCTATGGCTCCTTCACAACAATATCCGAATCCTAACGAGCCCAAAAGGAAGCTTGCGGAGTGGACCCCCAGAATAATTTTACGCCTATGGAATTTAAGAAGTTAGCAAGATGACCAATCCGATGGGAAGTGATCTAAATTTTAATGAACAGGTAGACCAGCAAGACAACGTACAATCGACAGAAACATCTACTGACTCTGTTGACATACATTTTTTAGGCTGACGAACTCGTCACTGCCATATTGTGAGGAAATAGATAAACAAATCAATCAGTTATTAAATGGTGTAATCATTCGACCTTTACGGTCACCGTACAATTCCCCAGTAGGGATTGTACCAAAAAAACCGGATGCTTCAGGTGAGAAGAAGTACCTTATGGTGATTGATTACAGGAAACTCAATTCGATAACAATACCACATCGTTATCCGAGTCCTGAAACTAATGAAGCATTAGCGCATTTAGGAAGAATAAATATTTTTCGTTGATCGACTTAAAACTAGGCTTTCACCAAATACCTCTACACGACGACGATATTGAGAAGACCTCATTCTCTGTCAATAATGGAAAGTACGAATTTGTAAGACTTCCCTTCGGGCTAAAAAAGGACCATCTATTTTTCAAAGGTCCCTAGACGATATCTTACGAGAACACATCGGTAAGATCTGTTATGTCTATATAGATGACATAATTGTGTTCACTTTCAAAATTTGAAAACTATTTTCGAAAATCTCTAGCAAGCCAACCTTAGAGTACAATTGAATAAATGCTTTCACCAAGTTCACATATCCATGAACTTTAAAATATAATGCAAAGCTGGCAAAACCTCTTGCAGCTCTTTTACGGGGGTAGGATAGACGTGTGTTCAAAACGGCCTGAAGTAAGAAAGCTATTCACTTGACAGATGCAGCAATGGAATAATTTAATAAGGTCGTTATCTTTATATTTTCCGAATTTAACAAAGACTTCTTCCTGACTACCGACGCATCAGATTATGCAATTGGAGCCATACTGGCTCAAGAGCCGTACTGGCCAATTACCTTAATTTTTCGAACTCTGAATAAAACGGAAGGACACTACGCTGCTAATGAGAAAGAGATGTTGGCTATAGTATGAGCTCTCAATTCACTAAGAAACTACCTGTACGGTCCTACCAAGATGAAAATATTCACCGACCATCAACCCTTGACTTATGCTTTAAGCAACAAAAATACCAGCAATAAGATGAAACGTTCGAAGGCAATACAATAAGAATATTCAAATAAATTCCCTCACAGCAACCCAACATAGCGAGGAAAGTTCTGGCCACGATCTTATACAAATTGTAGACGTACCCATAAACGTATTTAAAAACAAGATTTTCCTTCTCGTTGGAGACATCCCCGCACATGAGTTTTAGATTATCGTTCCCACCTATCACAGACATCACAGAACCAGAATACTCTCCAGAGAAATTGATAGATATCTTTAGAAAATATTTAAGTTCTTCAGTTACAAATGGACTTAAAACGGAGGACACAACATCAATTTATCCGTGAACGTCATCTTAATGGTAACAGTCTTGGCTACCGCCAACTTCGCATACAAAATGACAAGAAATAAAGGTATGATCAAGGACAAGTGTACTAATATCAACAGACCGTTGCCAACAACCATAGGCCTTCAAGACATCCCTAATCTAGTGACATTTACAAGATCTCACGAGGATGTTCGAATTTAAGGGCGGAGGAGTAAATGCCAACAACATTCCAGTTTATGTCAACAACATTCCATCATGCGCCCTATGCATCAAAAACATTCCATCACGCGCTCAACGTATAA
The DNA here is from genome assembly GCA_907269105.1 of Volucella inanis. Classification (NCBI taxonomy): domain Eukaryota; kingdom Metazoa; phylum Arthropoda; class Insecta; order Diptera; family Syrphidae; genus Volucella; species Volucella inanis. Next base: position 45,992,640 of record OU026155.1, on the reverse strand, counting down.
TACAGTTCCCACGAGCAGCAATATCAGCTTCAAGCTTCAAGATTGAGACATCGACAGCAAGGAGACACCTGAGCTATCAATGGACATCCGCTGCTGACCTGGCATCTGGTTGCATTGGCATGCACCTAGGTATAAGTTATGAATTTAATTTGTAAATTAGTTCTAAGTTAGCCGTGACAACAAGGCTGTTTAAAATAATTTTTTTTTAATTAACTTTAACTTTTAATTGTTTAATTTATAAACTAACAGTTAGTTGACTCCACACTTCAAAAAATTGCTTTAGTTAACCAAAACGAAAGCAGGAACGGTTAACTGGAAGTACGTGTGGATGAGAAACAACAAAGTTCTTGCAAGAAGGTGTGTCGATATAAAATTGCTTAAGCAGTTGACCAGAATACAGTAAAGGCAATTAACAAACACAAATGGATAAATCAAATGTAGATAATGAAATAATAAATAATGTATTTAACAATCTGAAATGCTAAAAAGATATGAAAATACATATAAAAGAAGTAAATGATAAATTAGTACAAACTGGAATAGTTTTATGCTAAGTGTGAGTGAATTCGTTGAAAGACTAGATGTAATAATGTTGTCTGAAATAAATATTGGAAAGAAGGAGAACAAATGTTATACAATTAGTGGTTTTCGTAAACCACTGCCCTATAATAGAACCGATAGAAAAGGTGGTGGTTTATTGATATTCATAAAAGAAACATAGGATATGCAGAAGGAGAAATGAAATACGTTTACTGTGAAAGTATTACAGTGAAAATTGAAAGAGGGAAAAAAGTGGCTAAAATATTTTCTGTTTACAGGCGATCCAATCTTAATGGAAATGAATTCATTAAAAACTGAGATTAAACATTAATAAAATTGACAAAAAAAAAAACTTTGGTAATATTTGGTGATGTTATTATTGAGGCAAATGACGTCTATCATCCCAATGTAAGCAAATATCTTTGATAACGTCAAAAGGACTGGTTAACTTAATTAAATTCGCTATTCGCTTTGACCCTTCACGAAGCACTGAAACCCTAATTGATAATTGTTTGATTCGCACAAAATGCTCAAATATTATATCCGCAGTCGTAGAACTAAATTTTTCAGATCACTATGGTATATACCTAGATTGTTCAACTAGATAAATAAAAAATAAACTGGACAAAAAATAATTTCTACAAACAGCAGTTCTCAAAACACAAAAAATAATCCAAAGGAAGCATGGAAGATTGTCAACAAATTACTAGGAAGGAAGTCCTAAGACTTGGATGATATTCTGGTTGAAAACTGGTTGCAGCGCAACCTGGTCATCTGGCGAATAAGTTTGCACAACAATTCTCTCTTGATATCTTAAACTCGGTGCACATATGCGAACATAAATCTTATTCAGGTCCATCGGACAGTGTGAGCCAATCAATGTTCTTGAATGATAGTAGTACTGGGAAAGTGTAACTATTCTCCAATCACTAAATGTCAATAAATCAGCAGGGGAAGATGCAGTACGACCAAAAGGCTTAGAGGATAACGCTGAAATTCTGGCTCTAGTTTTAGCAAAGTACCATATATAGAGTGGTTCATCGTAAGGTTTGATTTTCAATAAGCTTTTTTCGACAGATCACGCGTGATTCCCATCAAACCGCTTTGTCATTTCTGTTCAGTAACGTTTGCAAGTCATCATGGAAAGACTCACATCACAACAGTGTCTCCAAATTGTTCAGCTTTATTACAAAAATCAGCGTCCTGTGAGAAATGTTTTTCGTGCGATTTGAGGAACTTACGGTGTCAGTCGACCTACTGAAACCACTATTGGCAATACCATTCGCAAATTTGAGTCCCAGTTTACATTGCTGAATGATACTCGACCTGTTAAATCACATCCAGCACATAATGAAAAGACTATAGCAGCTAGGGCTGAGAGTGAACGCGAAGACCATGATGAATCGATTCGTCGTCGTTCTCAGCAGCTTGGCTTGGCGTATTCGACAACTTGGTGTATTTTACGTGAGGATCTCGGCCTAAAAGCGTACAAAATTCAACTTGTGTAAGATTTGAAGCCAGGCGACTTGAATTTTCATCATATTTTCAGTGAGTGTGTTCTAGAAAAACTCAATGAAAATCGTTTATCGTTAAATTTTGTTCAGTGATAAAGCCCATTTCTGGCTCAATGGATACGTTAATAAACAACCGTATTTGGGCTGATGAGCAACCCGAAGAGTACTAAGAGCTATCATTACATGTATTAAAATAACGGTACGGTGTGGTTTATGGGCTGGTGGAGTCATTGGTCCATATTTCTTTAAAAATGAGGAAAATCAGAACCGTTATCGCACCAAGTTAATGGACTATGTGCTTCCTGAAATTCAAGCACATACTCTTGGTGAGCTCTGGTTTCAACATGACGGTACTACGAGGCTTGTAGTACTCACTTGGTGAGCACTTAATTTCACAATTTGCTACAGTAAATTGGCCGCCTAGATCGTGCGACATCACACCTCTGGACTATTTTCTCTATAGATATGTGAAGTCTCAGGTCTTCAGGAATAAGCCAGCTACGACTGACGCTTTGGAAGACAACATTACTCGTGTAATGTCGCTATGCTCGAACGAGTCGCCCAAAATTTGACCTTCCTAATTAACCACTTGTGACGTAGTCATGGCCAACATTTACTTGATATCGTTTCCAAAAACTAAATGGCATGAATTGTTCTTTTAACCGATAGTAACAATTTTAAGTTTACTTTCAAATTTATATGTTTTATTTTACATTATAAATAAAACCTTACGATGAATCACTCTAAAATAAATAAATAAGAGCTTAGAACAATCAAAAATTTCAGAAAGGCTGAAGATATTCATTATCCGACACAAGAAGGCACAAAAAATATTATTGGGAACTACCGCCTAACTTCATTACTATCCGTAGTAGATAAAATACTCGAAGAGGGTGTCACCGAAAGGATTACTCTATATTGAGATGTATACTGAGAAAAGTATTGCATTCTAGCTAAAAACCAATTCGGATTTAGAAAAAAAAAGCAATTAAACGGTTACTCGGTGACTTTTCGAAAAAATCAATCAAAATCAAAAAAAAAAAAAAAAAAAAAAATCATAAAATTTACTGACTTTAAAAAAGTTTATGATACATTATGTCACAAAAACCTAGAACAAGCTGAAAAAATCTTGTAAAAGGAGATCAACGTTATCACAATATGGTGTCATGACAACGACTTGGTCATAAACGCCAACTAAACCAAAGTTATGCATACACACCCAGCTCATATCTTAAAATATAAACTTACAATTAAAATGCATAACTAGGACTGTCTGCATAAAATTAATACCCATCAACTTCTCCGAGCTGATAAAGACTGTTCAACTATCCTGGATAACGTATCTACGTACAAAAATCGTCGATTACAATTTCAAATGGAGATATAATAAAGAGGCATTTATTAAAAAAACTCAGAAAGTCTGCATTTGCTCTTTTCCATCTGAGCTATCAATGTTAACCAGATGTCCTGCAATAATGCTTTTTTAGTCTTGTAGAGTCTCACTTAAGGTATGGCATTCTGGCATTAAAAAAAAGAAAGCCCGAGAGTGTGGTGCCAACAACATCCACAGTACGGGAACTTCAACTCTCCCTGGGCATACTGTTTCTTGCACGCAGTTTCTGCTATTGCTGTATTATCTTGTCATATAGCGCGGGCAATGACTCAGTGTACTATATGTAATAATCGATGGATAGCAGGTTGTATGTAAAAATTTTGTTGGTGTGCTTTTTCTTATTATTGTAAGGGTATAACACCTATAATTTAATTTGGTAAACTAACTTCAAAATTTTTATTTTCAGCTGTGCGGAAATTTAGAGTGGACATATCCAATATTCGCGGGCTAAAAATTAATCACTTTTCTGCGTACGTTAACGTCTATATCATTCATCTTGGAGCTTTTGTTTGCACATGACATTTCTAATTGGCTTTCTCCCTAATGTATTTAAAAAATATTCAAAATATCCAAACGCGATAGATCACCTGACACCGAGGACAACCGCCTGACCTGGGATATTAAATATGGTCGAATAATAAATAACGCGAATAGTTCTCGTGAAAAGGACTCTAGTTCTAACTACTGGAGTCCATTACAATGTCTACCTGATAGTGACAACAATGAAGATATGAACGTTACAGAAAAAAGTTTAAGCTTACTGTGCTTTTTGCACTGGTCAACATAAAACTTTTTTTTGCAATAATAAATGTGCTAACTGCAGCGGCTGTCATAAATGTACGAATCCAATAAACCTCGAATAAAGTATTCCGAGATGAAAGAAAACCAAAACCACTTTACACATCGCATTTCTCAATTCGTGCTCAAATATATTCTATATCCGAATTTCCTACGATAAATGATAAGTAATACGATAGATAGTTACATTAAAATTGTTATTTAGAATGCGAGAGGGTTTCGAAGCAAAACTTCAGAGTTTCTAAATTTCTTAAATAACAGCAACATTGATAACGCTTTGGTTACTAAGACTTGGCTCAAGCAAGGTATAAATTTATCAACACTTAAATTGAAATGCTACTGTAATGATAAGGTCGATAGGACTGTTGGCAGTGATGCGATTCTTATCAGAAGATCAGTTCAACAGTCAATCACTTCAAGTAAGATCGAATACTTATTGTCAACACGCGTTCTCTTGAGACTGTGGGGATTTAAATAGAATTAGGGAATCAAAGGTCAGTTAAGGCTTAAAGCTTTTTGTGTATATCCGTCTAAAACTGTATCAGATGACAAAAAGAACTAATTTTAAAAATAGCTTGAGAAGACTTTTCACCTTAAACGTGATTTCCTATTTGGACGAGATTAAATTTCAAGCATAGAAATGGTGAAATTTACTTGCTGATGTTCTTGTTATGTTATTTTCAGTTTTCTTCTTTTCCAACCTATGTCCGAGCTAGATTTCGTGGTAGCCCTTCCGTCCTTGATTTATTCGTTACAAATGTGCCTAGTTACATAGCATACCCAGTGTCTTCAAATGAAATTAGTTCGGATCACAATCCGGTTTTATTTCGTCTTCTATCCCCACGGGAAAAATAGTCCAATATGTTCATGTTTTAAAAAAATGCCAGTTGGAAGCGATTTCGTTCAGTAGTTAAACCTAAACCTAATAATATTTCCATGAATATTGACCGCATATTAACTAAGGAAGACGACAATTGTCTTGTAAATGACTTCTCTGAACATGTCCTCAAATCGGTCGATGAAAGTATTCTAAAAGTCCACAAAAAAAAGAACTATTCCTTAAAGTTACTTTCCAATTAAATTGAGGAATATCTGTAGACGTAATTGGCCCTCATTCAAGCACCAAAAGACATACGGAAAGGTACTAAAGGCAAAAATTGTAAAGTTCAAACAGATGTTTACAAAATTTTTCCCAACGAACAGTTTAGTTTAAGGCGTCATCAGAGTACATCTCATCAGGTACTGAGAATATGCAACTACATTAAAAGAAATCAGTCAGAGGAAAAACCTACTGGCATGTTTTTATAAGACATTGAAAAGGCATTTGATTTGGTTTGGCATCTTTTATAAAATTTATACATCTGATATTCTAAAGTTACCGTATTGTGATACAACCATATTTGCAGATGATACCGCAATATTTTCGTCTTATGAATTCGCTCTCAATATTAAGAGAAATCTCAAAAATGAAATGGAAATATTAATAATATATATTACCACAAATGGAAGATCAAACCTTATAAAAGGAAAATGCAGGTTATTTTTTTCATTAGGAAAAGAAAGTCTTGCTTTCTTTCCATCTCCCAACTTCAGCTGAATGAAAACTATATAAATTGCGAACCCTCAGATATCTAGGTATTTGTTTCGATACCAAGCTTACATTTTACGACCATAGCGATAAAACTACAGAGAAAATAGGAATAGCAATAAAGATGATGTACCCATTTATTAATAGAAAATCACTTCTTTTCACTGATAATAAAAATATACTGCACAAGGTCATCTTCGAGGCGATTCTGCTATATGGATGCCAAGTATGGGACTATGCTGAAACTTGTCACACGAACAAACTGCAAGTCTCGCAAAATAAGCTCTTAAAATTGATGCTAGACTGACGTTGGCATAACTCAAGTCTTGATACTCATGTAAGAGCGAATGTTGAATTGATTGCTTATTGAATCCTTAAACTTAATAAAACAATAATAAAAAAGATGTAGTTCCGCTTGTAAATGAATTACGAGTATGTACTTATAATCGATAAATGTTAGGTATACATATTTGTATACAATTTAAGAACATTGAGTGCAAGAAGGGTGTAATCACTAACAAACCAGGGAATATGCTTTACACATATTCGATTTATTTTATAATAATCTTTTTTTTAATAATGAATTCCACTATAGGCCATTCTAAGTCCAGGTTATGAATGGTTGAGCCTTCGATTTCTGATGTGGTCCAAAAGACATTCACTTATTTTTAACTAATTTAAATAATTCGAATCATGTAAAAGATACGAATTATTTAGTATCCCCATTAAATATTGGATGCCACCCATGGGGCGAAATAACCACCAAGCCCTATCTGTCTATCTATCAATCTCTATTCAATTTTCCAGAAAACCTTGCACTTGGTAAGGTATTTAAATGTAGTCAATCCTCTTTTGAGTGTTAAGTCCAATTCCAATAATATTGGGACAAAAGAAAAGAAGAAACTTATATAAAGTGACGCTTCGCTCTTAAAGTTTTCATCCATCTTAAAGCGAAGTAAGCTGTTTCTGGGGAGGAAGACTCTCACACTATTATGAGCTTCCTGCTCATTGTGTTTATACAAAGATTTTAACTATATCTACAGAAAAATATTCTGAGCAAATATTAATATTTTATTTCTGTCTTTCCATACATACATATAGTATACCTTTCAATCATTATTCATTTATTTAACTGCATGTGATATTGTTAAAAAATTGAGTCAACCTTCCTTCTTAAATTATTTTGCCTAAATTTGCTTAAGCTTAACTTTTGCTTTTATAAGAGTTTTACACAGCTCTTCATAGATTTCGGTAGGCTTTGCTATGTTAAAACTTATATCAAGAAACGTCTCACGGCTTCATTTAATTTAAAACACTTTCTTTCTACCCAAATTTTTTCGCTGACCATAATAATATTATTATTTTTTTAATTTAAGAAAGATATTACCTGTAATTTAACTGTATAAAATCCGAACACAGATTAGCAGCACTTTACAAAATCGAAATGCATTAATGAAAAACTACTTTTCAGGAATCTCAGGCACAGCACTTTCTTCTGCAAGTGACTTTGGTTTCAGTTATAACCACACAGTTATTGCAGTGAAAAGTTTTTTAAAAAAAAGTTGACAACCATATCTCCAACTATTCGTTTGCCACACAACTCGTCTTATTAACTGGAGCTACAGTTCGACTTTTGTCGTTGTATCTCCTCACCCACTCACCGTCCATGCACACGGGACTTAAAGCAAATTTTTGATAAAGTCCATGCCTCTGCGCCAAAGAGATAGACTGGGACTATTAACGTCTTATGGTCTTATGGTCTTATGGTCAATTGCCTTCTTAGCCTAAAGAAGCAGCGAATGAAAAGAGTTATTCTTCGTTTGATCTCAGCGCTAGTTTCGTTGTCTGAATTGATAGCAGAGCTTAGGTAGACAAAGTCCTAAACTACCTCAAAGTTATATCTGTCGAGGGTGACGTTCTGTCTGAGAAGTCGGTATTGGTTATCTCTTCTAGTTGAAAGCATATACTTGACCGTTAAACCCATCTTGGTCGCTTCCGTCTCACTACTCGTATCTATAGAAACTGTCATACGCGGTCTTAAAATCGAGGAAAAGGTGGTGTGCTTAATTGGAGCATATCGGTTTTTTCTAAGATCTAACGTAGTATGAATATTTGGTCGATGATGGACTTTTTTGACCTAAAGCCACATTGAAATGGGACAATCAGGTTACTTATGAACGGCTTCAGGGGTTCACACAATACGGTAGATAGGATTTTGTAGGTGATGTTAAAAAGACTGTTGCCTCTGTAGTTGGCGCAGTTTAGAGGGTATCTTTTTTTTAAGGATCGAACAAATACTGCTGAGGTTTCGTTCATTGGACATACTTTCATCCGACAATATCTTAATGATGAGTTGGTGTATGCTCCTTATGAAGCCATCGCTTGCCGCTTTAAAGAGGTCGGCAATCAGACCGTCCGCTCCCGCATCTTTGTTGGACTTATGTGTAAATATGGCAATCTTCACCTATCCAGGTCGGGTGGAAGTCATTGTTGATTTAGATCGTCCAGATTGAAAGGTTAATTCTGCCTGACAGCGGTATTTGGTTGATCAGCTCCCCTATACAGTCTACAAAAATGCTCTTTCTAAATACATCATCAACTGCGACTTTACAACGATGTTCCCTTGTTCGTCTCTACAGGCTTCGGTTCGGGTTTGTAGTCATGGCATATCTCGTCATCTATTTGTAAAAATTTAAAACAGGTTTGAGGTACACTTAAATTGAAGAAATGGAGAAAAGATTAGAATGCCGCTCCTGAATATCAAATTGGCTTCTGGCACCTTTTCGAACGATAACACGATGTAAAAGCTTATGAAATAGAATTTTGAAAATCGTATTGGGAGCATTAATCGACATAGTGACCTCCTTTTTCTCTCAATAGCAAAGCTGCACGTACAAGTATATTCCGACATTATGTGGCCCAGTTTTTGAAAATACTTTGCCGTAATTCTGGACAACAAATTTACTTTGAAATACATATATGTTATATGTTATTACTAGTACAATCAAAAAAACTTCATATATGGAAACTCGTATACCCTTGATTATTGAATGTATCGCCTGATTACACAAAATAAAATTCTTATGTTTATACATATACATTATGCAGACTATACTTATTTACGTTGGGCCCGTATGGTTTCTCTTCGCTAAAACGGATCTTAATTCAATATCAGGTCCTACAACTTATTCTTCGATCGCATTACTTTAGGCTTTAAAGTAAGCCTAATGTCAATACAATTATATTCCCTATGAATAATACTCAACAAAAGCCTTAACATTTTCGTTCCTTTTTCTGTTATTGAATAACCCTTTTAATTTTCAAATAGTATAAACTAAAAATAAGCATTTACATACTTACTTAAGGTGGCGCTACAGTCCAGAGTGGACATGGGCCTCTACCAACAAACGTCTCCATCACGATCTTTGACCAGCTGTCTCCAATTTCGCACACTAAGTTGGTTAAGATCCCCTTCCAATTGCGTGCGCCACCTGAGTCGCGGTCCTCATTTGAAGATGTTTCGGGCCAGAGCATTCGCTTCCATTCGCTCAATATGACCCAGCCATCTCAGTCGTTAGACCTTCACTCTTATGGCTAGATCGATGTCTCTGTACAGCCCATACAGTTCGTCGTTGTATCTTCTCCTCCATTCACCGTCTGTGCAGACGGGATCGAAAATTACTCGAAAAATCTCAAAACAATCAGGAGTAACCTCATCCGCTTTTGATAGAGCCTATGCCTGTGCACCATAGAGAAGTATTGGGATTATTAGGTTCTTATAAAGGGTCACTTTAGTTGTTCGAGAGGAGGTATCCATTATCAGAGGAGGTATCTTGTAGGCTGTTCTCTTTGACAACACAACCAAAGATGCCCTCTCTTTTTATCTTTGCATTAAAATCCCCTAAGGCAATATAATGTTATAGTTAGGGCACAGCTTGTATATCTTATCTAAGAGCTCGAAGAGCTCTCTTTGGTGTCGTCGTCTTTCTCCTCCGTAGAGGCATACGCGCGTATTAGGTTAACGTTGGTGAATTTAACCTTGATGCGATGAATCCACATCCAAATAAGAACTGTTTTTGTTACCAATAGCAATCGCCATAATAAATATTGCAGTTTTTTATCCTCTTTTTGCTCGGTCTATCCCATCGCCCTTCTGGGATGGGGGTTAGGTCTGCTATGTAGCAGTTCAGGGCCTCCGGTAACTGTTTGGCTGCACGCGGTCTGTTAAGGGACCTGATATTTCACGTACAAATCCGAAATTCGTTGTCCTTGTTTCGTTTGCATGGTTCGTCAATAGTAAGTACAAAAGTACAACCCCCAACCTGGAGGGCCAGGCCCTCTGATGGTGGTGTTTCAGGACCCTGACTAGTCCTGAAAAATCGTTACTGACCTCAGCTCCGAAATTGACTGTTGCCGTCACATCCACTGTACGTCCTCTTTCTGAGGGGCTCATGTTAAGCTTCTGAGACGCGTTCAGTCAGTCTTTCCATCAGAACGACATAGTCTTGCTATTTTCTTCGTATTCAACACTCAGCAAGTCACCCCGAATGGGCAGACTATTACCTGGTGGTTACCACGGTGAGGTAAAATAAGCACAATTGATATGTATGAAAAAGTTACAACAGCTGGGCACCGCCAAGTTGATGCCAATCAGTGCCTACCCAACCACCATCACAAAGATTTACATATATAACGAAATTTTCTTTTAGTATAGTCTCTTAGAACTATTTTTTAGTAACAATAAATTTGTTGTCGTACAAGATGATAAAATATAGATCTTTCGGTTTCTTGTTTGTTAAGTAGCTAACATTAAAATAAAACACAAAAGCCATGAATTGTTTTTCCTCAAATCCGGGCGTTTTTTTTTTTGGGATTGCTTCACGCAAACGGCATTGTAGGTAATATTTCTTATTAACCGTTTGAACTTATGGCAAGAATTAATAACTACGCCATTAAAATCGAAGAACACATTGAGTATAACCTTGACGTTTGACCGCACTTGCCGAGTCTTTTTCGGTCTTAGCGAATGGGACGATTGAGCCTTAATTTCGACATCATATCGGTAAATTCATGTTTCACCTTTATTTAGTGACTCCTGAGAAACTTCCATACGCCACTGTTTTTGTTCAAAGTTCGACCATTTAAGAATAAATTTTTCTTACACGCGTTTCATACACAAAATATTTTAAAAAATGTCATGGCATGAGTCAATCGATATGCCACATCACATCAGCGATTTCTCTGATTGTGATTCAGCGATCGCTCATAACCGTTTCTTTCACTTTTTCTACGTTTTAACTGATGAAATGTGCTGTGGCGTCCGTCAATTTCAACGTTTTCACGGCCATCTTAGAAACAAAATACTACTCGTAAACTCTTGTTTAACTCATAGCAGACTCTCCATTGTATACCAAATACAAATACCTAGTACAGATGAGCTGTCAACGACAACGGTTTAAAATTTCGACTTTTCGCGAGAGATTAAAACGATTTAACGTAATTCCTTATCATAGACGATACCGATTTAAAAAAAAATAAAAGAGGATTTTACAGAAGTTAATCAGAAAAGCTATTGGGAAGGTTAAAAGTATCATGTACTCATCAAATCCAACAACTTGGGCAAATACAAGGTAACTTCTCATACAACAGTTATGACCAAATTTAGGTATTAAAAATTATTTTAAATATAGGGTGATTCATCGTACGTAAGGCTTGATTTTCAATAGGATTTTTTTGACAGATCACGCCTGACTCCTATCAGACTGCTTTAACATTTTTATTCAGTATTATTTGGCAAGTCATCATGAAAAGACTCACACCACAACAATGTCTCCAAATCGTTCCGCTGTATTACGAAAATCAGCGTTCTGGGAGAAATGTTTTTCGTGCGATTCGAGGAACTCACGGTGCGCATAATCGACCTACTGAAACCACTATTGCCAATACCATTCACAAATTTGAGTCCCAGTTTACATTGATGGATGATACTCGACCGGTTAGACCACATCCACCACGTAGTGAAGAGACTATAGCAGCTGTAGCTGAGAGTATACGTGAAGATCGTGACGAATCGATTCGTCGTCGCTCTCAGCAGCTTGGCTGGCGTATTTTACGTGAGGATTTCGGCCTAAAAGTGCACAAAATTAAACTTGTGCAAAAGTTGAAGCCAGGCGAATTGAATTTGCGTCATATTTTCAGTGAATGGACTCTGGAAAAACTCAATGAAAATCCGGTGTGTTATAGTAAAATTTTGTTCAGTGATGAAGCCTATTTCTGGCTTAATGGATACGTTTATAAACAAAATTGCATATTTGGGCTGGTGAACAGCCCGTAGAGTACCAAGAGATACCATTATATTCATTAAAAAGAACGGTATGATATGGTTTATGGGCTGGTGGAATCATTAGTCCATATTTCTTCAAAAATGATTCAAATCGGAATGTTACCGTCAATGGTAACCGTTATCTCGCCATATTAACGGACTATGTGCTTCCTGAAATTCAAGCACATGGTCTCCGGTGAGCTCTGGTTTCAACAAGACGGCGCTACGAGCCATACAGCGAGTGAAACAATGGATTTGTTGAGAAATCATTTTGGTGAGCAGTTAATTTCACGTTTTGCTAAGATCTACGTATCCTAGATTGTGCGATATCACACCTTTGGACTATTTTCTCTGGGGATATATAAAGTCTTAAGTCTTCAGGAATAAACGATTGACGCTTTGGAAGCCAACATTACTTGTGTTGTCCACGAGTCGTTATGCAACCATGAATTGTTCTTTTAACCGATGGTAAACATTTTAGGTTTACTTTCAAATTTATGTGTTTTATTTTACATTATAAATCAAATCTCAAGATGAGTCACCCTTAAGGTAAATTCAACCTTAGGACTTTGTAATGAGTAAGAATTAATTATAAATTAAAATTATAACGCCTATTGTGCCAGTTATTGAGCATCCATAAAATAATTAAAAAAAATTGGCCTCTCATTTCTTTATTATTAAAATAATATGAAATGAAATATGGAGTATATTTCAAAGGCTGATGAACGAAACATACAGGGAGTACATCAATAACATTACTGTGGTTTATTTTGACGATATTATTATATTCTCTACCAGTCAACAGGAATGTGATACATCTCTGCCAACGAGTCCATAGTCCACATCCACATTTTCAGTTTTAAGGAAGGACATTAAAGTTTTAGAGCAAGATGGAATGAAACCTAATCCGAATAAAATAAAATGTATAATGTTATTCAAACTACAGTTGAAAGTTTACTTGGGAACAACAGAGTACTGCCGAAAATTTGTTAAAGGATATTTAAAAATAGATTAGGCCATGAAATGGTATTTTAGATATGATACGATGATGTATATTAACGGTCCAGAATACGTTCAGGCCCTTGAGACGTTATGCTGTAGACGCGGTTTATTTTTAAGAAGGACTTTTGCATATTTCTGAAATTAATAACATGTATGATAAAAAAACATCAGTTATGACTTCAACTCACTCATTAGAAAAACAACTATTAAATAATTTTTTAAAGAGGGCAGTAGTATATTTAATAATAAACAAACAGTTTTAATCAACGTTTTGACAGAAGAAATGGAAATACCACACGGGAGGATAAGAATGTAGGTAGATATGACTACAAATCATTTATATTGGAGTGATTTATTTACAATATTAGAGCTTTTAAGGCAAGTAAAATCAAAATAGTACGAAAAATATAATGGAATATAATAGATAAGTAATTTTAATTTGTAAAATGAATACTTAAGGTGAGTTACTACAACAAATAATGTTAGAACTTGCTGTAAGATGTGCTTGTATAAGCATAGATGTGCTCGGCGATTTTCAATTATTATAAATATAATAAAATTCTTTGCATCAAATTTTGTGTAAAAAATGGAATCAAGATGTTAAAGATGTTAACAGTGGTAAACAGTGAGTCTGCTCTAAGTAAAACAAATGTTTACAAGTGGTACAAGCTCTTCCGAGATGTCTGAGAAGATGCCAATGACAAGATGCACATCAACAAAATTTGATAACTTCAAAGCTGTGAAGAACATTGTTTTGGAAAATAGTCGAATTACCATAAGAAAAGTTGTTGGCATATCGGTCGGCTCGTGTCATGTAATTTTTTCGGATGTTTTGGATGTGTTTGTTCCGAAACTTCTTAATTTTGATCAGAATATCCGTCACATGAGCATCATCAATGATGAACCTGACTTGCCCAAAAGAGTCATAACTGGAGACAAATTATGGATATATGGTTGTAACGTTAAAACCAAAGCCCAATTTTCCTAATGGAAGCACCCAGGAGAGGCAAAACCTAAAAATGCGCGCAAAGTCCAATCAAATGTCAAAGTTTTGATCACTGTTGTTTTCGATTAACGTGACGTTGTCCATCAGGAGTTTTTACCTTAAGGTCGTACGGTCAGTTAGAGGTATTATCGTTTGCAAAAAGCAATACAAAAAAAACGTCCGGAATTGTGGAAAAACGATTCATGGCTTTTGCATCGCGATAATGCACCTGATCATTTTTCTTGCTTGTGAGAGTTTTTTTTGGCTAGAAACAATGTGACAATCATACTTCAGTCAGCATATTCACCTAATTTGGCCACACGCGACTTTTTCCTGTTCCAATAACTGAAGAAACATATAAAAGGATGGAGATGTGCAACGATTGAGGAAATAAAAACGGTATTGCTGGAGGAGCTCAAGGCTATACCAAAAAGTTCTTATGATAAGTGCTTTGAGAATTACTTTATTGATGAATAAATAAATACTTTTTTATAAAAATATAAAGTCACCTTACTACTCGTACAATTAACTTAACCTTATAGGCATACTGGAAGTTTCGGTATTTCCATTTAACAATCAAAGGAAAACTTGTCAACTTAAAAAGTTCTTAAAAAATTACAAGAATCAAATGCAAAAAAAGCTACAGTAATAGGTATCATACAGCTATTAAAATGACTGCAGAAAAAGCAGTGGCTGCAGACAGTGACAAAAACGAATTCGTGTCTAAGACTAAAAATAATAGAGCAGACTATGTATTGTAGAAATATATAAAAGTTTTACCAATAACATGTTATAAAATGCTGAGACACGAACATGAACCAATATGAAAAAAAAACACCTTAATGTGCAGGTTCTCTTACTACCAGTGATCCTGTTCGTTCAGCAAGGTGACGTCAATTATTTAGAAAACTACAATTATTTTAGGAAATAATTATGCTATATAAACCGTATTATGTACATAGATATAATAGAGAAAGTGCAAAACTAAATTGAAGATGGTATATATCTTTTTAACCAATTGTATATAAATGATTTTAAGGAAATAAGCAACTGTGCATCTTTAAAAAATTATAAACTTGGTTAGTTCGGGCCGTTTTCCTTCAATTTTCTTGCGTTACTCTTAAATTTTTCGTATTGGATTTGAAAATTGTTTAAAAACTTGGAAATCCTGTCTCCTGGCTTTGCAAACCGCTCACCATTCTTTACTCACGATCTTTAACGCTTCCGATCATTATACGTGATCGATTTTTCATCACACCAGTTATGACTCGTTTCAGAAATGGCTCCAATTAATTGCATTCCAACAACGTATCACGTATGTTAACTTTCTCCATCATCTATTTTGCGATCAATTTATGAGAACCCCATTCACCGAACTTCTTTTTTTATCCAGCTTTCTGTAAATGATTCAAGACAGTTTTCTAGTCAAGTATCCATACTAATATCGATCATGTTAATATGTCTGCCCTGTTTAATTTTTTCAAAAATTTCATTTAAAAAAATAATTTATCTTTGATACTAAAATTGTCAGAAAAAAAGCAAGCAAGCAAAAAAGTTTGCGTCTCAATACAATTAACTATTCTTGAATTATTTTAATTTAGTGCTATCTCTCGCCAAAAATGCCACACTTTTTTCGCAAAGCCAAATAATAATTGATGAAGAAACTGTTTTATGATAAATAAAAGATGACGATATATTATGTATGGAAAATCAAAGCGAGGTTGATAAATTTCAGCAATTGATTTATCCAAACATTTAATAGTTGTCTTATCAAAATTTTGAATTAAAGGCCAAATGGTATTATTTTGAAGATGAGCAGTGCAATTTTATATGAGCTAACGTTTGGCATTCGTTATTATTTTGCTTTAAAAAAAGGTTTTTAAGGTACGATTATCAATTTATTTTTTTTTTGTGTTTTTGATTAATATATATATATATATATATATATATAATTGATTTCCTCCACAATACCTCATGCATAATTCGGCTGATTTTCCATCATTTTTTTGCCGAATCATTAGCACGGCACGAGCTGGGCGGTCTATTAGCAGTACCAATCACACAACTTCGTCTTCAAGAAGTTGATTAACATGCCTCTCAGTTAACATGGAGTGATAGTGGTCTCCACCGATTGTTACAGACTTCGTGGCATAATCTCGAAAGTGGTACAGCACAATGACATCACCAGCATTGAGGCAATTGCAACATCTCCGATCTTTCGCTTGACCGAAATGTGTTTTATGTGCTGTCCATGCTGCATCGCTGAATGTATGTAGTATTTAGAAGTGGCCAAGTCTAATAAATACGGCGGGTGGGGCAGAACTTCTCAATTAATATTTTTTAAATATTTTTTTACTTGGTTTCGACATGTGAACGAAAACGATCATGATGCAAAATAACTTCCGCGTGTGTTTAGGCATATTTTGGTCATTTTTACTTCAATGCTGGATTTAATTTTTAGACTGCTCTCCATAAAATCGTCAAGACTTACATGAATCACGGTTTAAGTGGCTTACTATTTTTAGACTGCTCTCCATAAAATCGTCAAAACTTACATGAATCACGGTTTAAGTGGCTTACTATTGTAAATAGAAATTGACGCTATTTAAAAATTACCTGTGTTTAAAAAGATTTCCAAAGAGAATTGACTGCTAAACTAGCTAGGACGGGTACAAATTTTATAGTCGTCGATCATCCACTGAGGTTGGATTTTAACGAAGTGTACATGCACAGACAGGTGGTAAAAATCGACAATACCATAAATGGGTATTCACCCGTACTTTCTAGGATATTACAAACCCATATCAATTTGGAGCCCTTCACAAGCTCTCAGTCGATTAAACACCTTTGTGAATACGTGAATAAAGAGAACGACTAAATAAAAGGATGACCAGATAGCAATGATAGTTTTTCCAAATGTTATGTTTCAGCAGTTGTCAAAGTTACAAATGACATCCAGCTGTCAAAATATTCAGTAAGATTTGTTATTTTATAGTGCATTATTTTACGCTTGCCGAAAGTGCGAAAATTATTAAAATATAATATCGAAATTCCTGCTCAGTTGTAAGTACGCAATCTGAATTTCGTCGTGAGTTCGGTCGTCATCATGGATTTAGTGTGCAGGTAATTCTCGCATAATGGAACGGTTTGAGCGTGAGTACACTCTTTTGCGTCTTAAGACACTAACCAGACAGAGATTGATACGAAACGAAGAAAACACAGTCGCCTTAGCGGCCAGTATCGAAGAAGGCTGAATTGAATTGCATTGACCTTATTGACCTTATTTCTTTCGAAATGAAGAAGGAGACCCCGTTACCGCCTTGACAAAATCAATATATCCGAGTAATTCCAACAAGATGGCGAATGGGTCATCTCACGGCGAGCGTTCATCAATTGGTCTTCGCAATCGTGCGATTTGACACCACTCGATTATTTTCTCTATGGCTACGTTAGTACCTGGATTGAAAGATAGGTGGCGCTACTGAGCCAAAATGAGTACATTTATTATAACCATTTTAGTCTGTCAAAATTTGGTGACAATCCGACGCTTAGTTTTGTTTTGACTCCCATTTCAAAAGATCGTGTTAGTGTTTTTTGCGACCATGGAAGAAGAGCAGTATCGCTCGGTGCTCCGACTTCTTATTTTGAGTGGCAAGACCTGCGAGGAAATCAATCGCATTCTCGATGGTGTATATGGGACCCATTCACCTACCCGTACAACCGTTTACTATTGGTTCGTAGAGATTCTCCGTGGCCGCACATCGGTTTTCGATGAATTCCGCCCAGGTGGCTCAAAAACATTTGCACGAAAAAACGAACAGATTTGGCAAATAAAAAAGTTCTCTTCCATGACGAAAACGCGCCGGTTCACACCTCCGCAGTCGCCACAGCCAAATTGGTCGAATTGCATTATGAATTGCTCCCCCATTCTCTGTATTCTTCGAATTTAGCTACCTGTTACTTCTTGTTCCCAATGTTCCCAAACCTTAAAAGATCGAAGAAGTTGTCGCGAGGAAGTTATCGCCGCCGCGGAAAAATATTTTTCAGGCCAACAAAATTCGAACTATACGGAGGGGTTAAAAAAGTTGCAGCACCGTTGGGAAAAGTGTATCGAGCTGAAAGGGGATTATATTGAAAAACAAATTGCCAAAACCTAAAAAAGTTGCGTTGTGAGAGAGAGCGTTTGAAAATCCGCAGCAAATAGACCCATTGCCGTTTTATATATGATTCATCGTGAGGTTTGTTTTTCAATAGGCTTTTTTTGACAGATGACGCGTGATTCCTATCAAATTACTTTGCCATTTTTTTCCGTATCGTTCAGCAAGTCATCATGAAGAGACTCACACCACAACAGTGTCTCCACTACGCTATTAAAATTGAAGAACACAGTGAGTATTACCTTCACGTTTGGCCGCACTTGGCGTTTTTTTTGGGCGTCTGACCTTATGGCAAGAATTAATAACGCACTACGCGATTAAAATCGAAGAACACAGTGAGTATAACCTTGACGTTTGACCGCACTTGCCGAGTCTTTTTCGGTCTTGGCGAATGGGACGATTGATCCTTAATTTCGACATCATATCGGTAATTTAGTGACTCTTGAGAAACTTCCATTCGTCACTGTTTTTGTTCAAAGTTCGACCATTTTGGAACAAATTTTTCTGACACGCGTTTCATACACAAAATATTTTAAAAAATGTCATGGCATGAGTCAATCGATGTGCCACATCACATCAGTGATTTCTCTGATTGTGATTCAGCGATCGCTCATAACCATTTCTTTCACTTTTTCCACGTTTTCATCAGTTGTTGATGAGCGTCCGTCATTTTCAACGTTTTCACGGCCATCTTAGAAACAAAATACTACTCGTAAACTCTTGTTTAACTCATAGCAGCCAGATGAGCTGTCAACGACAACAGTTTAAAATTTCGACTTTTCGCGAGAGATTAAAACGATTTAACGTAATTCCTTTTCATAGACGATACCGATTTAAAAAATAATAAAGGAGGATTTTACAGAAGTGTCTAAGAAAAGCTATTGGGAAGGTTAAAAGTATCATGTACTCATCGAATCCAACAACTTGGGCAAATACAAGGTAACTTCTCATACAACAGCTATGACCAAATTTAGGTAAAGCAACGGCATTAAAAATTATTTTAAATATAGGGTGATTCATCGTACGTAAGGATTGATTTTTAATAGGATTTTTTTTTGACAGACCACGCGTGACTACTATCAAACTGCTTTATCATTTTTATTCAGTATTATTTGGCAAGTCATCATGGAAAGACTCACACCACAATGATGTCTCCAAATCGTTCAGCTGTATAACGAAAATCAGCGTTCTGTAAGAAATGTTTTTCGTGCGATTCGAGGAACTTATGATGCGCATAGTCGACCTACTTAAACCACTATTGCCAATACCATTCACAAATTTGAGTCCCAGTTTACATCAGTGGATGATACTCGACTGGTTAGATCACATCCAGCACATAGTGAAAAGACTATAGCAGCTGTACCTAAAAGTGTACGCGAAGACCGTGACGAATCGATTTGTCATCGTTCTCAGCAGCTTGGCTTGGCGAATTCGACAGCTTGGCGTATTTACGTGAGGATCTCGGCCTAAAAGAGTACATATTTAAACTTTTGTAAGATTAGAATTTGCGTCATATTTTCAGTGAAAGTGCTCTGGAAAATCTCAATGAAAATTCGGTGTTTTATCGTGAAATTTTGTGCAGTGATGTAGCCCATTTCTGGCTCAATGGATACGTTGATAAATCAAATTGCCGTATTTGGGCTGATGAGCAACCCGAAAAGTACCAAGAGATACTATTACATCCAATAAAAAATAACGGTATAAACGGACCATATGCTTCCTGAAATTCAAGGACATTATCTCGGTAGGCTCCGGTTTCAGCAACATGGCGCTTCGAGCCATACAGCGAGTGAAACCATTGACTTGTTGAGAAATCATTTTGGTGAGCACTTAATTTCACGTTTTGCTAGTAAATTCGCCGCCTAGATCGTACGATATCAAACCTTTGGACTATTTTCTCTATGGATATATAAAGTTTCAGGTCTTCAGGAATAACGCAGCTACGGTTGACGCTTTGGAAGACAACATCACTCGTGTTATCTGCGAGATACCAGTCGCTATACTTGAATGAGTCGCCCAAAATTGGACCTTCGGGATGGACCACCTCAGATATAGGCGTGGCCAACATTTACGTGATATCATTCTTAAAAAGTAGATGCCATAAATCGTTCTATTAACCGGTAATAAACATTTCAAGTTCACTTTCAAATTTAAGTGCCAAGAAGCGCCATCGTACTACATCTGTGATAAATAAAGACGAAAATTTACGCGACGCAGTGTCGCAGGCCTTTATCATAAATACATTTTTCGAAAATTTTTTTGCTTTAATTTATAATAAGTGTGGGTAAGCAAACTTACGGCTTTACCGTTGCATTGAAATCATTTGTGCAAATGGCTTACTTTTTTACTACAGTTACGTTATGAATTTTGCATTTGTCAGTGTGAAGTTGTTAAATCGTCTCAAGTGAATATTGTTCTTTATAAATTACCGTTTTAAATTACTCAAGATGTCAGGAATTGGTAAGTATTGAACATTTAATATGACTCAAAAAATTGAACCTAAAATAAAGTTTAATTAGAGCTTTTAAAAAAATCGCATCAAAATACATATTTGATTTTTTAATATATTATAGTTTAATAACTGGACTTTAAGCTAGGAAATTCTTAATACAGAAACTCGACAAATAAAAAATAGTGAATGTTTCGAAATATGGCGTTAAGCAGACCTTTAGGAAAAAATTAATGCTGTTAACCAATACATTTTAAGTCTCCTTAACTACATACTTAAAGAAAGTATAAAAAAACCGCAAGGTTTTTTTCTATGAGAGCGAGTACGTATAGAAAATCAAGTAGTAGAAAACCAGAAATACTAAATAAAAAGTATAAAAATTGGCTTAGTAGCAATTTTCTAACTGAAAAGTTAGTAAAAGATTACTATCTCAATAGCGAAACATTTAGAACCAGCTTCTATGCTATTAATTTGGCTTCGAAAAAACGTCGCGTTTTGGACTTAGTTCAAACCCGGGACACCAATGAACTCGAATTTGCGGCTAAATGGTCGTCTAACAAGACATATGATGAAGATGATTCGTCTTCACTGTCACCTTTTGACGCATTAGGCTTGTATATAGATCTTGATTTATCATATCGCAAATATAATAGATTAAGAGAAGTCATAAATTCACTGCATCCTAACACATTTAAAAGTTACTACAAGATAATGAAAGTAAGGGATGAATTAATACCTAATACAATTCGTAGTACCAAAACCATAGCAGAAGTTGATTTATGTTACAAGATTTATTACATAAAACTACTGAATCCATTGTAAAAACTGCAGAGAGGGAAGACCGAATTGATGTGTTAGTGCAGTTTCGACGGCTTATCAGGTCATAGTACCAGCAAATAGTACAAACAAATGTTTCTCAACGTTGAAAATACAGACGAATTTTTATTTTTAACTGCATTAGTTCCAATTCGATTAGTGTATATTAATACACAAGATGTAAAATGGCAAAATAAAACTCCGTCTTCCACATACTTCTGCCGACCTATTAGGCTATCATTCTCTAAAGAAATTAGTTATCTTATAAAGGAAGAAGAAAGCAGAGTAAATCAATTAAGAAATGATTTATAAAGCTCCGTTATAAAATTAAAAGAACCTTGCAAAGTGGTAACGGTTTCCTACAACATGACTTTTACAATGATTGACGGTGCCGTCTGTCACAAGTTGAGCGGAGTATATTCCACTCAAACATGTTACATATGTGGAGCAACTCCTAAACAAATGAATTTACCATCAGTGTTTGACAGAATTCCTAATATAGCAACATTTAAATATGGATTGTCAACGCTTCATAACTGGGTCAGATCGTTTGAATTCTTACTGCATGTTGTCTACAGGTTACTTTTGAAGGGTTGGCAAGTTCGAGTTGAGACACAAAAGAAACTATTAAACAAAAACAAACAAAAAATTCAAAAGGATTTTAAAGAATTGATACAGTCTTTTAATTTGGCAATTGTCTGAAGATGCTTTAGAAGGAAGGCACAAAGATGCAAGAAAATTTCGAAAGAATTATACACGGAAAATCTCGAGATCACACACAATTATCATGATATAATTATCATTATGCTGTTTACCCTTAAATCTCAACCATTAGATCGAGAAATAAAAACATATTAGACCCTACCTTAAGACAATTTTTAGACTTAGAATAAAAATATATCAGTAAAAAATGATATTTCATACCTTTTCGTATGTAAATTGTAATAAAAAAAATAATTTCCTAAAATTTAGAGTTATGTTATAATAAGTTCCTGTATGAACTCGCGAAACTGAGCGACGTTGGGAAGACAGCCTAAAGGAAGGCTTCTCTATTGTTTTTAAGGGGTTAGACGCAGTTAGAATTTCATTTTTCAATTTCATTCCATTTCATTCTTGCGTTCGGATTTTATCCGAATTGTACTTGACATTTTGTTTTTACTTGTTCCGTTTTACTTTTTACTAAACCTTGAATTGTATTGATTTGAATTGATTTTGCTTCCAACTTTTCATATAATTTTGTTGGTACCCTACTGGAATATAAAAGACTAATAGTTGATCCTGTATTAATTCTAGCTATAAAGTCGTTCTTTTTCAAAGTTATTTGTAGACATATTTTTGTATCATCCGAGGCTAACTCAATTTGATTTACGTCAGATTTATTCAAAGTATCTACATCCATTGGTTCTAATCTATGTTGATTTGATCTGTACTTTCCTGAGTTTCGATTGTTATAATTATTCTGATGTCTTAATTAATTATTTTTATAAGTATGTTTTATTTGTCCTGAGTTCTGCCTAAACTGATCTGAATATTGTGGTTTTGTGTTAGTGTTGTGTTTATTGTGGTTCTGAGAGTATTGTGTTTTGTGAACCTGGTGAACTTCGTGTTTTTTCTATATTTTAATTATATTTACCATGCCCTATGTATTTGTATAAAATTGTTCTTATTTCCGTAAGTGTGTATTTATCATGTAGTTCTGAGGCTAACGATCCTGCAGATATTTCCTTGATTCTTAAGATTGAAGCACTGTTGAGACAATTGGCTATATCTAAGCCATTTACATTAAAGGCTGCACATTCTGTTATGTTATTAATAATTTCCTGAATCTTATCTATTAATTGGTTAATTGTAAATACCTCAAAGTTGTTTATTTCTCTTATGATGCTGCTTTGATCCTTCGTGGGCATGTAGTGAATTTTTAATTTTTCCTTGCATTCTTCCCATGTTGCCGGTGCTTCGGTCGATAAATAGTTTTTTGCTGCTCCCGTAATCTTCTCGTTGTATATGATGATAAATGCCTGGTGTGCGTCCGCTCCGAATTCTTCTAGGACTTGATCGACTGTTGCAAGAAAGCATGGTAGAGTGCCTGGTTCTCCATTGAATGGCTGGATAAATTTTATCTGCTTCTCCACTAATGTTCTCCAGTTTTGAGGGGTTTTTTTTCTTGTTACATAATATGTTTGTCAGTGCTACTAAACATTGTTCTAGAACTGGTAGATTTTCCATGTTACTTTAATTGTTTTATATATTTTTGTATCTTGGCTTAATTCTACGTGCAATGTTAAAATTTGATTCACTGTACTACGTTTTCTACCTTATCGACGAGACACTATTTATTGTCACTTTTTATATTTTAACCGATCGCGATAACTTTTGTTCGCGTTTTAACTTTCACTCTTCCCCAATTCTACGGACTAAAGAAGTACCGACTGCGCCAGTTATAATTCGGGTGTGGCCAAATAAATAAAAAAAAACCTTTTTAATTTCTTTATTATTATTTTTGGTCACCCTTTTTGGACCTTACAATTTAATTACAATCGTATTACTGGACGACGATCGATTGCTCTGCTTGGCATTATATAGCCTGATATTGATGATGCTGTTGTATAATGTTGGCCCATGTTTACAGGTTGGTTGTAGCTTGCCTTCGCTGTGTCATCGTTTAATAATGGCGTAATTGGGGTAATGTTGGTTATTGCTGGTGTTGCATATATTTACTGGCTTTTCTCCAGGGCGCGCGCGGGTGGTGTAGTAGTTTGAAACTTAGGTGTATATTAATAGGTTTCGATATTTTTCCCAGAGGTGGTTTTCAAACTGGACGGGACGAACCAGTGCATCCTCAACCAGTGGGTCTTAGTACGTGCTAGTTGTTAGTTCGTTACATTTAGCCTAGCCAGGAACCACTCCAACATCAGTAATATGCCTTCATGTTGGAGTTGACGCCGACGGATTTTCATATAACTACATACAAATTCTATGAAAAGACTTTTTCAGAGAACTGCCTCGCACGGGATTCGAACCCGCAACCCTCTGCTTGAGAAGTCTATGCATATACAACTATACCACGGCCACCCGTTTTGTATCTCGTGTTATTTACACTTATCGAATGGTTAAATGGGAAAAACGAAGTCGATGTCGTTTGCTATTCTAATGATTTGGCGTTAACAAGTGAATCAGTATGATGGCTGTTATTTTTGTTTAACTAAAGTCAAAGCGTTTTCAAAAAAAAAAAAAAAAAGAATACCCTAAAATAGCAACTTTTGTCTATGCCAATACCTCATAGTGAAGAATTTCCTGTGCCCGTCCAAGAATACAAGAATTATATGCAAAACCAAGTGATAAGGAAAACCGTGAAAAAAATTATGCGCTAGAGAAGGAAATATCCCAATATGTATCTTCTAGAAGTTCATTGAAAGAACCATATAACATATGATTCAGTAGTAAGAGTTGAATGGTTTGTTCCGTGACTTAAATTTATCCATCAGATAGTCTGAAATTCTCGGTTCTAGACTACTTCTTCACATTGTATCGACATTAAGGGTTTGATGAATGAATTACTGATCACTTACAGTACTATAAAATGTCGCTCTTTTATTGATGGATCTATAACGAGTTTAAAAGAAGTTGTTCTAGATAATGTTAGCGAATATCCCCTCATACCTGTAGCATATTTAATCACTTTAAAAGAAACATACGATACTATGCAATTATATTAAACTTAATAAACTATAGAGACTCGAGTTTGAAAGTTTGTGCTGACATAAAAGGGAGAGCCTTATTACAAGAATTAGAAGGTGGCTTTGTAAAGTTTTGCTGCTTTTTGTGTATGTGGGAGAGTCGAGCTACAGAGAAACACTACTTGATTAAGGATTAACCGATAAAATCGGAATTTGTTGCAGGAACAATAAAATGCCAAATATTCAATTCTGATTGAGCCACAGAATGTACTTCCTCCAACTCTGCACGTAAAACTGGGTTTAATGAAGAATTTCGTAAAAGCTATGGATAAAACTGGTTAGGGGTTTAACTTAAAGAAGGTATATCTGTTGGACAGAAAGTACGAAAAATTATGAGCGATATCAATTTTGACCTTAAACTAATTAAAAAGCAACTAGTAGCTTGAACATCATTGAAAGCTGTAATAAACGGGTTTTTAGGATATCATCGAGCTGACAATTCTGAAATGTTAGCCGAAAAGTTGTTAAAAACTTCTAAGGATTTAGGTTACAAAATCTCATTGAAACTACATTTATTGCATTTACATTCTGATTTTTTTCCAAAAAACCTTGGAGAGATGAGTTATGAAAGGAGAACGCTTTCACTAGGACAAAAAGAGGATCGAAAAACGTTATCGATGTTGGTGGGATGCAGTCATGTTAGGATATGACTGTTGCTTTTTAATGCGAGAAGATTCAATAAGTCACAAACGTAAAAGCTGAATCATAGAATACATATTTTATAATATATAAGAATTACAAATATTTATGTTTTAGAATGAATTAAATGATAATTTTTGTCATGTATTTTGATATTAATGTACGTATGCATTTTGATATTAATTCTCGTATCCATAACATGGAAACGGTCCGTGTTAAAAGACAATCATTGCTAGAATATAATATAAGGAATATCGTATTTTACTCATGTTACAAAAAAATGGAAACTTGTCACGCAGTGTAATTAATATGACGGACAAGAGCAGGGCCTAATACTCAAGTACGTAGTTGTGAGATCTGTTAAACTGGAGCTTATGAGGCAATTCAAGAAATTCTTGCTTTACGAGTATTTTTTGTAAATATCGGTATTGATATTGGTGATAGTAATCCAAAGCTAGTGTAAGACGGTTGTAAGATAGTCCATGAATCGCGATGAAGTTTTGTCTCAAGATACATCCTGGCTGCAGTGTTAAGACTCCGAAATCTTCTAATACCTGTTGTAGATTTTTCCTTCCGCAAATTCCAGTGAGTCGAGATGGAGTTCTTATGGTATATAACCACTGATTTTTGTGTTGAATTTGGATCCACCTAGAATTCACTTCTGATTTCTTTAATACACATTTCGACGTTGAATAAATCTAGTTCTCAAAAGCAGACCTCGTCTCCCTTGCTGTATTTAGATTGCAGGTTATGATGTTGTTTATGAAGTTTGGTAGAGGCATCGCTCTGAATAATTCGTAGTTTTTTTGATCTACTATTGGCTTGATTTTCTGTTACTTCTTCCTTCACTGTTATCAATTTATATAGGTGTAAAAAAGTCGCCTTCATCTGCAGGTAGCTTTAGGAATGGTGGAAGGAGGACCTTGATGGTTTTTAATTCCGCCCTTAGTTGGTGCGCTGGCAATAATATTGAACTTACTTTTCCGTGGTAAGTCTTTGTAAGTACGTCAATGAAAGTTGACTATATCCTTTGTATGTGGATCATCATTAATTTCATTTGGGAGGAAAGCGATGTGAAGATCGCAAATATCTTGACTTGGTACATTTCTTCTTGCTCTTATTTCGCTTAGTTGTTTATTAATGTGCTCGAACTTATTTTTGATGATAATTTTGTCTTGTTTCACAAGGTTAATCGTTGTGTCAACGACTGAGATTTGAGTTTTCATTAAACTTAACAAGGTGTTTTCCGTGTTTGTCATTTTTTCAGGGTATTCTGGCTCTAAAATTCCAAAAAGGGAATTTGTTGATTTTTTGTTTGTTTGGTAAAATATTGGTTTCTGAATGTAATTAATTTAAAATATGTTGAAATTGATTTAATGTGATATTGCAAATCCTCCTTTGTAGCATTTCTTGACACAAATAATGTAGGGTGATTATTCTGTGTGTTTTTATGTATGCCGAGTATTCTTTTATTAACGGAAATCTATTCTAAGATCGGATTTAAATTTGGTGATATTCACCTTTAACACAATTGGCAAAATAAGGAGAATTGTTAAAAGTGAGGTAATACTAACAGTTAATCTATTATGGTTAACCTCATTGTCGTTTACTAATTGCTGCTGTTTTGACCCTTAAATGTTTTGACGAATCTACCCAAGGGATATTGAAGTGCGGGAACGTTATCTTTATGATGACCATATCTTCCAACTTAATATTCTTGCAGCATTCCTTCCATTTGTGCCGATATTAGAGTTCATTAAGATATCCCTGTGACCATCGCTTCTAAAATTCGTGGTTAAGATGTGAGACTAAATTTCATCTTGTCAAAAGTGTCTGTCTTGTCGGAATTGCGGATACACCAGTTTGAGAGATTTAATGAAAAGAAAATAACGTTTGAAAATGGTGCCAGTAGTCCTGAATTTAGGATTCCATTCCAAGTAAAACTGCCTTCAATTCTTCATACGTCAGCGATGCTGTTGATACGTTTCTCTTCAGCAGATGTTTTGCTGATTTTACTGTTGCTTCACAGACATCTGCAAAATAGAGTACAGATATATATATATATATTATGGATATACCTGCCTTTTCTGAGTAAATCATGTCTTCTTACTCAGCCTATTGAACATTTGCACCCATTAAGCTTGTAGCATTACCGCAATATAGGTACTAATAGTGTCCTTTGCGTTCGACAAATTTTTAGTGCTCCGAGGAATTGATCGGTACCTAAATCGCTTACGAGAAAATTGAAACATAGCGTGCGTGATGGTAATTTTGCTGGTTGCAGCATCCTTGGTAGTACATTCGTTAGATTATGGGGTGATGACATATGCCGCCATTGCTCAGGAAGTGTTAGTCCTTGTATAGTGGCCACTTTGTTGGGAACAAATGTTTGGAATGATGATGAGAAGGGATTAATCCATGCCAAGATGATTTCAGAATCTGTCCATAAGAATGTGGCATATTCTATGGCTAGGACTGCAGTGCATAGTTCTAGTTCTGGTTCTCTATGTTTCTTCAATGGGGCCACACATTATTTTGAACATAGCAGTGCGCTTAATGGATCGAATAATTTAGCAAGATCTAAACGATTCGTTGTGTTACTCGGATTGTTGAACTCAGTTTTGTTTTAACACACTCAATGGCTTGATTGATGCATAACCTTTGTTGACGAAATCGACATCAACTTCTTGATCCTCTTTAGCAATGCCTTGCAGTATCCGGGGGTGATTAACACACTATTTTCGTAGTTTGAATCCTGCGCCTTCTAATATTTATTTGAGTTAGTTAGGCATTTCCACAACAGTTAATAAACAATTGTCTCCAGTTGGGCGGTCATCTACATAGAAATCGTTGTGTTGCAAACACTTCGTAGCTTAATATGGTATTGCTTTGGTGCCATATGTTACTGTGTTGAGTTGATAATAGCAAAGAGGTTTGTTTTCGTCTGTTTTCCATACAATCAGGATACATGATTATTTGCTGATTAATTTTTTGAATATCAGTTCAAAAGACAAATTTTGGTGGCCGGAAACGAAGTAACAGTTAAAATGGTTCACTAAGTACTGTAGGTTCTGTGTACATAATGTCATTCAATGACAATCCTGAACTCCATTCAAGAGCCAACAATCTGTTGACTGCTATATCATTTGAATTGCTAAGACAGTCTGTATTCTCATGAAATGATAGTTAGATAAAGAAGCATCCTTCACTGGTTTTGTGTATGTTTTGTGCGACGTGAGCCTTATTTGTTTATAAGTTGGTGAGTGCTCCATAATCGTTAATCATTCAATGAGGGTCGTTGTTCGTTGTCATCATAAGTGGAGATTCCATACTTTGCTGGATATGCTGTTTTGGCTTAAGCTATCCTTATAAAGAGTATCCACCCAAAAACGGCGTTTTTTAGGTTAGGTAAATCGCCTGATAGACGTATTTCCCCAATGAAGAGGAGTTGATGGTAAAATTGTGCAGCAAAAAGTACATCAATTCTTTTTGGTTGCTTTTTTTTAATTATTTGCGCTCGAAAAAGGAATTAAAGTACCCTTAAAATACTTGTACAGAGCGCGGGCGAAGGAAAATCAGGGACAATAGTAAGAGGGGTACCAAATAACGATGGTTTTAAGTGTTTGAAGGTTAAAATGACTAGAAAATAAAGAGTTAGGCAGGGCATTCCATAAGCGAGTTGTGCGGCTTTGGAACGAATCACGATATTTTAGAGTACGTCAAAAAGTCGGCTTGAGGGTATACTGATGAGCATTCAAGGCGAGACGGGTGTTACGGTTAAAAGTTTGATGGGACGACACAACGGAGTACAAGTGGTGAAAAAAGCGATTAAACAGAGTGACACACGCGACATAACGTCGGCGTTCAAGGTTGTCCATTGTCTGAGTTTTTATCGTACTGTTTTGAATCCAATCTAGCAGGTGCAGAAATGTTTTGGGCGCACCCGACCAGATGTGGGCACAGTACTCTGTACTGTATTGTACGGTGTTGTGTTGAGTTGATGTATTCAAAAAAATACACTGTTTGTTCTTTTAGATAATATTGACTGTTTTTTATTCCATGTTTAACATTGTATTTATATGTGTTTGTTACAACATGTGTTCACAATATGTGTTATACAAAATTTATTCTACTTGTTATTTAGTTGGGTGTTGTGGATTGTCTTCTCTGACGTTATGTGGTGTCGCTGTCTTCCATGAATTAACGTACTTTTGTTGTCTTCTCCAACATTCTCCCCTCCGTGAACTATGTTCGCCATATAAGTTTGCTTGACTCTGAAACATTTTGCTCCCTTTGGTTTATCGAAAAGTGGCATCACTCTTTGGCGTAAGATCCATGATTATAGTACATGAAACGAGAAGAAAATGTTTAGTACATAAAAAAAAGAAGTTTTTGTACGACAAAACATCTTGGGAGAACGGTGTAGCTAACATATATAATTCTTATTTTAGTTTTCCCCATGTATCTGCATGAGACAAAAAACAAACGCAAAAGAAGACTTAAAATGTGTTGTTGGTCTGCTGCCGGTTGACTGCCCCGTGTGAATTTTATTTTTGTATTGTTATTAAATATTTGTTAAAATTTTTCTCCTTTGAGGTATTATGAGAGCGATTGACTCCTTGAGTTCCTGCGCTACCAGTGGTACGAGTAGTGTCAAGGAGGGGCCCTTTGGCGACACAATCGTACTCTCGCTCGGCGATGCAGTTAGCAGTTATTACTCTTGAATGTTTCGTTTTGTGTTAAAGATTTCAGATATTTGTGTTGCTTAATGTTAGGTATTCTGTAGGTTTATTTGTTTAATGAGTTGTGTGGAATTTTGACCGCTATGTGTGTGTAAATTATAATTAAGGCACGCAGGCTTACTTAAATTAGTTGATCGTTGGTAGGACTAATGTGTTGTTTCCTTCGACTGTGTTTCCGCTATGTGTATTGCTTGGTAGGGCGCATATTTTTGCAATCGGTCGGGTCATTTCTTAAGTTACGACTGTCACTAGATTGTCCTTCCCAGGGTACATTTTTATGACGCGGGCCAGCTTCCATTTCAGTGGTGTCAATCGTTCGTCTTTGACCAAGACAAAATCACCCTCCATGATCTGCGGCCGCGTGATTTTACTCCACTTCGGACGCCGTTGCAGTCTAGAGAGGTACTCATTGCTCCAAGCGCTTGTACCCGTTTCCACCTTTCGATGTACGATATTTTTTCCATCTGATACGATGGCTGAGGTGGTGCGATGAGTGGCTCACCAATAAGAAAATGCCCTTATGTTATTGCTTCATAAGTGGTGACATCGTCTGTCACTGAGCATAAGGGTCTCGAATTGAGACATGCGTCTATTTGCACCAGAAGCGTGGTGAGCTCATCAAATGTTAAAATCTGGTTTCCTGCTACTCGCTTTAAATTATACTTTACTGATTTAACACCGGCTTCCCATAGGCCACCGAAGTGAGGAGACGCCGGGGGTATAAAATTTCACTGTGTACCTTCGTTTGCTAAAGTTTCTGCTACCTCCTTCCACTCTAATTTAGCCAAATGCATCAGTCTTTTCAACTCGCTGTCGCTACCCACGAACGTACCCCCGCAATCGCTGAAGATGCAGAGAATCGCCGGAACGCTGCTATGAACGCTTGCGTTGTCAGGTCGCTGACTGCCTCTAGATGCATCGCTTTTTTTGACATGCACACAAAGATACATATATAACCCTTGAGCGTCTTAGCCTTACGTCCTTTCCACGTTTTAGTGCCGATCGGTCCCGCATAATCAATTCCACTGAAGGTAAAGGGTCTTGGTACCTTCGTTCTTGCTTCCGGTAGGTTGGCCATTTGTTGCACCATGGGTTTTGCTCTGAACCGAAAACAGATTGTGCACTGATGTAAGTGTTTTTTCACTGCACTCTTTAGACTTGGAATCCAGTACTTTTGGAGAACATACGCTGTTACCTTCTGATACCCCCCATAAAGGGTCTTTTCGTGGGCGTCTTTTATTATTAACGCTACTATACGGTGACTCGATTGTAATAAAATCGGATATTTTTTATTGAAGGGAATATTCGCCAGTGCTTACCTAACTCTCCATATTCCATCGGCGTCCTTCACAGGATTGAATGTCGCATAACCCGTCTGTTTTTCCTGCTCATCGGCGAACATCGTTTGTTAGACTGCCTGGATTATCTTCTTATGTGCTGTCTCCAATTCCTTCGGTTGTAAATTATTCATAGTTGCATCCTTCCATGGTCGATTCGTTCTCCGACTAACTCGCAAGCAGTAGGCGATGGTTCTGATCAATAGCGCCTTTAAAGTAAAGCTCACATCGTATAAGCGAAATCCGCAACTCTATGTGCGGATTTTACTTTCAGGCGTTGTATAGCTGACTCTGTAACAAAAGATGCCTCAGAACCTGGATCTACATATCAAAGCCCTCATCATCAGGAAGTCTGCCCCCGAAGACTTAACATTGATCAACGCTGTAGCCAATAAAACCTGAGAGTCGGCATTAAGATGGAAACTGTTCGTCTGTGAACGACCTGGCTGAAACTCGGAAGCATTTGGGTTGTATGCTTGTGTTGTTGTCGGAAAGGCTTGCTGAGCAGACTGAACGAAGTTGGCAGATGGATGTGGATATGTTTGAAGAGGTAATGGAATAGTGCAATAAAGAGTGATGGCGTTGTATGCAGAAGTAACAACAATTTCCGCTTGGACATCTGCGTTTAAAGTGACTATATGCCAAACAATTTTCACAGACTTTAACCGAGCGAACTGCTTGCCGTTGTACGTTTACATCCATCTAAAGAAAACGTCTGCACTCCGTTAGCGCATGCTGACCCTTTTGACACAACCTACAATTAAAGTTCTTCTTTGACACCTGTTGCGAAACCAAAATCCTCTGCCCTGATTTGCCAGCGCCAGCTTGCTGATCTACCGCTTCCAGTCACCGAAAATGACATTCAAGAAATTCGACAAAATCTTTGAACTCTTTGAAGCTCTTTCGAGACGCCAACCCCTCTTCCCAAAGCTGCTGAGTGTGAGTGGTTAATTTTTGGAGGATTATAAAAATGACGATTGCGTCAAAGTAACTGACCGCAAACCTAGATTTTCTAAAGCATGGATGATCTCTTGTGATGTGTCGAGAATTCCTTTGATCTTCGTTGCAACTTCTGCACATGTCTCATACCCACCACTGAAGACAGGCGGATTATTTTTAGGCAATCGCAATTTGCTGCTTTTGCTTCCGTATTCATTGTCTTCGTTGTTGGCGGTTGCATCGGACGTCTTGATTGAAACTGGTACATATGGAGGCAACTTTCCAAACGCGTCCAGCAGATCAGGTTTATATTCGCCGTATATTTCTGAAATATGATCGAACGCATCCAATCTCTTCATTATACCTCTGTGCCATCTGCGTATGCTTTTCTAACGAAACCAACCGTGTTTACAGATAATTTGCCCGTTTTAACCTACTGTTGTCAGCCTTTTGGAAATTTTCAAAATTTTTTTCATGCGGGCGAGTAAAGCCAATTGAAAGTTTCCAAACGATATTTTGAAGTTTATTCTTATTTTAGATTCAATACCCAAAATAAGCAACAAATAAGCAAATTGCAACACACTCACTTGTTCTTTTGTGGCCTCTTGCTACTGTGATCCTAATGTGACACTGCAACTGCTTCGGCTGACCAAGTTATAGTTTTCCTCTGCAATTTCCTGGGTTGTAGAGCTCTCTTGCGTGTTTAGTATATTGTTTGAATTATGTTATTATTGCCGAGTAGATAGGTTTAATTAATTTAAATCTTTATTTCCCAATTTAGTTTTTCTATTGTTTTCAAACACATACCATGTAGATATTACTTTTTGTTAATACGTATCGCACTTTGTTTACAATAGTTGTTGTTGTAAACTTATGTAGTTTGTTTAAATGTCAATTATGCACAAATTGTTTTAGGTTTCCGTGTTATAATTTTTGTTTAATTTAAGTAAATTTAAGATTTGTATTAAGAAAATGAAAAAAAAAAAAAAAACAGATCGATAGGACCCAAATGTACTGTATTGTACGGTGTTGTGTTGAGTTGCTGTATTCAAAAAAATACACTGTTTGTTCTTTTACGTTATAAATTGGACTTTGTTGTTGTATTTATATGTGTTTGTTACAATATGTGTCGACAATATGTGTTATACAAAATCCATTCTACTTGTTATTTAGATGGGTGTTGTGGATTGTCTTCTCTGACGTTATCGCTGTCTACCATAACGTAACGTATTCTGTTGTCTTCTCCAACATACTCCAATTCCGGGCGGATAAATGTATTATATATTGAGGCCAGATCAGAGGGGGTAATGTATTTCTAACATCGCTTGAGAAATCCTAGATATTTCGCAACATTTTTGACGGCACCAAACATGTGGTCATTCCAACGTGAGTGGTCATTGACACTCATACCGAAAATGGAAAGTTTTTCGGGTCCGCGAAGCAAGTGCCATTCATGGCCAGTGGCTGGGTATTTCAATTTCGCTCTAACGACAGCAGACAGCATTGTTTTGTTTTGGAAGCATAACTGTAAGTGGTTCCCCAATTAGTTATTCTGTTAATAACAGAATTTAATGAGCTTAACATACGATGCCGTTCCCGTTTAACAGCCGAAAAGCAGGGACGTGACTCAGGGAACGAATATGAAAAGCAGAGAGTATTGTCATCAGCAAAGGAATATATTAGATGAGAAGTAGCAGACAAGAGAGTTTTGAATACAGAACGGAGCCCTGGGACACACCAGCATTTATTTTGTGAACATCAGACTTGAAACCTTCCAAAACAACTTGAATTGAACGTTCCGAAAGGTAATTTCTAATCCGTTGAAGAAGAGAGTCATCGATGCCAAAAGCACGCATTTTCGACAAAAGAGCCGGATACCAAACTCTGTCAAATGCCTAAGAAATATCAAGAACAACTATTATGCTTTCGCCAAATTGAGGTACTTTTTGGTTCTACTTGTAGCCACGAAAACCGTATTGCCAGTCATTGAGAAGTTTTTTGTTTCGAGATATTTCCTAAGCTGACGGTTTGTCAGCATTTCTCTGATCTTGGAAAGAAGGGACGTAAGTACAATGGGTCTGTAGGAGGAGAGAGATAGAGAGAGATAGAGAGAGAAGATTGACTTTTTATAGGGACGGGCTGGACAAATGTTGTTTTCCATCCACTAGGAAAGAGTTTTTAAGAGTAGAATTGCTGAAAAAGCTAACGCAGTGGTTTTTCCAGCGAGGAAGAACACCTTTTCAGAATAAGGTGAGATATACTATCTGGACAAGAGGATTTGTGAATTCAAAGATTGAGAAAGTGGAGACAAAGCGAACTCTGGGAGTGTTGAACTGGGCGCAAAGTGCACAGCAAGCAGATTAGCCTTGTCCAAAGAGCTGACAACTGGAATGTCATTGCAAATGAGCGTTGGGATGGAGGATGAGGCAGAAGGTCTAATATTTTTGACGAAAGACCAAACATTTTTACTACCTTTGGGACATTGTAAAATTTGTTGCCTCAGCTTTTGGTCGTATTGAAATTTTACACGTTTAAGAAAGACGTTAGTTATTCTCGTTTAAGCTTTTTTTTCCTTTCCTCTGTTAAGTTGATCTTGAAGGACCGAAAAAAACATTTCTCTAACCCTGACAGCCTCTTTACAGCTCGAGTCGTGCCTAATACTCTTCATCCGATGAGGGACAAATGAGAATATTCCAAAGAGAATAGTGTTTGTGGCTGCGGCATCTACGTAGGTATCGAGGTGACATAACGACCACTTAAAATTCCTAAAGGAGGAGTTAAGACCGCTCCAATTGGCTTTCTCGTATTGCCATACGGTTCTTTTTGGAATCTTTTCTCTAGTTGTGTAGAGGCACATCAACGGTGTACTTATCAGGGTGAGAAGTTAAAAATAAGTCCAGTGTGTTTGCGGTATGACTGTCAACGTCTGGTATTCATGTGGGCTCAT
The DNA here is from genome assembly GCA_907269105.1 of Volucella inanis. NCBI lineage: Eukaryota > Metazoa > Arthropoda > Insecta > Diptera > Syrphidae > Volucella > Volucella inanis. The sequence continues at coordinate 45,956,735 of OU026155.1, read as the reverse complement.
TTAAAAGCTGGGTCAAGTTGTTTTCCGCAGAGAAGGTCTCAACACACTGTCCTTTGCTTGGCGGCCCCCGTCCAATTATCAAGCCTTCGCCCATCAATGGGAGGAGGCAGAGCAAATGTACTGGTCTTATCATAAAGGTTTTCAGTACTTACGCCTCAGAATGCTGCTACGATTTGATCAGTAACAAGCGGCCGGTCAGAGGTCCTGTTCGGTGGTCCTGTTCGGTGGCTACCTGACAGGTAGTCCATGGTAGAACTTAAAACACAGTATCATGGGTGTTTGAAGCCCTCTCGGATTTTGGTCCGGGCCTGACTTGTTGAGGTAGGCCCCCTTGTGGGAGCGTCATGGTGGCTGTAGTTTAAACAAAAAGTCGCGGGAAGGGTCTTGACCTAATGTAGAGTTGCAAGATACTGGGTGCTGTGACCCTAAGAGCAGTAAGAGGTTTTAGGTCGGCCTCGACCCTTACCGAGAGTGGAACTTTTTGCCCCCAAACACGAGTTCCGCTTTGGTATCAAAGAATTGACGGTGAGCGATGGCAAGGCGTATCTTTGCTCCTATAGATGTATTAATATCCAGTGAAATTAAGCCTACAAGGCAGGAGTTCATAAAAAACATTAGAGACACCTGTCCCTTGGGTGGGCCCCCGCAAAATTATCAAGGCTTCGCCCATCAATGACGTTGTCTAATAAAAAGCGGGGGCAGAGCAAATGCAATCCGAATGCTGCTACGATTTGATCACTTACAAGCGGCCAGTCAGAAGTTCTCTTAGTGGCAAGGCCAGCGGTAGTCCCTACTAAGACTTAAAATGCGGTACCATGGGAGTCTCCAGGAGCCTGCGCATTTCGGTCCGGTCCTGACTTGTTGAGGTAGGCCCCTTTGTGGTAGCGTCACGAAAGCTGCGGCTTAAACCCAAAGTAATAGCTTTTAGGTCGGCCTCGACCCTTACCAAGGGTCTAACTTTTTGGCTTCAAAACGAGTTCCGCTTGATATCAAAGAATTGGCGATGAGCGATGGCAAGGCGTATCCTTGCTCCCATGGATGTATGGACATACCATGAAATTAAGCCTACAAGGCAGGAGGTCATAAAAACACTATTGACATCTGTCCTTTGGGTGGGCCCCCGCCAAATTATCAAGGCTTCGCCCATCAATGACTTTGTCTAATAAAAAGCGGGGGCAGAGCAAAATGTACTGGTCTTATTGTTTACCTTTTCCGAGGGTGCAAGGGTGGAACTTTTTGCCTCCCACACAAGTTCTACTTTGGTATCAAGGGATTGACGGAGAGCGATGGCAAGGCGTAGCCTTGCTCCCATGGATGTATGGACATCTGGGGGTCTTAAAATTTCCAAACAGGCGTCTACGTTAAATAATAGAGATTATGTTCTTTGGGTGTTGTCTGTCCATAATGTCGAAGCAACCCAGAATTAAAAAAAAATTAAAATCACCCATTATCACGATTTAAGTATGAGGATACAGGTATACGATTTTTTGTGTAAGGTCAGACAGTACATCAAACTCGTTAAAGGTCGAATTTCTGTCCAGCTTAGAGCATCTGTAAATAAAGAAATAGTGAATAATTTGCTTACGAAAATGGAATTTTAACCACATGAAATTAAATTCCGGATTGGAACAAGGACTACATTGTAGTGGAGTTTGGTTAGCTACACCACTTCGTACGTAAATGGCGAGACCGCGGTGAGAGAACAATAATGGCATTAGTTCGTAGCCAGCTACCTTTAGATCACGGTGATCTACCTGTGTTTCACTAAGTGCCAAAACAGCTGGTCTGTATTTACAGACGTGGACGTATGCAGAAAAGTGATTACGTTTTAGCCTCTAAGTTCCCGATTCATTATAAAAAAATTCAAACACAAAAAACACAAGCTCCGACGATACTTAGAACAGCTGTGTAGTAAAAAATCGGAATTGTCGGTAAGTTTTATATTATGTGAGTGAGCGGAGTGAGTGCACTTATTGATAATCAGTCTTGCACAGCTTAAAATTAGGATCAGCTAATGGGATATTCTTTGGTATTGCCTATGGCGATATTTCAAAAAGTTGAGAATGCTGTGTTTATATGAAGTAGGGCACGACAAAGGCTTCCAGCTACGCATTAAAACAATTGTTCTTGACTTTGACAACACGTTAGTGGAATTCTTTATTTCCATTGCCAATGCCTTGCACATTCATGGCTATACGCCTTGTCTGAAAGCCTAATATATTCATGATTCAGATTAACCTAAGAGGTGGAATCAAAAGTGGTTCTGCATTCAAGCTTATGTCCATTGTTAGCAACCAACTCTGCGATTGCTATTAATATCACTGATGAGCTTGTATTAACTTGAGAGTTTTGCTGCTGCTCTATTTTTTTTGTGGGAACTTAATATTTAAGTGAGTGTAAATACACTTACTTCAACTTACCTCAACATGTGTTAAGTTTCTTGGGTTCAGTGGTTATTTCACTCCATTGATGGCATCTAACATTTAATGGGGAGACAAGTTGGCTTGTTGTTGGTTTCTACTTAAATACTCATCTTACGTAATTTTTGTTAACTGAAAAAAAAAACAATGTCCATTGGGCGGAATTCGAACACCGAACCTTTTGATTTGGAAACCAGTCCACTACCACTTAAACCACGGCCACCCACTAGCAATCATCCACAAGTAGTAAAGTGTTGGGTTTGTGTTTGTACCTACCTTGAGTAACTTCTTGAAAGACTTGTTTCCATTATGCCCAGCCCTTAAGCAATTAAATCACAGGTTATCATTGGTTTTAGTCGTAAGAAATATTTTGCGAACAGCGAATGTAATCCGGTTCCAAAAACCTTGCAAGATCCTTTGTCGTTTTGGCTTGATTTTAACGACACACAACCCCAAAAGGATGCATCCTTCTTTTTGTGTCCAACTGACTCCAGTGATTGGAACTGGCTTCGGCTTCTTAAGGGATTGTTCGTACAAAATCCTTGTACCTTGATCTTATTCATTTACTAGTAAGTGTAAAAGAATAGCGTCCCATGTTGTGGTGCCTAAGCTGACGTTACCTAGTGCAATCAAGCACTCTTAAGTGGCTTCGAGAGATCCTTTAATGGCCACTACTGATGTTTGAGACTGTCTGATATCGTTGTGTCTGTGTCTGATATCGTTGTTCACTTATCTTTACCAAAAGGATTGATGTGAGAACTCGTACATTGTTGTTTCGATCTTGGAGGCTGGTCCATGCAATTTTGAAGTTACTTTCCGTCAGTGATAGATGGCGGATAAAATTTTCCGTTACTTAGATGTGTTTTACGATACCACAACTTTTGTATACTGGATATTATTTCCATTTTTATTTATCTCCATCGAATTTTAGAATTGTGACTTTTGGTAGGTTGAGAGAGTTCTGCCTTGCTATGTCGTTGGACATGCCTATTCATGTACTATTTCCACAAATTTGGGGCCGACTATTAAGTAAAAATGCAACAAGGCTTTCGTGAACTTCATTGTAACCAATTGTTATTGGTTCGTCGCAGAGTTCCCAGATTGAGTTGTGTATCTCCTCAATTTGCATCCAATTTCATTGAATAGTTTTTTCCCGGCAACAACAACAGCAGCAAAAACAAAGGGTTCCAGCTATAAATACTTTTAGAATGAACCTAAAGGACACAATTGAACTGTGTAAGTCGGCCATAGGCTCTAATTTTTTCATTAAGAGACTTAGTGTAGATAGGCATGCGATCCACTGTAATACCCTAAAGATCCTTGCAGTGAATGTTAATTCACTGATTAGGATTGAGCGAAGAGCTGCACTATTCAAGTTACTTAAAGACCAAGCCTCTGATGTGCTTTTGATTAGCGAAACTAAGCTTACCAAAAGACACAAAATGAGGTACAGAAGGTATAAAATAATAGGAAGAAACCGACTCATTTCCATACAAGGAGGAGGCGTTGCAATCTTTGTAAGAAAAGGTATACGTTTTAAAAGAATATACAGTCGTGTAGTGCGTAGGTTTCAGGTGATTAATCTATTTATCGTGTATAGATACATTAAACGAACCTAAGGCTATTCAATCCAACCTATTCATCTCAGAGCTCGAGACACTTTTTCGATTTTTGAGACTGTAATTGAAGGAAAACTATTTTATTATTGGCGGAGATTTCAACGCCAAACATAGTCATTTGGTAAGTCATACACCAAATACTAGAGGGAACCTACTATTCAATTGCTGGGGTCAACACAGTATAATGTATCGACTCGGCCTTAAGGCAACGGATAGTTCGTCGTTTTTTAGACATGGGACCTATTTGGATATCCTGCTGTTGGAGTCACGAATACAACTGACGTGCATTAATCAATAAACTGTGAACTGTCTTCGCACTTTTGTGTATGTTATGTACCGAAATAACCGTTCCGAGCGAAAATGCGGAATTGGATGAGTTTGTTCAAAGACACTTCTGCAGCTTTAGTAAGGTGCGTTGAACACACTTTTCTGGGACATTGATTAGAGCACTTTCCTCGAATTCGCTATACCCACCGTCCAACAGAAATCTGTCAAACGATGGGATTAACAGATACCTAAAACTAATGGACAAGGCAATTTAACGAACAATGGACAAATCAATACCTCGATATCAACACACTCATAACGAAGACTTATTTCGCAACGTAACTATTAACGCACCGACATAAAAGTAGACAGCTGTCAAGATTAAAAACCTTGTACAGACAATTTACTGACAGACATATCCCGCAGATCATGACATTAAAGTCGTCGATCAAAAGTCTCCAAACATTAATGAAAGAAAATTACAGAAATTCTGTAAGTTTGTATTGGAACAACAAAATTCGGGCTGTAAACACCAGCAACCCGAATATGTTCTCGCAAATAAATAAAATATTTAGGATGAAAGATCAAAAAGACCCTTCGTGTCTTCAAATCGCCCGAACGATGGACAACGAACACATACTTTTAGCAGCAGACATCGATCCAAATGAGGCCGTTGAATATGACAACTTCTTTGTGATCAAGGATCCAAAGGAGAATAGGCTATAGGAGCAACTTTCCAGGAAGTGTACATGGCGAATTATATCATTGACCCGAACCGCGACCCAGAAAGTCGAGTCCTCGTTCACAATTTCTACCTTCGAAATGAAATAGTGAGTCCTGACTAAGTGGATTGAGGACAATAATATAGTTCCGGGTAATCAATTTGGTTTCAAGGCGGGGCACGATGTCATTCATGCCGCGTCTAAAGTTTCTGGTATCCAATTGAACAAAGGCAAGTACCAGTGCTCTAGTGCCTGCCTGATCGACTTGGAAAAAGCCTTTGATAACGTATGGTTAGAGGGACTTTTCTTCAAGTTGGACAGGCTGGGGATTAGTAAACTACTTCTGTATATTCTTTTCAATATGCTCACAGATGGACAGTTCATCGTGAAAAATGGCGATGTGACTTCTACAAGAACATTTCACATTAAAAACGGTCTGCAACAAGGTGCGGTAAATTCGCCGATCCTATTCAACATTTACACAAGTGATCTGAAAGGTTCTTTTGCCCTTACAAAGGACTGTTTTATAACAGATAACTCGATGGGAGTTTGAAGGTGATCTGCTACATGGCCCTTATCAAGCCCATGTCTGATGTCCCTTGTTGTTCAACGTGAGAACAAGTTTATTGGAAAAGATCCGGGCGTTTTAGAGGTCTTGTCTTAGGACCTGTCTTCGCTTATACAGAACACCAGAGTCTGAGTACATAAAATTATATCCAAATAGGGTCTTGCACAATAGGGCGAACCTAATAAGAGTGGACAATTTCGTCATTAAGTTGATTCGAAGGCACATTGCAAGCGCAATGGCTTCGCCGAATAACCTGATCTACGAGGCTTACTACCCCAATTATATGTATCACGAGAGAGTGAGCTTTGACAGCTTTACTATTGGGTATGTAATTTAATTCGTGCGGTTTTTTTTTTTTCTTAAAAATTTGAACGTTTATTTAAGAAAAACATGTACAATAGTATTATTCAAAGTATTGCCCATCTGAAGCTATGCCTTTTTCCCATCTTTCTGGCAATTTGTGGATCCCATCCCAAAAGAACTGCGCCGGCTTGGCAGCCAAGAATGAATCAAACCAATTTTTGATATTCTGCTCTGATGTGAACCGTATTTCAGTGAAGGCGCTCTGCATCGACCGGAACAAATGGTAGTCAGAAAGGGCAAGGTCTGGGCTATAAGGCGGGTGGGGTAAGACTTCCCATCCACTGTTTTCCAAATAGTTCTTAACCGGAATAGCAACGTGGGACCGAGCGTTGTCATGATGGAAAATTATTGCCTCGTGTCTGGTCGCATATTCAGGGCGTTTTTCAGCTACTGCTCTCTTCAAACGGATTAATTATGTTCGGTAGCGTTGTCCATTGATGGTTTCAGACCCATCTGATCCCACCAAATACAGAGCATTACCTTCCCGCCATGGATATTCGACTTTGCCGTTGATTTGGCTGGATGGCCGGGTTTCACATATGATTTTTTGCGCTTGGGGTTGTCATAATGGATCCATTTTTTATCACCAGTAACAATCCGATGCAAAAATCACTGGATTTTGTGGCGTTCCAGCAGCATTTTTGACATGCAAAACCGCCTTTCGACGTCTGTCTACTTGAGTTCATGTGGAACCCAAATTCCTTGCTTTTGAATATATCCAGCTGCTTTTAAACGTTTTGAAATGGCTGCTTGAGTGACACCCAAAGATTCTGCGAGCTCTTCTTGTGTTTGGCAACAGTCTTCATAGAGTAATGCTTCCAGTTCTTCATCTTCAAACTTTTTTGGCTGCCCAGAACGTTCATCGTCTTCCAAGCCAAAATCACCAATTTTAAATCGTGCAAACCACTTTTAAATCGTGCAAACCACTTTTAAATCGTCCAAACCACTTTTGGCACGTTCGCTCAGCTAGCGTATGTTTACCATAAACTTCCACCAAAATACGATGACTTTCGGCAGCAGTTTTCTTCATATAAAAGTAATGAAGAAGAACTCCCCGTAAAAACACTTTTTCAGGAACAAAGTTCGACATATTTGAGTGAAAAAAAATTATTGTTGTTTACGCTTCAAATGAATGAGATATACTGAAATGAGGTACAATGACATGAGCTTTCCAAGGCATGTTCCAATGGAATAATAACAATGGAATATAAAAGTTAAGCCATCTCTTAGCAACATGAATTAAGTTATAGACTCAATATATTCCTCCAGAAGCGTTCCTTTACCTTGATAAAAAAGGTCTGATCCAAGATAGATTAGCGGTGCCGTTAATCTTTCACTTCGCTCAAACAGCTGCGGACAGGCGACTTACCTACGATAGAGACGTCGCATACGGCAGTGCGGAGCGTCTCCGGTTCAATGTGGAAGTAGGGAGTCGCGACATGAAGGATATTGCACGGTAGCACCAACAATTTTGGTGACTCGTTGAAGGAGAGGATTCTACATCGTCGAATTCCTCTAATTCAGGACAGCTCCATTAAGGAGCAGAGTTGGTCAGCATAATTTCTTAGCCGTGGCCGGCTTGCATAGCTTTAGGTATAATTAGGTTAGATTTATGGAAAAAAAAATTATCAAAAAAAAAAAAAATCAAAAAAATAATAAAAAAAATTTAAAAAATAGACCAAAAGAGAACTTCGTTTTTTAAAAAAAGGAGTACCTGTACAAGAAAAAAAAAAATGATAGTCTTAAGGTAGTTTAAGTAGGCTAAGTAGGTTAAATTTTTTTTTTATTATTTCCTTAAGGTAGTTTGTAAGTTTTTAATTTAAAATTTTAGTTTAAGTTATAACTAAAAAAGAAAAAATAGATCCATATACTAAGTTTTTTTTTGAACAAAATTTTTTTCTTAGTTTTAATTAATTGATAATAAATTTAACAATATAAATAAATATGTACTATTACGTCGAAAGACATAGGTTAAGTATTATGTTTAACTCAGAGTGCTCGCATGCGGCCAATAAGTTATAGTAAGATAATTTTAAATAATTTAAGCTAATATTAAGCATTTTTTGTATAGCTTGTAAGTGTCATTTAATGAATTAAATAAAAATGTATTTAAAAAAAAAAAATGCGCAGGTGCAATATTCTAATATAATAATAATATCCGAGCGGTGCTGGTTTAATCCCAGCCCGTGGAAAAACCATTTCCCGTTTTTAGTTTTTAATTTTTTAATCCAAAATAAATAACAAAATTAGAGAAGTAGACACAAAAAGACACGTGATGAGTGGCAAAGACAGTCCTGTTATCGCCATTGTAGGATTAGTGAACGGCACAGCAACGAGTGATATTGAATCGGATCATCCAACAGCAGTGACCAATGAACGAACTGTTAAACGGAGGAAAAAAAATAAGTGTACTGGTAACTTCGAACTTAGAAAAACGCCCCTCTCTTTGCACCTCAAACGAAATGCTGCTTAGCAAGGAATTGGGGGGGGGGGGGCGTCAACGTCTGCGGCAGCAATAGCAGCACAAAAAGAAAGACACCATGAGTGGGATGATAAATGCTCATCCGCCTTTAATAGAACGAGACATTATAGAGGGGGTAAGAACAACTTTGCCTCGTTGGATACCTCTGATTCAGAAGATAAAGAAGAGGAATTAAGTGCAATTAATAACAGCATCTTGCAATTCAGCAACAACAACTGCACAAAAATAATGTGCAGAAAAAAAAAATCAAATAAGAACACAACATGTGCAAAAGCAGCAGAAAAATAAAAAAATTCCGCAGCAAAAGCAACAACAGCAGAAACAACAACAGCAACAGCAGCTGAAAAAGAAAAAGGAAAAGTTCCACCAATCAACACTGACAACATGGAGATCAGGACACCAAGGATTTGTGTATGTCGGCCATAGGTAAGAACTTTATCATTAAAAGATTAGGCTCAGATAGGCACATCATCCACTGTAATTCCATGGAGGGCTACAAAAAAAATGCAAAACCTGATGAAGGAAACGACGACGGAGTATTTCACGTACACACCGAAAGGTGATGTCCACTGATCCCGAGGAGATCTTAAAACTGCTTCAAGAGAAAGAGTGCGAAGATCTTAAATTTGTGGGGTTAAGCCTTTTAACACTGCAAGAGCAAAAAGGCAGAAGCGGAAATTACCATTCTTCCTAGTACAGCTCACTCCCAACAGCAAACTGAATAGTCTAAGGAATATCAATGGTTGTTCACTGGGAGAAATTAAAAATGAGCGATAACATTATACAATGTGTTAGCTGCCAAAGGTTTAACCATGCCGCATCGAATGGCCACATGCAGCCTCGATGTGTTAAGTGTGGAGAGAACCACAATTCACAGAAATGTACTTTGGAGCAGGAGAAAGAGTCAGAAAAAAGTCAACTCTCATGTGCTTTATGCAAGAACTCGGAACACACCGCTAACTATCGGGGTTGTCCCAAGTTCCAAGATATAAAAAAAGCAAACATGGCTCGTCAGCAGAATACGGAGATTCAAACTCAAGCCGTCACGCCCCGAATTACCTTTGCCAAAAGGCTGCAGGTAGCGGTACAATGGCACAAAAAGCCACGGTTGCTTCCTCGGCCCCAGCGCCGAGAGCACCGGAAGCTGCACCCGACATGCTAGCTATCTTGCTCTCTATTCAAGGGCAGATGGCTCAGCTTCAACGTCCAGTACAGGAACAGGCTAAGCGGGTGGATCAGATCTACGAGCTGCTGCCGGGTCTAACACACCCCTTGTCTAAATGGGTACGCACATGGTGGAACAAACCCTGAAGTTCCTTGCACTGAATGTCAATTCACTTATTAGGATCGAGTGAAGAGCCGCGCTATTTAAGTTGCTGGAAGACCAAGCTCCTGATGTGCTTTTTGCTAGCGAAACTAAGCTTACCGGTAAGAACACAGTAAACATAATAGTAGAAGAAGAAACCGACCCAACTCCAAATAAAGAGGTGGTGTCGCGATCTTTATTAGAAAAAAATTTTAATTTAGAAGAATGTACAAGGGTGTTTTGCATGGATTCCGGGTGTTGTAGCGGAAAGTGAATGTTCAAGGTCTCTGTCTACGCGCCTAATGCTTCTCAATCCACGGTATTCATCTCAGAGCTCGATAGACTCTTTCGACTCCTTAAACTGGAATCGAAGGAGAATTAGTATATGTAAAATAATTCGGAGGAAAAATCAAACCGACCTACAGTGTCTTAAGATTAGCCATAGACTATGCATATGTCACTACACCACGGCCACCCCCCACGGCTATCTCAGTTGGTAGACTCACTCTTTTTGCTAAGTTGATATCGCTGTACAGGCCGCAAAATTCGTCGTTGCACCTCCTCCTCCACTCACCATCTAAGCAGATAGAACCGAAAATCATTCGAAGATTTTTGCTCTCAAAGTAGCCAAGAGCACGCTTATCCATTTTTGACCCATGCTTTTTTACGCCAAAAGAAAGGTTATTCTTAGTGAATTCTTAGCGTTAGTGTCGTTGTTTGAATTGATAGTGAAGCTTAGTTTAGTTTAGTTTACTTATTTAGTTTAGGAAGGCTGGAACAGTAAGAATGAATCTTATAACTTTGTAATAGCTAGTTACAATATACACTAAGTTACAATTTAGTTATTACAGAATGAGTAAACTATAAATGAATAATACAAACATACTACAAACATCACTACCTAACATATTATAGGGTTAGGTAGTGAGTTTCAAAGACGGATGGCATTGATAAAGAACTGTCTTTCAGATATTTATTAATTGCATCTCGGTATAATAAGATATTGGATCTATTCGACGTTGGGAATTGTAAATAAGTGTGGAGATAGGTAGGCTGTCGTGTTCTAAGAATATTGAAGAGAAAGACCAGAGTGCGAAATTTAAGATAGTTTTCAAAAGGCATACCTAAAACTTCTACTGAGAGATACGACACATAATCATATCTTCTTAGTCCATATATGTATGTATCGAATGGCACTGTTGACGGCAACTTGTAATTTTCGTGTGCATACTGAATCACAATTTGAATATAATTCACCCCCATGTACAAGATTTGGAATTAAAAGTGATTTTACTACTATGATTCGTGTATCCAGTGGTGTAATTGGTTGAGCTCTCCACAAGGTTCGCAAGACGCCATAAGCCTTCCCTACGATGATATTAATATGGTCGTTCCATGTTAAAAATCTGTTAAATATAACAACAAAATTCTTTGATATATCTACAAAATCGACGGGATAAAGTGATTTGCGGGAAATAGGACAGATCCAATTTTGTTCTAGATATAACCAGTCATTTGGAACTATTAGGGTTCAGTGTCAGCCCATTTTCCAAAGACCAGTCAAAAATACTATTAAGATCCTGATTAGTTTCAAGGCGACAATTTTTATTGAGACCTAGCGTGCATCTTCGATAAATTTGGACGTCATCGGCATAAATTTGTGTTAAGGAATGTGTGACTATATCTGATATCTCATTTATTAGGTGTGCCGGTATAAAGTGAGAGTTTTTTGTGAAAATTAAACACTTATTTTTAATGGGAAAGTATTGGCCATTGCTAGCTACACATTTTTCCCATCTTTCAGGAAATTTATGGATTCCACGCCACTAAAACTGTTCATATTTTGAAGAAAACCAAAAAGTCACCCAATTTTCGACTTCCTCGTAGGATTCGAAGTGCTGCTCAGCTCATGCGTGTCCCATCGACGAAAACAAATGCTAGCCGGAAGGAACCAAGCCTGGTAAATACGGCGGGTGGGTAAGCAGCTCCCAGCCAAGTGCTTTGGTTGTATCCTGAACCAGTTTTTCTTTGTGTGCAGGTGCATTGTAATTGAGCAAAATTACCTTGCCGTGCCTGCTGGCCCATTCTGTGGTACACCACCAGAGACACAGCATTGTCTTCTTGCCGAATCGACCTGGTTTTGCAGTCATAGTTGATGGTTGTCCCGGATTAACCCATGATTTTTTCCGTCTAGGATTCTGAAAATAAATCCATTTTTCATCGCCAGTAACAACTAGATGGAAAATGGATTTTTATCGTGTCTCTGAAGGAAAATTACACAAGTGTTTTTTCGGTTTTTCATGTCTTTTATTCAATTCATGTGCTACCCATTTTCCAATACTTTTGGACCTTTCCCATAGCTTTTAAATGGTCAGAAATTATTTGTTGTGCAACACTGAACATTTTTGCTATTTGTTTCTGACTCAAAGTGTCATCACCCAAAATTGTTTGCAATTCTGTTAAATCGAACCGTTATCTCTGAACCGTTGAAACCATCTTTTGCATGTTGTTTCTGATAGAGCATGATCACCATATAAATCGACAAGCATTCGATGCGACTCTGCAGCACTTTTCTTCAAATGAAAACAAAAAAATAATGCTTTCCGCAAGTCATCGTTTTCTGGTACAAAATTCGACATTTTTTGTTTGCTCAATCACTTGAGCAATGTTTGATAGGTATGATAGCAACCAAAAAAATTAAGGCCCGTTCACAAAAAAGGTTCCCTATCGAGACATTTGTATTTTATGCAGAAGAATTAATGCTTTTCTATTCGATAAGCTTACGGGGCGAGTAAAATATCCTTAAAAAACTTCAACAAGTTTTCTGGTACAAAATTTGACATTTTTTACACGATGAAAAAATATGATATCATATCGTAGGTATCACCAACGAAATTAATGTATAAAAGGAACATGAGTCTTCTGAAAAGTATGTAGATGTGCAAGTGTTGATCGCGGTTAAATTAAACGATTTCATTGAGTCAGAAAAGTGATTCGAGTGTGACTTATCAATTAAGTTACAGCTATGATAGCCACGGACCATACAATGTTCGGAGAGAGAAGTTCGAGAGAGAAGAATGAAGTTTCTTTCAGAACGTCTAAAATTGGTGTAAAATTTATACGTTTATTTGGCCTATAGACCAACCTAAGTATGAGCTTTTCGATTTCACACGTTACATAAGTAAAAATGATTTTAATTTGATATCCGGGAGCTGATTCTCTTACGAATTTGCCTTCCCAGGACTTTTTTTAAGTATATAGCTACACTGCCATCTATACGACCAATTTGATCAGTTCGAAAAATCTCATAGCCGTCAACAGAACATATTTGGTTCTTTACTTTTCGTACAACCATATTTCAGAAATACATACTACATGGACACGGGAATTAACAAAAATATGACGGATTTTGTGCAATTTTAGATAGCCCATTTCATATGGAAACCGTCACATTGTGATCTAAGCACCCTTATCATATCGTACAGAAATTCATTCAAATTACCGGCAGAGGAATCTCTTACCATTTCACAAATTAACTTATAAAGAATGACTTTATCACTAATCAATTTTTACAAAAGGAATGTAGAGGGAAATAAAAAAAGCTTATTACATATTTTTTCCGAGAAAAAGAACTTCTACGGCTCTAAGATGAATTTGACGCTTACTCCTAAAAAACTTTGCTTGTCTGCGACAAATTAGAATTTCTATTGCTAAAAGTGATACAAAATGTAAAATTAATCTTAATATTCTAAAAAATTTTTTTTCTAAAATAGTACTTAATTTTGCATGCACCACGGGTTGTATCGTACATGGCTCGAACTACTACGGCTCCGATCTGATTTTAGGCCTACAATATAAGCGTTTTACCATGCTTCTCAAAGGTATTTAAGAAACTTATATCAAGTCAACTTTTGGATTACTTATCTTTTAATAACCTTAATGCACAGTCCGGGTTTAGATCTAACTACAATTGTTCTAATGCAATAGTTAATACGTTGGAGGATATAAGACAAGACTTCGGTGAGGGATGGGTTACCTTTCTTTGGTTGTTTGACTTTTCAAGGAGTTTTGACAAGGTAAACCACAACATCCTGTGTGGGAATCTCTTTGGTTTTGATAATAATTCAGCGAGGCTTTTAGAAAGCTTTCTGTCATATTCCAAAAGTTGCTATTTGCAATTCTTGTTCAGCTCTTTTACCGTTAAGGCAGGATATACACCAATGATCAATCATTGATCCTTAAATGTTTTGGATATTTATATATGACTTGCCATCTCTCTGTACTTATACCTCGGTACATAGATATGCTGATGATGTTCAGCTGTATTTGTCTAAGCCATTTAGTAACACTGCTGAGCTGGTTAACTATTTAAATAGGGATCTCTGCGGTATTCATTCCTGGTCTAAAGCTAATAGATTAGTTTGAAATCCTAATCAGTAGCAAGTTATTCCAATTTCAAATAAAAAGCTTGCCCACAATACCCAAATAAATTAAATGTGGTTAATATTGTAACTAATTTAGGATTTACTATCAATTCTAACTTAACATATAAGGATATTACCATGTAAACTATATAATAAGAAACATTAATGGATGTCTTTGCAAGTTGCGATTAACTGGGAGTTATGTATGAGCTTTTCGATTTCACTCGTTACATCAGCAAAAATGAATTCAATGGGATATCCGGGAGTTGATTCTCTTACGAATTTGCTTTTCCGGTATTTTCTTAGGTATGTAGCTGCACCGCCACGTGTACGACTTAATCGATCAGCTCGAAAAATCTCATAGCCGCCAACAGAACATACTTGGTTCTTAACTTTTTTAGAACCATGTTTCAGTAACACATACTGCATGGACACGGATATTAACAGAAAGATAACGGATTTTTTGCATTTTATGTAGCCTACTTCATATGGAAACCGTGAATTTGTGATCAAAACACAAATTCATTCATTCAATTCATTCAAATTACCAGTAGCGGAATCTCTTACCATATCGTCATTACTAAAATTCATTACATAGAGCAAGACTGAATTGCAGAGAGCCTAGGAAGGAAGCGCAAGCACGAACAAGTTTATAATCAATAAAAAAAATAGGAAAGAAATCATTTACAATATTTTAACGGAAGAATCTCTTGAGTCCTACAAAAATGAAAGAACCTAATTTTTAAGAACTGGAAGTGGAAAGTAAAAGATATAGAAGTAGAAAAAGGTGTAAGAGGCAAGAGGTGTAAGGTTGAAACATTAGAAGTAAAAGGTATTATGATGAATAAAAGAAAAGTTTTTCAACTCTATTGAAGTATCAATTTGAGTTTTAATGTAAACATCGCTTTCATTAATGTTGTTGTTGTACTTGACAACATAGTGTCAAATCAAAATCAACTTAAGTCTATTTGATTTGCAATGCATGCGCGTACATTTTCTATCTATAAAATATTAAGGAAGTATTATAAATCCATCAGTATAAATTTAAAATAACAAAAATATAGATGTAAAGTAAATGCAAATACACATACAAGACATATCATCGGATATTCGCTGGTTTTAGGAGATGGGTTGCTAATTTTTTTACCTGTAAAAGGTAAAAGGTAACGACTTATGGTTGCAAGTAAGATTATAATCTTTCCAGTAGGACAAAGAACAGACGTAACTGGATTTTCCACTTCTCTATTATCAATATCAGAATGATCCCTCTGGATTATTTTCAATCTAAAAATCTGAAAAATCAACAACTGTCAAAATTTAAGCAAGCTGTGGCATTTAGCTTATACTATATAACATATTTGTGAACTGTGTCAAAAATGAAAAGAAATGAAGGTATTTCGTGTGATACATGTGACAAAGAGAAAGTCCTCTATCAAGTATTGTACGGGTAAAACGTGTGTATTTCATAGCAAAAATTCATGAATTGGGCTCCCTCATTTACTGTTTCCAAGCCTAAAGAAGCAGCTTCGAGGAAAGCCATTTGGATGCAGCAACGAAATTATCGCTGAAAGAAACCTTATTTTGTAGATCTCGACGAATCTTCTTGGGAGGAATTAAAATAAAAGATTGTTGAACTAAGCATATTGGGCTCTTTTTTCTTCCCGAGAAAATTATCTTTCATCCATAAAGTCACGGACATGTTGATATATCCTCATATACTATATAATAATAATATTCAATAAAATATGTTTTTACTTTAAACGCATTGTTGTCACGTAGATGGTATATATTTATAATAACTAGTAAATATAAAGAAACTAAAAAGTCAAAAATAGTCCGCTCGAAATATGACACATTTTGTATATGTATGTTAGTGTGTATATGTACATATATTCTTTTTTTTATATAATTATATAACAGCAACACTTTCAAAGCCAAAGCTCAAAAATGAGGATTTTAAGGGACATGCTGAATCCTATCCGTTCTCAAAGTAAGTAAAATATGAAAATTTGACCTGTGACAGTTTAGTTGAAAGGGGTCACCTTTCTGCAAAATATATTTTTTTGTATCTTGGGAAAACACTCTTATAAAAAAGTTTCTAGAATATACGAATGTTGAACTTTTAAACATTTGTCCATTGGGACACATGTTTCCACGCATTTGAAATGAAAAACACCCCTCTTCAAACTTAATGACAACTGCAAGCATAAGTTTTGTATTATATATTCATGCGCACTTTAATATTGTATAGATTTAATATCATAAGAGCTATTGAAAAAAAGAAATGTTGGGATAATATATGACTTCGGTTGGTTTACAGTTCTGAAATTGATGTATCGCCAGTACACCGCAGCTAGTAGAAAATTACCGCAGTGTTTGCTGTTTGTCGTTAAAGTGGAAAGTGAGGAAATTCACATTCAGGTAATTCAGCACCAACCAAGAGCATGAGACGTAAAAGAATCTAAAGGGTGTCCCAAAATTCACGCAAAATTTGAATTTAGCGCCATTTGTGCGGTAAAGTTTTGCCAGCGAAAAGGGAAGACAGCGCGACAGCTGAAAGTTCAGGTTTCTAAAAATGGAGCGCTGCATGAAAGAAAAAAGAGTTTTCAATGTTGAGTAATATTTAAAAAATAATGAAGGTTTGGCAACTACAGTATACAATTTAGCATTTTCAGCTATGAGGCTCACTTTCATCTTGATGGCTTTGTTAGAAAATCTAAGAGTAATTGTTGAGAAATAAATACGTTCACAAAATGTCACTGTTTGAAACGGATATTTGGCTGGAGACATCATCGGGCCATTCTTTTTTGGAAATGCGGGCAGTCAGGCTGGTGCTCGCTATCGCAACATGATAACCCAGTTTTATTGTGCTTAAATTGCATGATATGGATGTGCATGATATATGGTTTCAATAAGACAGTCCGACATGCCATACAACCAAAGGAACAATTCAATTACTGACTGCATCAGCTATTTTCTGGTTGTGTAATTTCCCAACAAGCTCACGTCTTGAACGAAATTGAGCGCTTAAGCAACAAAATTCAGCCGCAATAATTTTCTATTAAAAATTTCTATTAATTTTCTATTAAAAATCTGTGTTTTCTAGCAAAATTACTCCTTCCGTGAAAAAGACTCAACAAAATTTGCGTGCATGACTGAGTTTTTATATGCAGAGAGTGGAGGTTAAAATATATTCATGCGCAGGCTTAAAGGAAACTTTACTGTGGACGTTAATGAGTATACTACTTTATGAATCCATTCCAACGTCTTTTTGGAGTTGATCCCGGATCGAAAAAACGGAGGAACATTTTTGGATTAGATGTCTTGGGATTGTACAATGAATATTATGAATACTATTGAGGAAAATAACTTTTACATGCATATTTATTTCCGAAACAATTATTTAATATACGAGTGTAGAATATCGCGATTAATAACATATAAAACTACGGAAATATTTATTTTATTGGTTATCAGCTATCGTACGACTAAATGGTGAAAAGTGGTTTAAAAGCATAACCAGAACCGAGTTAGTTGGTGTTGGTGTCAATTAAAAAACAAGCTTGAGCTTTTTTAAGGAAAAGCCCCAATTTTAAGATATAAATTTGCAAAAATGCCTCCGCTTTATAATAAACTAAATTAATAGAAGCAAGCGCCGCCCTTAAGTGCATATGTCATATGTATACACTATAAAATAAAGCAGAATAGTAACCGTATTTTAACTTGTTTAATTCTCCCTAATTTATTCAAATTAGTGTGATTCCCTTGTAGGCTAAAGCTAAAAATTGAAATAAAATACATTAATTTAAAACAATTTGTTTTGCAATTTACATTACACACGTAATAAGTTCAATCCAGCCATATGAAATGATTTCATAAATAACCTTATAAAGAATGAATTTATCACTAATCAGCTTTTACTGAAGGAGAGTAGAGGGAAATAAAAAGTGCTAATTACATATTTCTTCCGAGAAAAAGAACTAAAAAGAACTTCTACGGCTCTAAGCTGAATTTGACGCTTACTCCTTAAAAACGTTGGTCTAATCTGCGACAAATTAGAATTTCTAGTGCTTAAAGTGATACAAAATGTCAAATTAATCTTGATATTCTAAATATATTTTTTTTTCTAAAATAGTACTCAAGAGGTAACTTTAATTTTTTTTTAGAAAATGCACCCCTTCATCTTGTAAGGGGCTTTAAACTTCGATTCGTAAAGGAGAATGTAGTTGCAAATTTTGCTACAGCTCCGAGTTCTATTGTACCTGGTGCTAACTACTAGTGCTCCGACCTTTGCAGCTGATATTAGGCCTATAAGCGTCTTACCATGCTTTTCAAAGGTCTTTGAGAAACTTATATCAATTCAGTGCCGAGAGAAACTGAATACAAAATTAATGAAAATTCTTCTATTTTCTTTTAGGATTGAAAATTAGTACAGAATGTATCATACAATACAAAAGTCTACTAAATTATCTGACTGTATTCACAGTGATATACTCATATGTATAAATTTGAAACTCTGAAGTAAGCAGTTTTGCACGATCTTCTTTTGTTTTGTCTTTAGCCTTATTCTGAAAATTCGTTCACAGTTGTAGGAACACAACATTAATTTTCAGTTATTTAGTGCTCGAAGTATTATTTTAAGGTATTATTAAAAAAAATATAATAAAATATTTGTTTTAATCAAAGATTTTATAGTACAACTGATATTAAAAATAATATTGTTTTGTTGTCTAACATTGGCTACAGTTCTAGAAAAATTGCAAAACTCTGTAAAGTGTGTCAGCGAACAGTGATTAAGGTCCAAACGAGAAAAAACTTTAACCCCCCAAAAAATATTGGCAGAAGATCAAGATTGCTAACCGAGGGTGATGCTCGGGTCATGGAAAGGATGCTTCGAACAAATGAGGTAAAGACACCAAAGGCTGTCCCTAAGGCTATAAATAAAAACGTTAGTGAATGGACTACTAGGAGAGCTCTCAGGCAAATCGGTCTTGTATCGGCAATCAAGCAGAAGAAGCCTGCATTATCTGACAAAAATGTGAAAGCAACGTTAAAGTTCTGCAAAGACCACAAAAGTTGGACGGTTGAAGACTGGAAAAGGGTAATATGGTCTGACGAAACAAAAATCAATCGCTACTAATCAGATGGGAAGCACCAAGTTAAGTTTTCAAGCACCAAGTTAAGTAGCCTTATGGATTGGGGGTGTTTTACTTGGTGGCATGTCGGACCCTTGTTTAAAATCGATGGGATAATGAAAAAAGAGGAATATCTTGAAATACTTCAGACAAATTTGCCGATGTTTGTTGAGAAATTTGAGTTACCTCTTTGAAGAGATCACCTTCCAGCAAGATGGCGACCCCAAGCACACAGCCAAAATCGTCAAAAACTGGCTCGGTAGCCAACTTTTTTTGGAATTGGAATGGCCCGCACAAAGTCCAGATTTAAATTCGATAGAGAATTTGTGGGCCATTGTTAAACGGCAACTTAAAACATAAACGAACTTTGGACCAGGGTTCAGACCGAATGGAAGAAGGTTCCAGACGGAATTATACAAAAATTGGTAGAATCAATGCCAAAGCGAATAAAAAATGTAATGAAAAACAACGGGCTATGGACAAAGTACTAGGAGCTAGTTTTTAGCTAAAAGGATTAAAACGTGCAAAAGTGAATACTTTGGACTATGAAACAAATAAAATATGTAATAGTTAATATGTTGGAGGATATAAGACAAGACTTCGATGAGGGATGGGTTACCTTTCTTTGATGTTTGACTTCTCAAAGAATTTTGACAAGGTACACCACAACATCCTTTGCGGGCATCTCTTTGGTTTTGATAATAATCCAGCGACGCTTTTTCAAAGCTTTCTGTCTGATATACTCATATTCCAAGGGTTACGATTTGAAATATTTGTCCAGCTCTTTTACCGTTAAGGCAGGATATACACCAATGATCAATCATTGACCCTTAAATGTTTTGGATATTTATAAATGACTTGCCATCTCTCTGTACTCATAACTCGGTACATCTATATGCTGATGATGTTTAGCTGTATTTGTCTAAGTCATTAAGTATAAGAGGTGTGTCCCGAACATATATTCACAGTTTTAAGTATATATTATATTTAGTTTATTTTTGACAGATAGAAAGGTTAGAGGTGTTTTGGTGTGATCGGCGATTCTCAATTCTTATAAAAAATGGAGCAACGAATTTGCATCAAATTTTATATAAAAAATAGAATCAAGTGCTCTAAAACATTTGAAATGTTGACAGTTGGCATACGTTGAGTCTGCTCTAGGTAAAAATTATTTTACAAATTGTACAAGCTCTTCCAAGATGCCAATGACGAAGCTCGCTCTGGACGCCCCAACACATCAACAAAAGATGATAACATCGAAGCTGTGAAGAAAATTGTTTTGAAAAATCGTCGAATTACTATGAGAAAAATTACTGAGGATGTTGGCATATCCGTCGGCTTATATCATTTAATTTTTTCTAATGTTTTGTGCATAAGACGTGTCTCAGCGAAGTTTGTTTCGAAAATTCTTAACTTTGTTCTGAAGAACCGTCGCATGAGGATGGCTTAGGAGCTCTTGAACGACTACAATGATGATCCTTACTTGCTCAAAAGGGTCATAACTAGTACGAATAACTAGCCCTGTTACCAAAACTGAAGAGACCTAGGAAAGGATGGAGATTTGCAATTTTTGAGGAAATAAAAACGGCTTCGCTGGAAGAGCTTAAGGCTATAACAAAAAGTGCTTATGAAAAGTGCTTCGTGGATTGGAAAAGGTATTGGTAAAAGTGTATTATACCTAAGGGGTATTACTTTGAAGCTTCAAAAGTGCATTTTTTCTTCGTTTCTCACTCCTGCTTCAATTTATATTATCTGTTTTCCCAGCTTATTGTATAACTACCATTATTATCATAATTCAAACTGCTATTGTATAAAAGACATTTATCTTAATGTACATGTAATAAGATGTTATAGAAAAATTTAAATTGAATTGTGGCTGTCACCTTCTTTGCTCGGGATGCTCGATGCCTAATTGTCCTAATCTGTATGAGGTTTCCACAAATGTTTAGTTGAAATTTCTTAGATGCAGAAACAAAAATAAGAATATTTCATTCGGAAAAAAAAAACTGATCTGCTCCATATGTGTTAGTTGTCTTAGTTTATACCTTAATTTTGCGGGAATAAGACTTTAAGACCTTAATCTTCTTTAAGCCGGACTGTGTTTGTTGTTTCCATACGCATATCGGAGCCGGAAATGTTAAATTTTGACTCGCCTGAAAAAAATTATTTTATTCCAGAAGTTAAATTGTTTGTTTAAGTATTTATCAATAAAGTCTTCACTTTTTTTTCCTTGGCTGATGAAAGGTTTCCTTCTATATATAATTTACATGTAGGATAAAAATTGAACGAGTGGACGAAACATTTTACTTTACGAACGAATGCACACAGTATAGTCAGACAAAGACGATAAAGAACACAGAGTTTTGCCTGTCAACGAGATCGTAGTTTTTACTTTTAAATAAATCATATATAAATCCGTCAAGCGTCACAAAATTCAGTCCGTTCAAAATATTAACAGGGGTTGACATGCGTATACCCGATTACCCAGTTCTTCGAGAGCTTTTGAATGAAGCAGGAGTGGAGGATTTCAATGTGGAAAGAGATGCCATGTGGAACGAGGTAAGAGAAAATATCTTGAGAGTACAACAGGAAAATAGACGGACATACGTCGACCATCAGCAGGCAAACCAAGATACCGTAGTTTTTACTTTTAAACAAATCATTTATAAATTGTTTTTGAAATGTTAAAATTAATAAAAGTGAACTAAATGAAGAATCTTTTGATTAAGGGGGGGTAAGGTATTAATCTTTTTTTGCATTTTTTAATTGAATGCATAATATCTTAAAAATATTGTGTCAAAATTTCAAGTCTAGTAGTTTTTACTACTACGTTCGCTTATGAACGTTTTATACCAGATTTTATAGTGTTCAAAACTTTAAAGCACTTTCCCCACAACTCACATTTTCAAAATCTATTTCTGTACATAATTTACGAGGTAACGCTGTTTGTTAAAAATTTTTATTTTACATTAAGAAATAAGCCGATTTTTTTTAGCGTTTTTCCCTTCAAAGTGTTCCAAAAAAGTGAATAATTGAAATTTCGAAAAACCCTCCCGGCATTACCTGGGGAAAACTATTATCTAACGAATGAACTTCATGAACTAAGTTATGAAGGGCACCTACTTTTTTCCGAGACACGTCCAATTAATTTCTGCCACTGTCGTATTTTTTTAATATTTCTTCGTGAAAATTTTATACAATATTCTTAAAATGTAGTAATTTAATGTACTATTGGTCATAATAAAGAGATTTTAGCTGTGTCGTCACAAAAAATTCCCAAAAACATGCCTTTTTTGTACGAATTAACCTTACGAATTAATTCGTACTGTCCCATAGGGGCTACAAATGAAGTGTACTGAATCGAATCTTCACTCATGTGTACATGATAAAATGCACTCTTCAAATCTAGCAAGCAAAGTATGATTTTATTATCCGGTCTCTCTATTAAGTTGTCTAAAAGAGGAATCGTATAATTATCCTTCAATGTTACTATATTAAGTGTTCGATAATCTACGCAGAAACGAATGTTGCCAGTTTTTTTTTTCTTACCAATACGATAGGAGACGCATATTCCGATTTACTAGACCTGATAGCGCCTGACCGAACTAATTCTTCCAAAATGTCGCGCACTTTTTCCTTTTCCTGATATGATAACCTTAGTGGGGAATAATGATAGGGCTTCTCGTCTGTTAATGTTATCTTCATTTCATACCTGGTCTTAGGTGAAACGGAATGTTTGCAGTACTAATAACTTTTTTCAAATAACTTCATAAATCTATAAATTTATCCCATTAAGAACTACATTGGAATCCTTATCATTTGCCTTAATGTTCATTAAAGTTTTACACTCTTCATCATATGTAGATATATTTACTTCTTTTATTTGTTTCTTTTCGCTCTTTGTATTTTACTAGTATTACTGGATATTGCATTGTGTCGTTATTTACAACTAAAACATCAAATTCAAATTCTTCTTTTTCAAACAAAATAATGCATTTTATTTCTCAAAAAATTTTAAGTGGGCTTTTATTAATACGAAAATAATTATTCTTCATTAAATTTTGCTTACAAATAAAAACCTCTGGCACGAACTACTGACGTACTAAACCTTTAGGGCTCACAGTACATATCTATAAGTATAATTAATGGAACATTATATAGTTATAATCTAATTTCTTAAATATGAATTGTAAATTTCTTACATTGTCAATCTTCGGGTCTCCTCCGTCAATTGGGTACCACTTCTTCGGCTCTCTCTTAGGGCATTTGGTAGCGTAATGCCTCATCTCGTCTCACACATGGCAGGCTTCTCTTCGGCTTGCGACACTCATTTGCTTTGTGTTCCAAAGATTTGCTGCTGAAACACCTTATAATTGTTGTTCGTCGTGTTTCCGGCTGCGGGTGCGGAAAAAATTTGGATTTTATCCTGGAAGCGATGGGTTTTGGCTTGACATCTCAACACATAATCGGAAATTCCCTTGACTAAATTCTCGACCATGACATCTTCCATGACATCAGCTTTGTGGCCAAGTGAAATTCTTTCATAAAAGTACTCTGAGAATGATTCTGATCCTTGATTCAAATTTTTTTCAAAGAATCACACGGCTGACATCAAAATCACTCAACAGATCTTTTACACTTGAATTTTTTGCCATTAGTCTTGTCTGCACTCTTTCTTTTTTGCATTTTTAACATCTCCTTGATCACAGTATATGAATTAAACAGTAGGTTCACTGCGCAATATTTTCCTTATCTTTTTGTAACCTTGGTACAGTTAGCCTTTGTGTGGATCGAAATTTTGTTAGAAGTTGATAGCAACACACGCTAGAAAAGGATACAAAACAATGTAAAACGCATCTTCGAATCTGTAACATTGCAACAGGGTGTTTGTAAAATAAAATTAAAAAATATTACTTTTTTTATAAATGTGCAAGGCTAAAAAGTTAATTTTTGTTATCAAATATTTTAACATCTTTGTTGTAATTCTAAATTAAAAAAACAAGGCAATTAAATACAGTTCTATCAGTGTCGTATTGTGCGTGCTTTTGCTTTTAAGCTCTCGATAAGTACTACAATTTGTTTTATTTTAAAATTATGAACTGTGCAAATTGCAAAGAAAGAATTGATCAATGTGATTGCAAATGATTTTTCCATGGTGCTTGTGTCGATATTTTGCAATCCGATATTGACAATATGAGCACTACAAACAACAATTATCGCTGTATCAAGTGCTCTTCGACGGAAATCACTAACATCTAAACCCATTGCAGTAGCTGTCTCAATATAACAGAAACAACATCAAAAGGCAACGAGCTCGTTGAAGCAGCCCACTAAACAAGTGCAGAGATGAGCACCAACAACAACAATGATAAAAAGTGTTACGGCGTGAACCAGCAAGCAGTCTATAGAGGAAAATGCAGTATCAGTAAAAATTGACAGCAGTTCAATAACCCTCCAAATGCTGTATGAAGAAAGTCTTAGAATTAGAATAGAATTTCTCCATACGGTTCAGCAGATGAAAGAAGAAAATTTCTCACTGAGATCGAGAGTTTTATCGCTGGAGAGTAAACTGAACTGGAAAGAACAGAAACAAATGGAGAGAGTAATTGAGATAGTTGGTGTAAGTCAGATTAATTCTCTTAACCCAGTTGAAAGTGTACTAACAATTTTTGATGCCGCTTTAAATGTCTCTGTCTCTGCTGATGAAATCGAAGAATTCTACATAAGGCGTAACTCAAGTAATACGACAAAATCTAACATTTTATGTGTTCACCTGTCATCTACTGAGGCCAAGCAGAGAATTATGAAGGGCAAACGATCGGCAGAGAAAACTCTAAATACTTCGGTATTTGGTGCTGGAAGCAGTAATAGTATTTTCATTAATGATTATTTTAATAAGTACACTAGGGCCTTGTTCATGGCTGCGAAAAAAGTTTAACCAGAGAAAAAATGTAAATTCTTATGGTTTAATAACTCATATATTTTGTTGAGAAAGGTTGGAGGTGGTAAAGTTGTTGTCATTAGTTTTGTTAAGACCTTGAAGCAATAAATGATTAATTCTATGTTTGACAATATTAACACACACAACGACTTTACCACTAAGCCGATCACAAATTGCCATGATCAATTTTTCTTTCCTAGTTCTTATGATAATAATCCTATTTTCATCGTGCATCAAAATGTAAGAAGCTTGCAACAAGACTTCGATTCCTTAGTATATAATCTCGAGGGATTTATGTATTTACCAGGCATGATATTTGTGTCAGAGATCTGGATCTACTCTTTTGAGAAGGAAAATTATAATATACCTAACTACGTTTTTTATGCAATTTCAAATGATTCCAATGCAGCGGGTTTTTGTTAAAGATACTTATGAGACCGAATTTTTTTTCTATTAGTGCCAAAAGAGCTGATATCCTAAAAATCACTTGTTCTAATTGTAATATAACTTTCAGCTTCGTTTGTGTATACAGGCTTCAAAGTAATCCCCTACATATGATTTTGGATGAAATTTCAGTTATATTAAACAATGAGAAAGCGGCTTATCTCATTATCATTGGCGACTTCAACACTGACACTCTAAGCTCGAATGCTGTTGTTGAAAAGTTCACAGGCTTATTGGCTAATTATGTCTTGGTCCCATTTATAAATGAAGCAAGAAAACTAATCTCTAAAACATGTCTTAACCATGTTTTTATTCTCTTCCAAGTAGAGATTAATCAGTGTGAAGGTCTTAACCTTGATTTTAATATTACCGATCACTGTATGACAGGATTAATCTTTAATAACTTAAAAAAACATTAAGGTTTCTAACAATACTTCCAACAAAATCACAAAAATTGACTTTAGCCTTTTAAATGGAAAACTTTTGTGTGAAAACTGGAATGACACATTTGCCGAAGAAAATGCCTCTCTGGCAAGTCAAACTGAAACTGCGTAGTAAAATCTATAAATACCCACTAAATTTTATTTTAAAACATCGTTACACTCATTTATGTAAAAAAAAAAATTAATAAAGAAATCAGTAATTGTCGAAACAGATACTTTGAAAAAAAACTAAGAAGTGTTCAAGGAAACATAAAAAAAGGGTGGGAAGTAGTGAACATAAATAATCGAATAACTAAAAACCCTAACGTATCTATTACACTCGAAAAAGAGAACGTTATCGTGACGATCTTGTAATTGTTGCACATAAGTTCAACCAATACTTCGCCTCAGTGTCCAAGAAGTCTTCCGCTTGTGACTTTTTAATGTATTGTGGGGGTTTTTAATCCCATTCCGGGCCTAGAATTATTAAAAATGATCAATTCTCTAAGAAACTCTTATTCTTGTGGTGAAGATGGATTTCTCAATTCCACCCTAAAAAATACTCTGGCTCACATATTCAATTTAAGTATATTTTCGGGAACCTTCCCTGAATTGTTAAAACGAGCCAATGTGATTCCAATCTTGAAACAGGGTAATAGCAAAGGTAAATTGAATTACAGACCGATTTATCTATTGCCTGTTATATCCAAAATTTTTGAAAGAGCGATAAAATGTAGAATTATGAAATTTCTCACTTTCCATAACTTTTTTAGCGAAAATCAATTTGGTTTTAGAGTAAACCTTTCCACTGAAGATGCTCTACTAGATTTTTGTCAGTATATTTATAAGGGCCTTGACAAAAAGAAAACCTGCGCTGGTTTCTTCGCAGATATAACCAAAGCTTTGGACATAGTTGATCACGAAATTCTTTTGGGTAAACTGTACCGTGCAGGATTTCGAGGATTTATCGTAGATTGGTTTACATTTTACCTTAAGAAAAGGAAAAAAAAAGTAAAAATTGGGAACATTGTTGGCGACTATAATATAATTAACCTCGGCGTTTCACAAGGTTCTGTCCTTGGTCCATTATTGTACTTAATATTTGTAATCTCAGTCTTCAGTCTTCTTTTTGTAGGTAAGGTGAAGGTTTTTGCTGATGACTTTGCGTTCGCATATGGCTCAAATAAACTCTTCAACCTACATCCTGAAATCAACCATGATGTACATCTGATAAGATAATGATGATTTGCGTAGCTAAGCTAATGTTTTTCAGCCTTACCGCCAAGGAACCTTCGGCGATTAATATTGTGTCTTATGCAGCTTCTTGCCCCAGATCTAGCTTAATGAATTGTGGATGCAGGCTCACATACAATGAAATTGACTGTAACGCTAACTGCTTTACTATTGAGATAGTGAAGAACTATAAATATTTAGGTGTCATAATTGATCAAAATCTAAACTGGTGCGATCACATCTCCATTTTAAAAAAAAATATTTGCTATCCACTCTTCGAAGCTTCTAGCGGCTCCAAAACTACGTTTCTACAAGAGCCTTAAAAAATATTTACTTTGCCATCTTTTACTATAGGTTACAATATGTTATAAGCTGCTGGGGTGGTACTCACTTATATAAAATCCAAAAACTAAATGTACCACAAAAATGTGTAATCAGAAAAATATGCTTTTCTTCGCGCTTAGCCAACACTAAAACCCTTTTTAATAAACTGAGGATTCTGCCTGTTAGAGACTTGTACTATTTTAAGGTTTTACATTTTTTTTTACTATAGGTGGTTAATTACAGAGCTCATCAATGATAACCATAACCTTTGAAGCATTTCTAGTTCCATGGTTAGCATTCCAAGTTTTCGCAATTCTAATTTAAGAGGCTTTTACACAATTGTGTCTCGTAAATTATTTAACACACATCCTGCAGATATTCGAATCATTGAGAATCTTTTTATGTAAAGTAAAACTGTGGCTTTTGAATATTAATGAAATCGAAATCTTGTTGTACTTCGTGCGGTTTGCTAAGAGGTGGCGTAACTTGTATTATTCCATTGTTATTATTCCTTTGGAACATGTGTTGGAAAGCTACTGTCTTTGTATGCATTTCAGTATATGTCATTCATTTGAAGCGTAAACAACAATAATTTTTTTTTCACTCAGATATGTCGAACTTTGTGCCTGAAAAAGTGTTTTTTCGGGGAGTTCTTCTTCATTACTGAAAACTGCTCCCGAAAGTCATCGTATTTTGGTGGAAGCTTATGGTGAACATGCGCTAGCTGAGCGAACGTGCCAAAAGTAGTTTGCACGATTTAAAAGTGGTGATTTTGGCTTAGAAGACGATGAACGTCCTGGGCAGCCAAAAAAGTTTGAAAATGAAGAACTGGAAGCATTACTCTATGAAGTTTCTTGCCAAACACAAGAAGAGCTCGCAGAATCTTTGGGTGTCACTCAAGCAGCCATTTCAAAACGTTTAAGAGCAGCTGGATATATTCAAAAGCAAGGAAATTGGGTTCCACATGAACTCAAGCCGAGAGACGTCGAAAGGCGGTTTTGCTTGTCCGAAATGCTGCTGAAACGCCACAAAAGGAAGTCATTTTTGCATCGGATTGTTACTGGTGATGAAAAATGGATCCACCCCAAGCGCAAAAAGTCATATGTGAAACCCGGTTTTTAAAATAGAACTTCTAATTGTAGCATACTTGAATAGAATAGTTGTTTATTCAAGAATTTTACAAAAAATAAAATTATATATAAATCAGTTGAATTTTAGTTAAATCAGTTGATTCAGTTTAATTTAGGAGCTATAGCATGGCAAAACTTCTGAACCCACTTAAAGTGTACGAAAAAGGATGCATACCACTCAAGAAATCACACTCAATTCAGAATATCGAACAAACTTTAATTTCAGATAATAATTGAGCCTCTTAGGTATCATATATGTATACTAAAAATTCTTAATAATATCCTTTCAGTACGTGTGATGCGTATGCAGACACAAGTGTCGTTACTATTTCATTAAACGGAAAAATAGAAGATGTACATACATAAATATACATACATAACATATATGATAGATAACAAACTTTCTATAATGATTATTACATGTTGCTCTAGCGTATTCTTCTTGGCGAAATTTCCAAGAATAAATATATTGATTCCTTCTTTTTAAATTGATTGATTGATTTTATTTCTAGAGCCTTTTTCTTTTTGGCGCGAATTGTTCATAGAACAAAGAAAATTTCTTCATTTCTGTTCAATTTTGAGAGGGGGAAAGGGATAAAAAATAAAATAATTCTTAACAATTCAGTGAAGATAACTACCGTATTTATCTACGGTAATGATAAATGTAGTCAAATCGAAGAAAAATATCGTGTTGAATTGAGGTACGGGTAGACTTGATTGTGTTGATTTGGCTCGATAACATCCCGGGACCCGTCTGAACTCCTAGGGTGCAGACTTTAAGTCCAGGACAGCGAGCCTAGCCACCGACCTCTTAAACTTGACAGTACAACTTGGCATCCGAACGTCGGCAGTACGCACTAATCCGTCAGGACCAGGATAAACCTTTACTATTCGGCTCAAATCCCAGGAATAGCGAATTTTATTGGGCTCGATGAGAAGTATCACATGGTCGATTGCATTTATATCTGAGCGTATCTTTCATGAAGTTCATTGCACGGATGTTTTTCTTTGAATCTAGATCGCCCTTTTGGAGCCATGAAAAATGGTTCTTCACTAGGTTATGTAGGTCATCTTCGCTCTTAATAGCGTCGTGAAACATAAGTTGCATTCATGGCTTCGCTTCTTCGTGAACGCAGGACACATCGACCGGCAGGACCGCTTTGTCATAAACTATCCAGCCCAGAAGAGTTTTCAGGGCACACGGCTCATCGTCCCTTTCATGACGTCGTTTACGTCCTAAGAGGAACTTACCTGATCTAGACCAACCAGTACCTGTGGTTTGGCTTCAACAAGATTCTTTAACGGAAGTCCAAGGAGGTGTGGATATGTACTCTTCAACTCTGCCACATCAATTGACTGGCTAGGTAAGTCCAGATGCTTGACTGTCCACAAACCTTTCGTCACTCCCGTATAACCGTATGGGAGCAACCTTAAACATCACAGGCAGTCTCGAATCAGTAGGCACGTACGGCACTGCAGATGGGTCTTTTTTTTTTTTAAATTTCGCGCGCGCACTAAGGGGATATGAATACCCTTTTACTGGGTTTTCACCAGGGAGCCGGAGCGTGGTGTAGTTGTTCTGAAACTTAGGTGTTAGGTTTCGATATTTTTTCAGAGGTGGTTGTCAAACTGGAGACAGTGCATCCTCAACCAGTGCGTCTTAGTACGTGCTAGTTGTTAGTTCGTTAGATTTAGCCCAGCCAGCAACCACTCCAACATCAGTGTTATGCCTTCATGTCAGAGTTAACGCCGACGGAATTTACATATAAGTTAAAATTTCATTTATTTAATTTTTTTAAATTTTATTTATTCAAAAACGGCCCTTAAAGCTTATTTACGACTGAACTGCTAACAATATTTCCATATCTTAAATACTAAAATTTATGTTACCATCAGTACATATTGTCACGTACGATTCTTGACACAGGTGAAACCTGATGACAATCTTACAGTTGTGATCTTCATGCAGTGAACTCGAATTTATCGTCCGCGCAGGTGAAATATGATGATTCGCGTGCAATGGAAATGGGTCGTGGGAATGGAATTTGTCTGTTGGTTTTCTAAGTTGAGATATTTATTCCGTTTAAATGTTTGAGGGGTTAACTCCCTTACTAGTATCAAACGCCCTTGTTTGATTTTTCTGTTCTTAAGATAAGGGAATTTGGCTTATCCTTACTACCCTTGATGGTGCCTGGTGTTGAGGAGAATGTTCTTGTAGTTTTGGTGGGGCTACTACTACTTCTGTTGGTGTTTCTTCTATTGAAATTTGTAATGGTTTCGTGTGTTTTTCCTTAAGTTTGAGATTTTCCCAGATAATTGTTGCCGGTATAACTATTATTATTAGGACTAGCATTCCTAGTATTGCTATTGATTTCCTATTACTATGTGTTTCAAGTCTGCGGATGATATTGGTTTTGTTGACCTCAATTTGCCTAATCATTTATAATGACAGTACTTCTTCGTAGTTAGATTTTGTTTCGCTCGGCTGAAGAATCGCTGGTAAGGGGTTCACTTGGGTTATCGCAGTTTCTTTAAAGATGAATTGACCTGCTTGTATTGCTGCATTATGGAACTGAATGACGAATGTTACATTAAGTTTCACTGGTTCTTCATTAACTCTTATTTCACCGTTGAATTGGTTTAGTAAAATAACCCCGGGAACTAGTTCTTCGATACTTGGTACGTGTTGATTGTTGATTTGCTTGCACGATGGTATTTGGCTTGACAACATGTTACTGATGCAACTATCGTTACTTATGTCTACTACATTATTACTATTAAAAATGGATAAAATATTAAATGCTTTACATTGGTCTGTAATCCCATACAATTTATTTTTACATTTTAAAATTTTCCTGTAATCTATTTTGTTGACAATATTTTTCGTTTTGACAGCTTTTATAATTATTTTATCGCAAGGCTCCACCTCAGTGGTTGGAAAATTTATAATAATGAAGTATTATTAGAAGCTTTTTTAACTTCTGAAAATTCTATTGCTCCTACAGCATTGATATAGGGAATAGTTTCTTTTTTTGCTATTTTTTTTTAATTAAGTTTACTTCTGTGTCTGAAAGAATGTAAGTATTTAATATGCCAGCTTTGGCCCATCGAATGCTATAATCTATATTCAGTATTTCATTCTTAAATAATTCTAGTTTAAATTTTATATCTAAAAAATAATCATACTTATTATTTTTCGTATTATATTGCTTAACTATGTTCTTTGTTACATTACGTATTTCGTTAATTGTACCGAAAAGTAGTTTATTTATTACAACTTGACCATTATTATTATCTATAACGTTATTTATTTTCGCTTCTATAATTTTAAAATCCTGTCCATCGGGAATTCCGGCGATCCATTTCCAGGTTGCACCAAGGAAATCCAATGATCGCTTGGATTGGGATTTTGGGAAGAGCCTGTTGAGGTGTACTTTTGCTTGTTGGATTTCATGGGATAGGAAGGGATACATAGGGTTGGTTCCGGTAATTTTGCTGTTCAACAGCTTATAGGTATAAGTTGGGAGTTTGAATAGTCAAGCATTCGCATGTACGGAAACAGAAAGAAATCTAAAAGGAAATATCAACAATTTTTAATTAGTGACTTGTGCACCTCTTTACCCGATTGGGTTATTATTGTTGTGGACTTGTTTTCGAGAAGTATTTCTTTTCTATAGCGAGGAGCTAATTTTGACCCTACTCGCTTATTTTGCCTAACATATATTGCTTGACCTAGCTGATATTCTGTGATTGGGTGTCTTTTCTTGTTGTGAAATTGGAGGTCGTTTTCTTGTTTCGATTGAATTTTGTTCACTGTTTCTTCCCTAGCTTTTTCGAGTATATTCGGATCAGAGGTAACTCTCCGTCCGAAGAACGCTTCTATTGGTTTTTTCTTAGTGGTGGAATGTATGGAAAAGTTGTATTCATAAACATCTCGCTCTATGAGTTCCGTGAAGCAACGATGTAGGCCTTCTGTTTTTAAAGATCTCATTATTTCAACTAGAGTTGAATGAAAACGTTCTACCTGACTTGTTACTGAACTCGAAAGCGGAAGCGTAGTGAACATTTTAATTTTGAGTTCTTCCTCTATCATGAAGGTTATTGAGATTGAATTCAAAGCTTTCTCATTATTGATTAGATTT
Source organism: Volucella inanis (assembly GCA_907269105.1). Lineage (NCBI taxonomy): Eukaryota > Metazoa > Arthropoda > Insecta > Diptera > Syrphidae > Volucella > Volucella inanis. The sequence continues at coordinate 45,923,793 of OU026155.1, read as the reverse complement.
TATGATTTTTACTTGTGCATATTTTGAAAACTTATCCACAGAAGTAAGCACAGGATTACCTTCTATTTAGAATTTATCTAAATGGACAATTTGTCGTGGATATTGCGGTATCGGAGTGGGATGTAGGACAGGTTTGTTGGTATACCTGTAATATTTATTATCTTGGCACTGTACTGTACTGTACACTGTTTAATAATCCTTTTTATTTTTTTAGCCATTGAAGGGAAGTAGAAATATTGTAGGATTTGTGTTCTGTTTTCTCGTTCATTCCTATGGGCACGTTTATGAGTCTTAATTATTATTTTATCTTGATCCGCTCCGTACTAAACATCTTGGACATACATCTGGGTAAAACGAATCTTGTAATTCGCGAAGAGAAGGAGGTAAATTTCTTGAATAATGCCCATTACTTGTTCTGCAGCCTTAATGCCATTAATATCCAAATAGTCCAAGAAAAGATCTTAGTTTCTTGAGAGTTTTGGGGACTGGGAATTTTATAATTGACTCAACTTTAGCGGGGTTTGTTCTAACGCCTCGTGGACTCATTTTTTCCGTGATTTATTGAGAATGCGGTCTTCTCAATGTCGGCTTTGATGGAAGTATTTGATGGAAGCCACTTTTTAAATCCAACACTATAAAGAATTTATTTTTGTCCAGTTGCGCAATTACTTCATTACAATGGTTACGGAATTTAATTTTATGTAACCAATGACCATCCTATACTGCTTGACTCCTGCTGAGTCTGATTTTTTGGGTTCAATCACATTGTTGAATTGTACGGGGAACGGGATGGTCTTATAATGCCATTTTCAAGCAACTTTTCTATTTGCCTTTCGAATTCGGCTTTTAGGGACATTTTGAAGGAGTAATATCTAGAATATACAGGTTCGTCGGTGGAAGTTCTTATCACTGCAACAACTTTCATTATGTAGGTCAGCCTTTCTTCTGGCTCAGAAAATAGGTTGCGATATTTGTTCACTATATTGCTTTTGCTTAGGAGTAAGGTGGTCGACTTTCGGACATATCAGGTTCACATTTCGGGATTCTAGTTGTTTAACTCTGATTTTGATGTGATTAAGTATAGTCATGTAGTTTTCCTTTGTATGAAGAACAGCGGATAACTGTTCAGGCTATCATTGCCTATGACGACGTCAAATGTTTTAAGGGTAGGTAAAATATACAATTTCAGGTTAATGTATTATAATGTTAATGTTTATGTATGGTGACTTATTTTTACGTCACCAGCTATTGACTTCGCGTAAAAAATTTGTTCATTGGGTATTCGTTTACGTACTTATTTGGGTTTTACGTAGTTTTTACTGGACCCGGTATCTATCAAAAATTTTAAGATGATTTTTCAATCGCCTTTTTTACACTCAACATACGGAAGCGACGAATCCGTTAGCCTAAAAAATTAGTATCGATTTGCTCTAATAATTTTCCAGTGGAATGATCTTTAATATCGATGTGTTCTGGTAATTTTCCGGTGGACTGATAATATGTTTTTCTTCTAATGGGTATTCGTTTCAATATTGCTGTATGAATTCTCCTAAATAGTTTTGTGTTTGTTCTTCTTGTGGTGGCTCTACAGTTTCTCCATTTTGATAAAAATTATCGGTAGCTGTTGTATCGTCTATTTCGGGGTTGATATGGAAGTTCGGATGTCTTGCTCCCTGAGAGGATTGTGGAATGAAGGGTATTGCCTTAGCCATGCGGCTCTGTTTAAACTGTTGGCTGTACCCTTGCCCTACTGGTTCAGGTTTGGGGAGCGGGGTTAGCTGGTTGGGATTGGGTCTGGATTCTGACGGTAATTGGAATTATAATTCGGGAAGGATCGAGCATTGAAATTTGGTTGGTAACCTTTTGATGCGTATTGCTGCCATTGGAGAGATTGATGAGAATTATTCTGTGGTGGTTTATGAGTTGCGTTCTGCATTATATTCGTTGGTTTATATTGCTGTTGTTGCGGCGGGCGTTGAACTTAGAAATGTTGTGGACGTCGTTGTTGCGGCAAATGCTGTGGTTGTACGGACTGCTGTGGAGCGGGCGGGGAGTACTTCTTAAACGATCCTTGATTGTTTCGGACTTGCTGCGCTCTATATATTTGGTTTTCGTGCTTCACACATAGATGGAGAGCTTGCGGCAGATCTGCTGGCTCTCCCATGCTTAGTAGGTCTGACAAATTTTCTTTTAATCCCCGGACTATCCCTATATTCTGTTAATAATTAATATTAGCTGAATACTAACAATTTGAAAAAATTCTTGTATGCTGTTATTACCTTGAACAAGATTTGACAATTGGTACTCAAGCGTCGTAACGTCTCTTTTATCTGCGTAATGCAGAATTAGGCAGTTTATAATACTGTCCCATTTTAAAGGTGTATTGTAGGACTCCAGTGCAGCATCAGATGGACCTACTATTTTGTTTCGAATCACATTTAGGATCTCGTAATATTTGGGCGATCCATTGATGTGTTCATACAGTTTCAGTATGCACTTTACACACTTTTTCCATGAGGAAAATTCGCTGGCGTTACCTGAGAAACTCCTGAGACATTTCACGATGTCTGGTATCTTCTCTAAGTCTTCGAGTTGATTAAGGAGTTCTGGGACAATCGTGGGAATGGTGGGTTAAAACCTTCGACAAAGATTTGTTTGTCAAGTTTTTCTATGAAGCGCTCAAGAATTTGTGATACTAGTATTTCTATATGACTTCTATTCTAGCTCTAGCTTCTTGTATGTCAGGAGAGGAAGAAGTCGATTGGTAGGAGTGTTTAGGGTCTATGTCCGCAGCGGAAGTGGAAGGTGAGCTGGGGAGCGTACTTGGTATGGTGGTATCGTCATTACCTTTAGATCAGGTAGTAGGCATTGTGATAAAGGAAAAAGGGGATTCTTCAAAGAGGGTAAAAGTTTAAATAAGTCTGGGTGAATTCAAAATTATGATGGAATGGAACCAGGTTACGACTATTTTTGAGTAGAGCTCGAAAATGACCCTCAACCTTTATTTTCATTTGGTTTCTGTCTGAGAGGTATTGCATTGAGCATTGAGATTTAGGTCTTGCTCAGAGATATATATGTATGTACTCAGCTTTTCGCTCTTCGCTTGAGATTTAATTTTTAATTTCAAATATATCTGTCCTCTATCGACTTTTTTTATAAAAATTAAATGGAACTGATCAACCTAAAGAATTTTTCGTCGAAAATAAATCAAAAGTGTTCAATATATAATATAAAATTCAATAGTTGTCTTTATATTTCGCATATATAATAAGTATTATTGTTATAAAAAAACGTTTTATCATGGGATCTCATATGGTGAAGGTGTATGGAATAATTTTAATATTTAGCTGAAGGCCTTAGCTGCTCAAGCTGCTCAAGCTGAGGAAAAACTCTACATAGAAAATATTATGAGATTTAAATTAAGTTTTTAAGATCTTTGAGGACGAAACCAACAGAAAGGGCAAAACAAACACGAACGTAGGTGGAAGTAACGATTTTTAAATTCATATTCTGTTTTATACCTTTTTCATGTTTAATATATTCTTCGGAATTTTCTTTAAATGAAATTTTGCCGATGATTTTTGACTATTAGTCAAAACCAAGTTTAACCTAGGATCTAAAAAGATTGCACTCAACATCTAGTAATTTTCTTTTCAGTTCGCATAAACTGTTCTCATAGTTCAATTTAAGCTCCATCCAAATTTTAAAAAAAATCACTTAGTACAATCTTCTCTTGTTGCATTTTAAGAGTAGCGATCCTTACAGGCTTTAAGGAATCAATATACCATCCAACGAATTCCCAATCTATTGTTGCTTCAATCATGAGTTGCTCGTGTTCCTCAAGAAATGATTTTATTTCAAGTAACTTTTTGAGCATTAGATAAAGGTTTCTCTCCGACCAAGAGCGAAAAAAGTACGGTAAAACAAATCGGTTATTAAGTGATCTTATTTTATAATCTCAACAGCAGAGAGTAATTTAAAAACCTTTGAAAAGTTTGAGAGTAATTTTCGAGCTCTGCTTTTGAGACAAAATTTTACAGCAAGGAGATAATATATATAATAATATAGTTAGAATATGTTGCAAGTAAAAAATTTGTTTTGTTTGACAAAATTTTATAGTAGGTTGGAATATATTGTTTATTAAAAAATCTGGTATTTTAATTTATTATATTTTTTTATACTTAAATACTAAATATGAATTTAATAATAAAATTTCTTCGTTTTGCAAAATTTATTTTTCCTTTTTATTTCACTTTTTAGATCAGCAATTTAATTTATTAATTCTTTAATTTTTTTTTCTTAACTTTTCTTTCCCTTCTTTTATTGTATACAGGTTGGAAATTTATTATTATTCAATACTTTCACTTTTATATTTTCCTTAAAATTAACTTAAATCTAACTTACAAGGCATTTAGTAATAACATCGCCAGGGGTGCCCCAGATTGCTCCTTTTCGTCCTATGCTAGTTACCGGGGATCCAGGTAACACACTTAAATGAAGCACGTTTCACTGCACTGTAGGCTTCAGGGGACCAGAGTTTAAGCACTATTTTCGTCTTTTCGGTTTTTTTACACTTGATGTTAACAGCCGCGCCATACCGCACTATTACTCTTTTATTTCATGTTTTAACCGTTTCAACAGGTCGCACTATACTGAACTATTACACTGTTTCGAAGATACATAACAGCCCCTTAAAGCTTATTGACAACTAAACTGCTAACAATATTTTCATATCTTAAATACTAAAATTTGTGTTACCGTTGGCACATATGGTCACGTACGATTCTTGACACAGATGAAACCTGATGACACTGTTGCAGTTGTGATCTTCATGCAGTGAACTCGAATTTATCGTCCGCGCAGGTGAAATATGATGATTCGCGTGCAATGAAAATGGTTCGTGGGAATGGAATTTGTCTGTTGGTTTTCTAAGTTGAGATATTTATTGATCCAGGGAATGTTAATTGTGCTCACATATACCACAAGGAGTCGCAGACACGCTGGACGTAGCCGGTTCATGCTCGACGAGAAAGCTTCGTAGACCCATTCATATTTTTATACGCAGTGGACGGTAACGGTTTCACTGACTCAGGGGGTAAATCAACCACTTTCCTCCTCAGAAACTCAGAAAAGTCCTCTAAGATTGCACTAGGAAGTAACGTCTGTCTCCTACGCCACTCCTGGTATAAACTGGTTCCCAGCTTACAGGCGAGATCGGTTAAAACAAATTCGTTCTTTAATTCTTCATCCCGTCCCGATATCATTTGATATCGGCTACAAAACCACTCAGTTTTACCGCCCAAAGATGAAGATTCGAATCGCAATTTAATTTTGAAGATGGCAGATGCCACAAATCTGAAATTATTCCGTGCAGCAGCACCTCAGAACGGCCGAAGATAGCACGCAGTTCTTGCATGTTTCCGCGATTTAACATAAGATAGTCAGCCGGTTTAACATTGGTTGAATGCAGAATCGGAAAAACTTTAACTACCTTGTCCCATTCCACGAAAAGGAGTTAATTGACCTCGTGGGGGCTGATGATCCGCTTGAATCATCCTGATTTTCTCCAGTCGCAGAAGCCCCAACAGCAGATACCTTTGGACTATCTGACGTCGCCTTAACCAGCTTCAGCTTTGTTTCGTCCAACTTAGCCTGCATAACAACAAGCTCAGCATCTCGTTCCGTAACTGTTGCTTGGGCCACTGCAGCAGCTTCAATTAGCAGCACCGAAAACTACATGTTCTCTGTACCGCAGCTTGTTTTTGTGATAAATCAACCGCTTGCGCACTAAAAATCCAGGGATCGATTGTCTTGTACAGGTCTTTATCAAAATTAGCACACTCATAGTGCACAAAATGACCTGCTCTTCTCGCAGTGCACCATCTCTTTATTGTCTGGCTTGGGACATTGCTTTTGAGTGCATGAGAAAACGTCTTTCCCAATGTCGGAACTCTTCTTACTGAATTAAAAGGCGTACCGGAAAGGATTGTTCCGACTCAAATAATAAATTTTTTTTGCTGCAGCGAAATTTTCAAGAATAAAAATCCTGATTGATTGATTGATTTTATTTCTTAAGCAAATATTTTATAACATTCGTCATTACAATTCCATATGAAATACTTACATTTAGTGATTCTTTATAAAACTAAAATTTTACAGCTTCAAGAGGAAAGTGTGGCAGTCACAGGCAGAACTTATCTTTATAATGGCTAAAACGCCTTTTCTTGTGTACAGCCTTTTTCTTTTTGGAACGAATTGTTCATAAAACAAAGGAAATTTCTTAATTTCTGTTAATTTTATGAGAGAGGGAAAGGGATAAAGATAATACAATACTAAATAATAGATAATAGATAATACAATTCTTAACAATTCAGCAAAAATAAATACGGTTAGTGCCAAAGACATACGATGTTAAATTCGGCCAAATCGAAGAAAAATATCGTGTTGAATTAAGATACTAGTAGACTTGATTGTGTTGAATTGGCACGATAATATTACATATATCGTAATGTAAATGGCAAATGTAAAAGGCTCACTGTTTAAATTTAAAGTTTGAATTTACCTTTAAACTATTTGGGTACCAACAAAATGTTGGAAGCTGATATTTCGAATAAACCTGTTTCTCCGGCTCAGTTTTTACCTTGAATGAAAATGGCCTTATTTTAACATCACTAGGCCAAGGAGATTCAACATAAATTATTTGATGAACTCAATCTGAAAATTTAAGATTCACGGATTGTTCAGCGAGAAAAAAATTTTGATGTAAAGATTGGTGCTCAAAATTTCTCGGATCAAAGGTTAATTGAATTGGTGCTACAACTGAATGCCAATGCCACATCGCCTTTGCAAAATGAAACTCAGCTTTAACTTTTACCCAAATTTTGGCCTAACTAAGCACCAAATTGAAGATTTTCAGTAGAACTTATCCATGGAATTAGATCGTGTAAAGTTTGTTTTCGAAGAACGCATGATTGACTTCCTTTGATGAAATTATTGCTAAGATTGCCCCGAAACGCAAATCAAAGAAGAAGTGTCGCAGTTAGAAACGGATGGTTCAACCATGAATGTGAAAAGGCAAGAATTACGGTTTATTTCGTAAATTCAATGCTGATATTTTTAGGAAAATGTATCTGGATTCTTATTCAAGCTTATCTTCCAGAGTTCGAAGAAAAATTATCGCGTCCAGTTAATATAGGAAGCTTCAAACGCCGATAGCGCAAAAAGCTTTTGGAAAGCTGTAAGAGGAATAGCTGGAAGGTCCTTCAGAATTGGAGTTAAATTACATTTTAGAGTCTTTAAGGAGCTTCGTAATCCAGTGAATAACTGTCCTCTCGTCCAATATGCTGCTCCTTTTGTAGTAAATGACTATCTTGTCTGTGATACGATGAAGCTAAAGATGCCATCAAAAGAACAAAATTAAGCAAAGCTTCAGGAAAAATACAGAATACCTTTTGAGTTCTACAAGAACGAAATATGCTTTACTTTTACAGACTTCTTCATTCAACCAAATATTCAATTGCAATATTACACCTAAAAGCTGCTAAAAGGCGATTATATTTCCACTCCACAAAAAAGGTGACATAAGTCTAGCCGAGAATTTCAGAGGTATTCCGTTCTTGAATTACTCTTTAAAGATTCTTACATCTGTTCTTTATGCAAGACTTTTATCGTGTGTCAACAATAGGTCGGATTTTCACTCTGCTGAATATTGCGCAATCATTTTAAGATCAATATAAAAAGCTTCATGCTTTTCATATATATTTTTAAACAGATTTCTATGCAATCGATAGAAGGTAACTTTTTAACAAACGGTCGCTGATTGGAATGTCAACAAAATTGCTTAATATTTTTAAACTTTTGTACGAAGACACTGAATCAACTATATAGAATGGCAAAGCCTTGTCAGATTGGTTTCCCACAACAATGGAAGTTAAGCAAGGTCGTGTGGAGGATTAGACTGTTCATGCATGTGTATGACATAGTTCTGTTATCAGATTCACCACAATCAATCAAACTCAAATGATTTTTGATCTTGAAGATTATTTTTCAAATTGGAACCTTACTACGAAACTTTGGAAGTCAAAAATCATGATATTTAGAAAAATTGACGGATGTTACGCCAGAAACGAAAGATAGAAATTTGCTGCAGAAGATATTGGAATTGTAAAGGAAAGCAAGTACCTCATTCAGGCGTTTCCTTCTTTGATTGCTACCACCGGAGTATCATAAGCGAATACCATAGATGTACGGTTTGCATGGGAGTGAAAATAGCTACTGATCTATAATACAATCAAAGTTTATTAATCAAGAATTTTCAAGTTTTTTTTTTTTATATCTAAAATATATAATTAATGGCGTGAATATTAAATTTTTACATGTTTGTCATATTTAATAGTCTTATTCTTTAAATCCTCTTATTTCGTATTTTATTTTTTGTATAGCTTTTTGTATTAGGTCTTAATTTTTCTTGGTGCCCAACGAGTTAGCTCTCCATTAAGTTTTCGGGGTAGGCACTGCGGGTCGGAAGATTGTATTAATCCGCTTTAGTTGCAAGGTTAATATTTCAAGCAACTTACTAGGGGTACGAGGATCAACATTACCGCAATTACAATTAAGTAATTTTTTAAGTGAACCGGCTCCTTGTTTTGTAAGAGCCAACCCTCCGGCATTTTAATATAGATATTGTTCTTTTTTCTGGAAGCTTGTGTTCATTCCTGTTTTTTTTTTAATTTTTTTTTCATACACATATATGAAAAAAGGGAGGAAAAAAGAAAATTATTTCTACGTTTCTTTATATTTTTTAGATGGGCTTTGTGGATCTTTTTTCCACTTAATGTCGTTAACAGTTACTCGGTTTTCCTTTGCAACTATTTCTTTTTTATATAGTGGTTTATTCTTACTTCTTACTATATGCCCTTTGCAGCAACATAAAATATATCACCTCGATTATATTTCTTCGGTACCACTTTTTTTTTACCAGATTTTTTCTAACATTTTTCGCTTCCATATTTCTCTTTTTTATGGCCCTAACGTCCTTGTAAATCTTCAACGGATGTTGAAAAGATTTGGGCAATTTATTCTTGCGATCTATTGAAAAAGCCATCGGTTGGTTTTTTCTTTATGACTGAATGGACTGTGTTGTTATATCGATTAACAGCCACATAGACGAGTTCCTTGACGCACAGATCTTTATATTCTGCCCTAAGGCATCTATATATCTCAAGAACGGTGGAGTGAACTCAATTTTATTTGACCGTTGACCTCGCTTCTATGAGATGGAGTCAGATAGAGTTTTACGCCTAGACTTTTAATTAGATTTAAAACAACTGGGATAAGGAATCCTGTGTCTGTGACTAGGATAAGTGGAACAGGAAAGAAATGCAGAATTTTAGTAACATTTGATCTGATTTATGTGAAAAAACTTTGAGAATTTTGAAAATTTATCGACAATTGTTAAGAATCTCTCATTTTGAATCTTTATTATATCCGTATGAATTATTTCACACTGGTATCTGGTGTTGCTTGTAATTCCCGTTTTTGTGGGTATCTGTCGTTCTTGTTACTGTTACAAATATTGCAAGAAGCAGTATACCTTTTTATCCTTGAACTCATCTATGGAGTTTGGTCCGATCTAGTTGTTTTTTGGGAATGTAATGGCAGTGAACGCCAGGATGCGGTTCCTCATAAGAGTATAAGTCGATGCCAATTCCAAAAACCAGTTGATACCTGAAAACATTTAACGGAGCCTACACATGTGGTATCAAGTCCGTACTGTCCTGATCAGCACTATGCATAGGGCAGGATTCTTCGCTGTCAAATGATAGTTCACACAGTCCCTCATCAGCAAGTCAATACAAGTTTGTATATTGTCCGTTGTGTCACTTACTCTTTCTCTGCCGTTTCCGTTTCGTTTCGTTGCGAGACGAAGAATAACTTGAAAGGTTAACCTTATCATATACTTCTGTTCGAAGCCGCGAGAGAGCACCAGCCACCAAGCTTGATTTACCTGGTGTGTAAATCAACTCGTAGTTATACTCTTCTTTTCTTGACCTCCACCGCTAGAGCTTTGAATTGTAAGCGTGTACGTCAATCAAGTTGGTGATCGGGAAATATCCTTATCTTCTTAGCGCCGTATAGATAGCTTCCAAGATTATCAAGGGCCCAGACTATGGGACCTAGTTCGTTTTCATGGGTTACGTAGGCTTCTTCTGTCCTGTTCAGAGAGCGAGCGATAAACAAAAACGGCACCGATAGCGTAATCAGACCCATCTGTTGTCAAGTTGAATGATTTGGTAAAATCTGAAAAAGCTTAAACCTCGGCTGAAGTTAATAGTTGTTTAAGAGTTTTAAAGGCCTGAAACCCTTCAGGATCAAGTTGTATGGAGACCTTTTTTGACTGGTTAGCTCTTACGTGCGATAAGTCACCACGAGTCATGTTAGTTAGGGGTTTTGCAATTTTGGCGTAGTCCCAAATAAACCTCCTATAGTAAGAAGTCAGACCAAGGAAACTTTTACACTCTTTCAAGGTAACCAGAGGCAAGATAGCATCAATGGTCTTGACCTTTTCACGGTTAAGAAGAATACCATCTGATGTCACTAAAAAGCCTAGAAATTCTACACTTGTGTTCAGGAAATTGGTTTTTTCGAGTTTTATTTTTAATCCTGCTTCATGTAATTTTGAAAACACGGTCTCTATCTATCTATCTATATCTATATAGATCTATATAGACGTAGCAATTTTTTTCAATTAGCTCCTTTACGACATTATCTATCATTCGCTGAAAGATGGCCGGGCGTTCTTTAACCCAAAAGGTAACCTTAGGTATTCGAATTTCCCATTTATGGTAGAAAAGCCGTCTTGGGAAAGTCTTTTTTATTCATAGCAATTTGGTGGGAGCTAGAAGTAAGATCTACAGTAGTGAACAATTTAGCATCACCGAGACTTGCGAGTGTACTATTAATATCTGGGATCGGGTATGTGTCAGGGATGGTCACCGAGTTGAGATCTGGGACCATTTCCACCATATGGTTAAGCCAATGTTGTTTTCTCGGATAATTTTCCGAGGTGGGTTTACGTTTAAAAAGGTTTTTGGGGTGATTTAAGTAATTCACGTTTGAGGTTTGCACCGATTCCAATTCCATTTTAATGGGAGGTTGGTCTTGGTGGCGGCTGATAAACTATGCTCTTAAAACTAGGATTCTTGCTATTTGGAAATCTTCGAATTGCTGTTGACCATATCTACTTCGACCATTAGGAACTCTCTCCGAGCTCTTAACCGGTACATGGGGCACCCGCTCGAGTTTGAAATCGTAATGCGAAGAATCAAAAATCATATTCGACACCGATACGTGCACCGAGTTGTTCCTAAAATTTAAATTTTGCATCTCGAGGCATTCCGAATATACCGCGTCTTGAGTTTTTGAATTACGAGAAGATTATATGGATCAGTCTAAAACCCAATCAGGGTATGTTTCTTCCAGAGCATCAGCGGTCTCCGAGGAATAGATTTCCGCTCGTATTTTGTTGATAATCAGAGAAAATTGGTGATTTGCTGTACCAACTTTTGACTTAGTTGTTGATTCAGTTGATTTAATTGGTGCTACAAAATTCGTATGTCCCTTTTATCTGCTTAATGCAGGGACAGCACCCTTTTGATTTCCGACCACTTACAATCGAAAACATTATAAGAAGCTAACGCCGAATCAGCCTTGCACCTAATTTTTTGGCGAATGTGTTGCAATATTGCAATGTAAATAGATTTAGTACGGACTATTTCATATTCCTTTAAGACTGTCTCAACGCTATGTATTCAGAATACATATTGCACCGGGTTGCCCTCTAATACTTGTATTTCTTTTACCGGGTCGGGCAACTTTGAAATTTCCTTAAGCTCTGACTCTGTATTTGGTCCTCGGAGAAGTTCCCTAGTCAAAGGCGATAAATCACTACTTGCCTCAATTATTCTATTATTTTCTATTTGCCTGACTTTATTTTCTATGAAACCCAACTGTCCTACCAGCAAGTCCATCGCATCCTTGCCTCCATATTGCTCTATTTGGACAAGTCGTGTCTCGAGACCCCTTAGTTGTTCGAGGACAGTGTTAACCACCCCCCATCAATTGTGTAACTCAAACCTTAAGTTCTACCATTTTCCCTCACAAGTGGTACCGAAATATAGTGAAAAATTCTAATATATATATATTCTGTATTTATACAGAGTGAGTTTTTTAACTTGAGACATCCAATTACTAGAAAAATATGCGATATCGCGGAAAATGTTTCAGACAAAAGTCACAAGGCTCTGAAGGGGACATAAGATGGTGACCTTGAGCTATATATGTTCTATTTTTTTTTTTACCCTAGAGGAAAATATGTTTTTTGTTATAACGCACAATTATAATTCTTTTTCTCTTTGCATTAGCTATAATTAATTAATAAACCAATCTAGAATTTTTCTTTCTTTCATATTTTTTTTTTTATACAGTTATGTATATGTAGGTATATATAAAATTATAAAATTTCTTACATCGATATTTTCAGCACGCTCATAATTTCCTGAGGTTGGTTTCTCGTTCTTCTTTCGTTTTTCTCTCGTTCTTCTCTCGTTCAACTTTTTGTATTGCTAGCAAAACTTATGGTTTCTTCGCAAAAGTCACAGGCACTTTATCACTTCTCTGTTGTCTTTTTAGTTGACTTTCTCTCTCAAAAGATAAAGACTTTCTTATACGCACATACAACAAAGGAAATGTTTTCCCAGTTAAATTTTCCCGGACCGGTTAAAGGCACTTGTATATTCCAGGTGGATACCCAATTCTAAGTGCAACGAAAGCTTGTGTCCAACGTCGACATTTTTTTTAGCTGGTTGAATGCGTGATCGTGATAACTTGAAAGATGTAAAAAAAAATATTGTTTTGTGTAGTAAATAAACAATAAGTACAGATAAAACTTTAAAATTTTAGCATTCCAACCGTGTTCGAAGTTACTTGGCTTGGAATTATGTTTGAACCAGTATCAATTAGTCCTCGGTATTTCTCTTCATCGATGGTTAAGTTTAAAGAGATTTGGTCTCCGAAGCCTAGTTCAGAAAAAAATCTGGTTCTTTATTATTTATGTATCTCTTCTTCGCAAATGTTAACCTGATTATTCTGAGTTATTTGTCCTAATTGATTCTGGCTGACTGTTTAAAGATGGGTTGCCGCTGTTGGTTATGATTGTTGCCTCCATTTGTGTATCAATTTATTTTATTTTGTGTATGTCCCATTCGCTTCTTATATCCCTTGATAAATTCTCTAATACTTCTTTTTGTATACGTTCACTAAAGGTATATATAATTGAGTATTTGTTTGGTTTCTTGGGTATTTGACTCGTAATTCGCAAATGTTAATATCTATGGTATCATAAATTGCCCTTACTTTAAGACTACTATTTTTCCGCGGGATGTCCTTGTAGATATATCCTTGTTGATATGTTTTAGGTGATTGCCGCTGCTGTCCATCCACTTACGAGTATTAACAATTTTTTCGCTCTTCCTATAATATTTGCGTTCTATATTGTTTGCCACATTTCCTTTCTTAATGGTTCGTCAACTGCGTTAATATGTTTTTCAATAATGGTTACGAATTGTGCTAACTTTTCGACCAATGAACTGCTTTGCTTGGTCTTGGTGTGACGTTTTTGATGGCAAATGCCACTAATACGGATGTTAATCGGTCTGATAGAAGTCCGTACATTTCTTCTTCGATTTCTATTGCCAAAATGTAAGAGATCTTTTAATTTTGAATTGAGTCACTTAACTGTGTTCTAGGTCAATTTGCTCTTGGTCTGGGGCACTGATTTAACGTCAACTATAGTATAATGATTTTAACTTGACTCCCTGCATAGATTCGTTATCGTTTGGATACAAGAAATATATCTGAATCCTACTGACTGCCCTACTTAGATTTCTTTCCTTGTTTGTGGCAAAAAAAAGGAAAAAAAACTTATATTGGAAGAAAAATCTAGTGCTTTATTTCTAGAGAACAACTTACGAACTACTTATCGAAAACACTTTGCTTTCTTATATCGATGTTATTGTTAATTTTATCTTTTTTGCAAGCTCAGTTGTCGCAATTATGTTTCTCGTGTTGTTTCATTGCATTAATCAACGCATTTGCCGGCGGCCCTGTTTCTACATTTAGGAAAAGAGGCAAGAAAAGAAAAATTTTATTTTAGGATCTGATTCATTTATTCATGTTATGAAAACAATCACACAGGTAGTCGTGGGGTCTATAATCAACTTCCACTGAGTTACAGGGTGCTTAAGAAAGTTTCTTCAGGGAAGTAGGTACAAACATTCATTTAGTTATAACGTCCCGGGTACTAAATATAGAGCAACCAAGCTGGATTCATTTGATAGCCAATTGATTATTGGTTACTCAAAGACTTTTCATGTTTTCACTTTTGAGATATTGGTTTTCAAATAAATTTTTTTTAATTTTTTGGGAAAATCGCATTTATCTCGGAAAGTGTGGTTAAATTTTTATTTATTTCGGTGCACCATAATGTTAGCTACTAATTCACCATACAAAGTCTTTACCTGAGGCCAACTCATGGTATAAGGTTAAACATTTGATTTTTTTTATTGTTACCAAAAAGTCCTTTAAAATAAATGCATTTTGGTTTACCATTATAATCAATAAATAAATGATTTTATTACTAATCGTGATTTATAACAGTTACTGAAATTGTAATCGTCAGGCTCGTTTTTGAATAGTTTTTGTAATAAACTCATTACAGACTTGAGTTGAAATGACCTGCTTTTTTTTTTGTTTGTCAATACTAAGTTCAAGTTTTTTTCAAGAAAAAAAAAATCACTTTTGATATCCAATAATTTGTGACGTATTGATTTTAGGGAACCATTTATTTTGAAACAATTAAATTGCTTATAAATATAAATATAATCATGTTATTTTTAATAGAGGTCAAACTAGGGTAGCGAAAACTTTGCCTTAAACCTCTGTCTCTAGGATGGAATGTATTTCCGACCAAACCCCCCATCATACAAAAAGAATCACCTCTTCAAGTTTTCGACACATTATCCGGAGTACCTTTTAGAAGTATTTATATATGTATATGGAATTGCAAAGTTATTCAATTAAATTGCAAAGTTATTCTGTTAAATAACCTATTAAGCCTTGAGGTAGTTTCTGATCATCGATCGCTGAGCTGCGCCCGATATAAATGATCTCCAATTTCGGCAGCATGAGTGTCGCACATTTGTTTACATCGACCCAGTTGTTCGGGGTTTGTTTACTTTTGTTGGTAGTATGAGTCGTCGTCCACTAGGTTGCTTACATTTGACCCAGTCGTGTAGGGTCTGTTTACTCTCGTTAAGTCATGGAGGTAATATTGTTTATATTCGCCATGAATGAGTTGTGACATATAAATAGAAGCATAAAGCGGATGGCGATGTGGGCGATATTATCTTCGTGACATAATGACTCCACTAAAGGTAATAGTCGTCGTAGTTGGGATATGCGGTGGTTGGATGGTGCTAAGCCTGGGGTTAAGACTGTGGACTTGGCACAGCGTGTTGAGTTCCATGGGCATTTGGGACTGGATATAAGGGTCAGACGACAAAGCAAAGAGGAAGTCTTCATCGAGGTGCAACAGCGCTCAGTCGGGTGCGGCTCAGCGGTTCGCGATCAAATAAATGTTTTGTTTCTTTCATAAACTTTCTGTAAAACATTGTATAATAAATCTATCATTTTAATATATCACTTGTGTTTAAGATCATTTCCTACATGTATGCATACAGGGCCGGTTCGATGAAACTTGGCGCCCGGCGCAGAATAATAATATCACCCCTTAAAAGTGTAGATTTAAGCAATATGAATTTTAAAACGATTGCAAAATCGAAAATATTTAATAATGTATTGTATTTATAGATTTCCACATCACCCAAGGAGGTAGAATACAAATGCGTTTTTTTTTTTTGAGGTTTCTCCAGTAGGCCTATTCTTCTATATCTACATATAAATATTGTACAAATTTAAAAATTCAGATAAGGTTTACTTGTTAAATATTTCATGCATTAAAAATAACCAAGAATAAAATGTTTAGAAACTAATACTTAAATATAAATTAAATAAACTAAATACATCCACGCAATTATTGAATAAATAATAAACCATACACACATATTTTTGCACTTGCGTGTTTCTTTGGTAAAAGTTATTCATCAGTAAAAGAAAAAAAGATGAAATTAATTAAATTAAATTACGTACACATTTTACAAGAATAAAGTTTCTTTAAGTCACAAAAAATAGAAACCAAACAACTAAAGTTAGGCAAGAAAGTTAAAAATTAAAAAGAGTGTTGCCTTATGGTGCCTTGAAAATGATCTTACGGGCTTTTATTTTGCCAAAATCTTCCATTAGAAAATTACTATCAAGCTCCGACATAATTCCTTTTTCAATTGATATGGTTGCCAAAGATACCAATCGTTCCTGGGACACTGAAAAACGGAAGTAATTTTTTATAATTTTAAATTTTGGAAATGAGCGTTTTCCTAATGCTGCAGTAACTCGTAAAGATAAAACTATTCTTAGAGCCTTAACAGTATTTAGAAAACGAGTCTTTATATTTCTGCTATGAATAAAATTAAAAATTTTCTATCGCGGAATAATTTTTATTAATCAAAATTGACAGCATGATGATTTCTCGATAAAATTCAGAGCCACTTAAATCGGAACTGCCATTATAAGTTAATTTTTTTTTCTAATTTGGAACAGTCTTTAGTTAACACTAAACTTGGATTTGATTTGAGCTTTATAATATTATACACACATTGATACAATTCATTGTGCTCTTTTATCTGCTCCAATCTGTTGGAATACAGCTTCACCGCACAAATTTGAATAAAGAAATACAATTTACTTTTATAATTTTGTATTCTTCTCGGCTACACATCTGACTATGCATTAGATACTTGTTCTTAATTCTATACTGTTTTTATACTACTTATAAGTAACATTTCGTCTTATCTCTATTGGTACTTATATTCTAATCTGAATATTGACCTAGTCATGTACATATATTTTATTCTGAATGCAAATATGTAGAATTATTTATTTTCCTAATCTTAATGTGTACATATATTTTTCTTATATCTTAACTCTCCTCATATTCAAAGAAAAGTGTTATCACTTTTTCTTATTTGTCTAAATAAACTTTACTATAAGTACACTTTATCTAATTGTTGTCTTTCTTTTAAATCTTTATACTCATTAAATCTTTTACCTGCTTTGATTTAAAGAAAGGTAAATATAATAATTGAAATAATTGTTGGCATAGTATACAAAGTATAACAAAGTTGTAGTTATAAGTTTTTCTTCTATTGGAATTAAGAGTTAACTTAAGAATTGAATATTTGAAAATGTATATTCTTCAGTTTCAAAAACGTCTAATATTTTGACATAAGTTTGTTGGAAATCTAATAAAATTTCCTTTGCTTGTTCTTCATAATTCGTATATAATATAATTCTTCATCAATAAATACTGAATTAGTAAAAGTTATAGAGTGATTACCTTCAAATGATACATTATTAATTTTATGAATGCTACTAACTATAATACATAGTACCAGCATTTAAACGATTTATAGGTTGGTTATTTTGTTGTTTTATATTACAATGAGCTGGATACCTTTAATAAGTTCGATTGTACAATTATCTTTTGATCGAGTTTTACAGATGAATTTTCTAATAAAATATAATTTTCGTGTTTAACACGTGTAGTAATTTGTGGGATTACTATATATTTTTCATATTTATGTCTTAAAGCTATTATTTTAAAATATTTCATTATTTTATTATAACATGTATTTTTGCATATTCTAAAATATTAACTATTTGTATTTTTATTTTTTTATTTTGAATAATTTTACGAGTTTCTTCAAGTTTAATATTGTAGAAAGAAAGTTATTTGAATGTGCTAAATTGATTACTTCTACTAAATTCTTCAAATCAATTCATATTTCATTTAATAAAAAACTATAATGAATTTCAATTTTCTGCAATGCTTTGATCTTTTCGTTAAATTTACTATTTATTACGAGTAGTTTTTCATTATTATCTATCAATTGGTTAATCGCGCTTTTTATTTCAATCATGTCATCATGATCAGGGTTTCCAGTAATAAATTTTATTATCGTACCTAAGAAATTTAAGGACCTCCTTTCTCTCTCGCGGTCGTTCAGTTGTGTTATTATACATACATACATACATACAATACAACTATAATTTTAAGTAGTTTCTTTCGTTTAACTTGTTTTCACAATTATTTTAATTTTGGATTGAATTATTTTCACCAGTAAATACTATTAAGCACCACTTACGGAGGTGTATGTTCTTGTATTACAAAAAGCACTTATTTCTTCGGTTCTTGTTATTTTGCACTTGAACTTTTTTTTTTAAATAGGAATTTCTAATCTCAAAGGGCTTTTAATGTGGACAAACACGTTGGACGCCAATTAATAATTTCCTTCGCAATTCGGTTTAAAAAAAAAAAACTATTTATACTAATGGATTGTGATGAATAAGTTTGCGTGGGTGTGATGTCTTGTTGACATTGGTCTGCGGCTTCTTGTTTTCTGTAATTCAATAGTTTCTGTGGAAGAACTTCCATTGCTTTGTTGAAGTTATCTTCTTATTGCGATTGTACAGTTTTGTTATTGATGCTGGTGATGACTCAGGGTGCTAACTTGCATAGTCAGATGTGTAGCCGAGAAGAATACAAAATTATAAAAGTAGATTGTATTTTTTTATTCAAATTTGTGTGGTAAAGCTGTATGCCAAGTTGTGCAATGAAGGCATACAGTAATTAGATATTCAAATATAATAACTAAACACTACCGTCAAAGACTATAAAATTATTCCAATTAACCACAAGAGATTAATTAATTGGGGGCTTAACCGGGATCGAGGTTACGAGTACGAATTTAAAAATCCTCTATCCACGCCGAACTCTGGACAACATAAGCTGAAAACGTCGAACCAAGGAACGAATCCAAGCAGATCGATCATCTGTAGACTTCGAAAAACAGCAAGGACAAATCCAGCGTCTATCATCATCCTCAAGACGGAAAATCGAAGATCATCGTTCAACAAACAACATAAAATTACAGAAAGGTATTTACAGATAAAATAAGTTATCTAGAATTGGTGTTGAAGAAGTTATTAAAAAAATTTACGGTTTAAAATTAAAACCTGACAAAATAGAAGCAACAGTGATAGAAACAACAAATCGAATTATTAAGCCAACAAGTAAAGGCATTACAGACGGAATTGAATATAATAAAAACACCAATAGAAACTAATACACATCGTGAAACAAGATATACCGATCTTAAATAAATTAAACTGGAAGTATTCAAAAGCTTACCACATTTTTTCCGGTAATGCAAAAGAATATCGTTTATAGAGAAGTATTGTAGTAAGAGCATTCAAAATATTAAAGAATTTTGAAGATCATCATATCTTCACAGAAGCATTAGTAATCCTGGAAAGTTTTGATAAATAATAACACAACATTTAACTTTAATACTATTATAACCAGCTTAGATTCAATTTATGGCGATAAACGACCATTATATGTATTGGAAAATAAATATATAAATAAATAAATACGACAAGGAAGTACAACACTTACTGATTATCACGATAAAATAAACGAAAAATTAAATTTGGTGTTAAATAAAATAGAAACATCATATACTATACATGAACATGCTGTGAAAGCATTTTAACACAGAAGCTGAATTAAAAGCTATAAGAACGTTCATATTAGGAATAAATAGTATTTCAACTAGAAACCTATTATATGGTCAAGAACCATAAACTCTGAACGAAGCATTCGCATTAGCACAAACCGCTTACCACGATATAAAATAAATATTTTTTTTTTATAATCTAGCGCGCGCACCAAGGGGATATGAATACCCTTTTACTGGCTTTTCTCCAGGGCGCGGGAGGGTGGTGTAGTAGTTTGAAACTCAGGTGTATTAGGTTTCGATATTTTTTCCCAGAAGTGGTTGTCAAACTGGACGGGACGAGCCAGTGCATCCTCAACCAGTGGGTCTTAGTACGTGCTAGTTCGTTACATTTTAGCCCAGCCAGCAACAACTCCAACATCAGTGTTATGCCTTCATGTCAGAGTTGACGCCGACGGGATTTTCATATAACTACATACAAATTCTATGAAAAGACTTTTTCAAAGAATTGCCTTCCACGAGATTTTAGCCCGTGACCCTCTGCTTAAGGAGTCTATGCATATACCAATACACCACGGCCACCCCCAACTCGAATATCAGCCTTTTAATAGACAAAATCAAAATCGTAATCATTATTCGCCCAGGAATCATTTGAATACTACAACACAAAAGTCGAATTTACAATACCCTCAGAAGCAAGGTCCAAGGTCAAGGTCCTGCAAGATCTATGCAACAACCGTTCAAACGAGCCAGATTCAAACCTCCGACGAAAAATCAAAAGATAAATCAAGTTGAGGATGCAAATAATAAATCAATTAAAGTTAATTATCAGAAAATAAAGAACAATACTCAGAACATACAGCGGCAGCTTTTTTAGATTTTCAAAGGGCTTGCCGATGTTAAACCTCAAAACTTCGGATGTTGAGTGATAGTGGTAGCACTAATAATTATATTAGTAATAATTCTACGATAAGAAAAAATGTAGTATTAGCAAAAAAAATATAAACTCAAACGATGCATGGCATCTCAATAATAAAGTTTAAACGAATTATCAATGTTTTTGGTCACGATTTAGTATTTTTTGTTATAAATGAACTAAAAGAATATGATGCACTATTAGGTATTGACCGCCTTTCTAAATTAAAAGCATGCATTGATTTTGAATCTAATAAAATAACTTATAAAAGACGTAATACGTAATCCACAAAGAATAAATTATACTACTGATAATGAAAAATATAGAAAAGAAATAGACAAAATATTTAACTATAATAATGCAAATGACTCTATACAAACTACAGATGAGAATCCCATATGGACTAAACAATATCCATATCCATATAGCGACAATGATTTTGTGAACAAAGAAATACAAGATCTCTTAAGTAAGGGAACTATCAGACCGAGTAGAAGCCCAAACAATTCTTCAGTATGGGCTGTACCTAAAAGAGGCACCGATGATAAATGGAAGCCTAAGCGTAGAATGGTCATTGATTTTCAAAAATTAAATTCACAAACGATCAGTGATACATATCCCATTCCGGATATAAATATGACTATCCAAAATTTGGGACAATCTAGAATATTTTCTATAATTGATTTAGAATCAGGATTTCATCAAATAAAAATAAAAGAAGATGATACAGAGAAAACAGCTTTGTCTAGAAATGGAGCAAAGTACGAATTTCTACGAGTGCCCTTCGGACTAGAGATGTGTGGATGATATACTTCGAGAATACATTGGCAAATTTGCGTACGTATACATTGATGATGTATTAATATTTTCTAAAACACCAGAACAACATATTAACCACATCAAAACTACAACTAAAGCTTTACACAAGGCAAATATGAAATTGTCACTCGAAAAATCACTCAATCTCAATAAATCAAATCAAACATTTATTTCTTAATACTCATACTTACATTTTATTACAGAAAAAACAAATATACAACAACATACTGAATGAATGAAAGCATATTTAAAAGACAAATGGTAGGAATGTTATTACGAAATATAAATATAAAACATCATCTCACACTGATAAACTAGTCTATTACAAATGGTCAATTTGAACGACTCCATTTAACTTTAAATGAATTAACACGAGTATTATCTGAACAAAATAAAACGAAACCAGAAGAAAAATATTATAATACCGTATACCAACACAATAACACAATTCATTCCGTAATAAATGAGAAGCTTAGAGATATTTACTTCAATCAAAATAAATTTTCTTATGTCAGAAATAAGTTAGAATTAACACAACAAAATACTTTAAAAAACGAAAATAAGAAACGAATGTACAAAACATTTCAGGTAGGAACCAAAATTTTGTTAGACAAAAAAGAAGGAATAAAACAAGCCCGAAATTCAAGAAATATGTGGTACAAGAGAATCATGAGGACACAATTTTAACAAACACATTCAAAGTTGTACACAAGGATGATATTCGTAAAGAACATATTAAGTAATATCACTTAATAAATAGAAAATTCATCCTAATAAAGGAAGACGATGTATGTTATATACGTTTAAAAAAATTTATATAACATAGGGAGATCCATCGTGAGGTTTGATTTTCAAAAGGCATTTTTTGACAGATGACGCGTGACTCCTATCAAACTGCTTCATTATTTTTGTTCAGTATCATTTGGCAAGTCATTATGAAAAGACACATACCACAACAGTGTCTCCAAATTTTTCAGCTGTATTACGAAAATCAGCGTTCTATGAGAAATGTTTTTCATGCGATTCGAGGAACTTACGCTGCGCATAGTCGACCTACTGAAACCACTATTGCCAATACCATTCGCAAATTTGAGTCCCAATTTACCTTAGTGGTTGATACTCGACCGGTTAGACCACATCCAGCACGAAGTGAAGAGATTATAGCAACTGTAACTGAGAGTGTACGCGAAGACCGTGACGAATCGATTCGTCGTCGTTCGTGAAATTTTGTTCAGTGATGAAGCCCATTTCCGGCTCAATTGATACGTTAATAAACAAAATTGCCTTATTTGGGCTGATAAGCAACCCAAAGAGTACCAAGAGCTACCATTACATCCATTAAAAACAACGGTATGATGTGGTTCATGAGCTGGTGGAATCATTGGTCCATATTTCTTCAAAAATGAGGCAAATCAGAATGTTACCTCTCTAGTTTTAACAAGACGGCGCTAGGAGCCATACAGTGCATGAAACATTGGACTTGTTGAGAAATCATTTTGGTGAGCACTTAATTTCATGTTTTGTTACGGTAAATTGGCCGCATAGATCGTGTGAAATCACACCTTTGGACTTTTTTCTCTGGGGATATGTAAAGTCTCAGGTCTTTAGGAATAGGCCAGCAACGATTGACGCTTTGGAAGGCAACATTACTCTTGTTATTTGCGATATACCAGTCGCTATACTCGAACGAGTAACAACAAATTGTTCGTTCAATTTGGACTACCTCAGACGTAGTTGTGGCCAACATTTACGCGGTGTGATTTTCAAAAAGTAAATACCATGAATTGTTCTTTTAACCGATAGTAAAAATTTTAAGTTAAGTTTCAAATTTATGTGTTTTATTTTACATTATAAATCAAACCTCACGATAATTCACCCTTTATAACAAATATCACACATTATACTCAAATATTAGAAACAATTAAACGAAGAACTATCGATAAAATCGAGAATTTAATATTTACTACAATAATAACAAACAAAAAACTTTTAACCAAAATAATCATAAAAGACTTCATCAAGACTCTCAGCAAGCCAATCAACCAAATAAAAAATATTTTAAAATAAATAACATGAAAGAGGAAGCATTTTTAGATGAAAGCGATCCTAATCACAATTACCCTATATGTACCGAAAAAACAGCGATGAATAAAGATATTAATTAATACAGGAGCTACCAGCTGCTACTGTAGATCGAATGTTCTCTCAACTAGACAAGAACTCGATATGAAAAACGTTTAAAAACAATAAACGGTAT
Organism: Volucella inanis; assembly: GCA_907269105.1. Classification (NCBI taxonomy): domain Eukaryota; kingdom Metazoa; phylum Arthropoda; class Insecta; order Diptera; family Syrphidae; genus Volucella; species Volucella inanis. Next base: position 45,900,050 of record OU026155.1, on the reverse strand, counting down.
TATAAGTCATTTTAGTGAGGCCATTATATTAGATAGAAAAGTAAGATTTTACCAAATCAACAATTTAGAATGCGATTAGCTCATAGGTTTTATGTTGCTTAAGCAATCAAAAATAACTTTAGACTTTAAGAAAGGAACCCTGAAGTATAAAGAAAGAGAGGAAAAAATCTTTTGCTCTGACGACACAAACAGTAATATTGCAAAATCAATGCTTTCTAAAGCTAAAGCCGACGACAATAGCGGCAAAATAAATAAAATTACTAACATTAACAAAAGCAGTAATATTAAATCTTTAAGAAAGATTATAAATAAGATAGAAGAAACTCATTCAAATATCAATTTGAATTTATTATTATGAACAGACGTTGATGCAGAAATCCGAACACTTGTTGAAACTCCTATATGGAGTAAACAATATCCCTTTCCTCTGTCAGTAATACGTTTGTAAATAAAAAAATTGAAAATGTGTTAAAAAAAGGAATTATAATACAACAGTATGGGTGGTACCTAAAAAGGATTTAAGGAGGATGGAACTTCAAAATTCAGACTCGTAATTGACAATAAGAATTTATACGAGAAGACTATATCGGATATATATCCGATACCAGACATAAATGTCATATTATCGAATCTAGGAAAAGCAAAATTCTTTTCCACTATATAGTAGATTTAAGATCCGGATTTCACCAAATAAAAAAGAAAGTCACCGATATTGAAGAAACTGCGTAAACAACGGAAAATACGAATTTCTCAGGATGCATTTTGGCCTAAAGAATGGCCCAAGTATATTTCAACAGGCAATGAACGATATTTTACTTCATCATATTAGAAAAATATATCATATTTATATAGATGATATAAAAATATATTCGAAGACTAGAAGCTTTGAAAAAAGCCAATATGAAAATTTCATAGCAAAAATCAAAATTTTACGAACGAGAGAATTTTTGGGGTATGTGGTTGCGCACAATATTATGAAAACCGATCCTAATAAAATCAAAACAATTTCAGATTTTCTGATTCCAAATACATTAAAACAACTAAGAAGTTTCTTAGGCATGACAGATTATTATCGTAAATTTATAAAAAAGAGGCAATTTCAGAATGCGATAATTTAAAAAAAATACTGATTATAACAATAAATTTATTTTAACTACAGATGCTTCAAACAAAGCAATAGGCGGTGTTTTAACTCAAGAGGGTAAACCAATAATCTTCATTTCAAAAACCCTAATTCCACAGAATAAAATTGTGCTACTAATGAAAAAGAACTATATGCCATTGTATGGGCAGTGAACGATTTGAGAAACTATCTTTATGGTGTTACAGATCTTGAGATCCATACGGACCATCAACCATTGACTTTCGCAGTCTCAAATCGTAATCCTAATGATAAAAGGAAACATTGGCAGGCCTTTATTGAAGAATTTTCACCTAAAATAATTTATAAACTAGAAACAAATGTAGTAGCAGATACTCTTTCTAGACAATATTTAAATCAAACATCAGATGATTCCTCTAGTATAGGAACACAACACATTTCAAAACTTTTTTTCAAAATTTTCAAAAGCGTATTGTTGTTTACGCTTCAAATGAATGATATACTGAAATGACGTACAATGACAGTAGCTTTTCAACACATGTTCCAATGGAATAATATAAGTTACGCCATCTCTTAGCAAACCGCACGAAGGTTATAGACCCATATATCAGAAACGCAAAATAAAGGCATGAAATTTAATGACTATAGAAGTATCAATAATAACGTAATATATGCAAATATAAGCAATAATTTGGAAACGAACTTGATAATATCTCTACTGAAAAACCAACAAATAACATATTATCGACATAGTTTTGATTTCAAATAAAGTAACGGACTTATTAGAAAATAATAATAAATAGTTTACAACAAATCCCGAAATTTTTAACTCAATTACTCAAATTAAAAATTCCATAGGCTCAATAGAAAACAGCCACTACGAAAAAATGATAAAACGTACTAATGAACTCATAATTATAGAACTCCATAATACAATAAATACTATAGCTTTATCAAAAGTAGGCGTTTTAAATCCCGCCATTTTAAATTACAAAATAATTCAAGATATAATAAGACACGAACATGTAACATGAACATGAATTTTTATTTATTTATTTATTTTTCTTTTTATAATACCGCGCGCGCATCAAGGGGATATGAATACCCTTTTACTGGTTTGTTCTCCAGGGCGCGTGGCGGGTGGTGTAGTAGTTTGAAACTCAGGTGTATAAAGTTTCGATATTTTTCCTAGAGGTGGTTGTTAAACTGGACGGGACGAGCTAGTACATCCTCAACCAGTGGGTCTTAAGTACGTGCTAGTTGTTGGTTCGTTACATTTAGACCAGCCAGCAACCACTCCAACATCAGTGTTATGCCTTCACGTTAGAGTTGACGCCGACGGGATTTTCATATAACTACATACAAATTCTATGAAAAGACTTTTTCACAGAATTGCCTCGCACGGGATTCGAACCCACGACCCTCTGCTTGAGGAGTCTATGCATATACCACTACGCCACGGGCACCCCACTGTTAAAAACTGTAAACTAGAATTAAGGAACACATATTGTGAATTAAGCTTAAACGAAACATGCTTCTCAAAAATGTTAAATAAGCAAAAAGGTAAATGTATAAGAATTAAAGAAAATAATAAAAAAATAGAAATAGTTAAAGATGGCGCAATAATAACTTAAATGGTATATACTTAATAACATTTGAAAATAAAATAGGTATAGATGATATAACATACGTAAGTCCAACAACAGAAATTTTAAACTATTTAAAAACAAATTTTGTAAGCCAATTTGACATAATAAATTACATAGAATCTGAAAAAATTAAGCCCAAGCTTGAAAATACCATATAAAAATATTATCTTCTATGAAAAATCACATTGAAAATCATACGACTTTACCCATATTAATTGTACTACAATAATAATATTAGCTTTAACTTTATTTGCATCTAATAAATTCCTTGAAAATATCATTTATACAAAAGAAACAACGCAACAGGATACATCCTTTTCAACAATTTAAATTTAAGAATTCAAGATGTGACAAGCAAATTTCAAGAAACGGGACGATTCTATTTAGAAAGGGGGGGAGTTATCACCCTGAATCATCACCAGCATCAATGACAAAAACTGTTTAATTACAATAGACAAAAATATAAAGAGATAACACCCTGAATCATCAGCAGCATCAATGAAAAAAACTTCAACTAAGCAACGGAAGTTCTTCAACAGAAACTATTGAACTACAGTAAACAAGAAGCAGCCGCAGATCGATGTCAACAAGACATCACACCCACGCAAACTTATTCATATTTTCGCTAATAAAGTTTATTTTTTTTTAACCGAGTTGCGAAGGAAATTATTAACTTTTGGTCTATCTTTCAGGCCAGCTTTTCGAATTACTCTTCTTAATGTTTCAGCACTGAAAGCAACATTGTCGCTAGTAAATAATCAGCGTTGAATTTCAACAGCATTACTACACTTTCCAGAAACGACACTTCGCACAAGTTTCCATTGATAATTCTGGGATAGGATTTGCTTTCTTCCAGATCGATTTGTTTTCTCTAAGCTTAGTGCTTTACTTAGTGTGCTAATTTAGCTTACATTTTACAAAATTTCCCGATGACTATAGCTTTTTTTTTAAAGTCGTTTTCAATGTCTTTTTTTACTTCGATTAGTATTGCCCTCATCCTGTAAATTCTCCTCCTTTAAGTCTTGAAAAAAGGTGAAAAAACTGTAATCTGTTCAGGTAATTTACACTTTCAAAAGATATAATTGGCTTATTAAGTTACATTTACTACTTAATTTATGCAATCCAATAAAATTTTTACAAGAATGTGATAACTCACAAAACTGATCAAGGTCTTACCAAATCAGCTACAAAACTTCTCTGCTACATAGAAATTTTCCAAAAACTTTAACAAAGTAGCCTTAAGCGTAAATACCATAGCATTAAATACTGAACATGAGGGAAAAATGCAGAAGTATGAAATATGTGATCAATTATGGGAGTCACTGTATATTCTTATCTGAATGGCAATATGCATGAATTATAGGGTGATTCATCGGGAGATTTTGATTATAATATAAAATAAAATATATAAATTTGAAAACGAATCTAAAATTTTTATTACTGGTTGAAAGAACAATTCATGGCATTTACTTTTCAAAAACGATATCGTATAAATAACTATTAGTATCTTGTGAATAATACGAGTAATGAAGTCCTGAAACTTTACATATCCCCAGAAAAAATAGTCCAAAGGTGTGTTATCGCATGATCTAGGCATCCAATTTACCGTAGCAAAACGTGAAATTAAGTGCTCACCAAAATGATTTCTCAACAAGTCCATTGTTTCACGCGTTTTATGGGTCATAGCGCCGTCTTGTTGAAACCAGAGCTCACCGAGACCATGTGCTTGAATTTTAGGAAGCACATAGTCCGTTAACATGGTGCGATAACGGTTACCATTGACGGTAACATTCTGATTTTTGAAGAAATGTGGACCAATGATTACACTAGCTCATAAACCACACCATACCATTGTTTTTAATGGATGTAATGGTAGCTCTTGATACTCTTCGGGTTGCTCATCAGTCAATTTTGTTTCTTAACGTATCCATTGAGCTAGAAATGAGCTTCATCACTGAACAAAATTTCACGATAGAACACCGGATTTTCATTGAGTTTTTCCAGAGCCTATTCACTGAAAATATGACGCAAATTCAAGTCGATTGGCTTCAATTCTTGCACAAGTTGAATTTTGTACGCATTTAGGCCGAGATCCTCACGTAAAATACGCCAAGTTGTCAAATACATCAAGTCAAGCTGCTGAGAACGACGACGAATCGAATCGTCACGGTCTTCGGATACACTCACATCTACAGTTGCTATAATATCTGCACTACGTGCTGGATGTGGTCTAAACGGTCGAGTATCATCCATTAAAGTAAACAAGGACTCAAATTTGCGAATGGTATGGGCAATAGTGGTTTTAAAGTTCCTCAAATCGCACGAAAAACATACCTCACAGAACGCTGATTTTCGTAATACAGCTGAACAATTTTAAAACGCTGTTGTAATGTGAATCTTGCTATGATGATTTTCCAAACGATACTGAACAAAAATCATAAAGCAATTTGACGCGTGATCTGTCAAAAAAGCCTATTGAAAATCAAACCTTATGATGAATCACCCTATATGTATTTTCCTAATCTTAATGTGTACATATATTTTTTTTACGTCTTAACTCTTGTACCTACCGTGAAATAAACATACATATTTAAGTCTGCATTCCATTGTCAGCAGAAGCACAACTCAATGCGATTGAAGCTAGCAACACGTTCTCTTCTACCTTCTACATCGAACACGTCTGCCTTAGTTTGTTGGAACCAATTTTATTCGTTGTAAATATTTCGCATTTGGCGCAGCTCCGAAACTCTGCCCCAAAAGAAGTTTAATTTGTTAGTGTATTCTGTGATTTCAGCTGGAAAAACTATATCAGTGTACATTTGGTGTGTGTTTTACTATGATAAGGATGTAAACTATGAAGCGTTGCGGCTGTTCCATTTGATCCAATGCAAGGTCCGGCCCTGTATGCATTTGTATATATATAAATAAATAAATATGACAAACAATTATTTTGAATACATCGAAATTTGCTAAAATTGAAGTTCTAGTCACATACTGCCTTGCTGGCCTTAATTGAGGATCCTAAATGGGCATGAGCTGCCGTAAGTCTCTAAATTATGCTACTTATAAAATTTTCTATGTCACAATCATGTCGTTATTTCAGATGTAACATGGTGCTTATGAAAATACTCCGCAATTTTATGTTTTAAAGCCATTAGATTGTTTTAAGAGTACTTTGCACGTTTCTATAAATACTGAATGAATAAAACTGAAATTCATACGAAAGTTATGTACTCTAATTCAGAAACTCAATTCCATCAAATGCATCTCGGTGTCAGCAGACCATAGAAAAATAATTTTCTATTATTACCGATGCAAGTTTATTCAAAAATCAATTTTTATAGTAAAAATAGTGTGTACTTTTGCAAATATATGCATATTAAATAAGTCTTTGGAGAAGCCAATTGATGAATGTAAATGGGATCGGAGAAAACAAAGCCATTATTATAGTAAGAAAAAAATACATTTAGGGTATAGATATAACGTGAAGTGAAAATGGAAATTTAACTGATGAAAATATGTACACGACATTCTTTGCAAACGCTTCCATTCCTGATGAAATAAATGAAATTTGTAAGATCGTTGTTGAGGAAGGTGCATTAGCTAAAATATAAATAAGAATTTAAAATATCGGCATATTGGTTTTCGTTTTACAATCTCCTTAATTCAGTTTACAAAGTTTTAATACATGCTTCAGATATATGTAACTAGTCATGCTCCATTATCATATATCTGAAGAGGCTGACGAGGCAACGTATAAGATATTTTCGCCTTTTTTGTCGGGATCATACAAAAAGTTTGTAATATAGATTATTTCTTAAATTTGTTTTGAATTCTGATCTTTGAATTATTAGCTCGCGAAAATTACCCAACAAAAGTGAATGTAGTATACATACATATTTATATTCTCACCGAAGAAATGATTTCCTTGTTAGAAATTTGATACTTATAGCAGTAATTTTTTCTGTTAATATACTGTTGCGTCCTGCAACAACTAGTTATATAGTGAAAAAAGTTATCTACGTACGAGTATACCACGTAAATCGTATCGCGCCGTTAGTTTTTAATTAAAAAAAATTATACGAATTTCAGATTCATAATCAGCATATCCAAATTATTGTAAAACCAATTCAATTTAGTTGTTTTCAATGACCAAGTAATTACGACTGCCTTTGTAAGAGAAAAAATCCATTGTAAAAAGATTCATAAATGAAAACTTTGAAACTTCGCAATTTAATGATATTTTTTCAAGTTTACTAAATACAATTTAAGAAGTACACAATCCGGTGAAAATAATTGATTTTCAAAACATAATACTCCATCTAGCTGATAAGGAATTAACATGTTTTAGTAAAAAAAGCAATAAGTAATAAACGAGTTATTAGAATAAATGAACTCAAAAAACTGCAAAATGGGAAATATACACATTGTTAAGTTAGGTAGGGTTAACCTTGTGAAGAGCTAAGTACATAAACCAGACTTCTGAGGAGTATAATCGTAGGCGCATAAACTTATATTATGGACAAGTAGTTTGAACGGCTCTTTTAGACTCACTAAAGGAAAAAAAACTTGGTGTCCCGTTTAGCTGTTTAATATTGAATAACGTCAACCTTAATTTTCCTTTGATTTTTATACACAAAATTTGCTTGGCTTAGATTCTTTGGTTATCAATAATGGTATAAGCCGACCAAATGTTGCATATGCAATATTTGCGTAGAATTAGAATGTTGTGTACAATGTACAATATTTAGTGCTATTGTTTGCATGAATGCTGACCTACTTAATAGGCAATATTTGCGTACAATGAGAATGTTCTGTACAATGTACAATATTTAGTGCTACAGTTTGCATGAATGCTTGCCTACCTAATATTTATTCTGCGTAAGTTAATTGACACGAAAAGTGAAGTAGCATCGCTTGTGTGGAATTCATCTTTATAATGCATATTGTTGCAACGCAACAAACATTAAATTTTCATTTTGCCGACGGCATGTCAATTGTGGAATCCCCGGCGGCAAGACACATGCATATCGCTCTAGTAAGAAGTAAAAAGAAGAAATATAGCTTTCATTTGTTCTAAGTGTTTGTCAAATTGATTTTTTATGCATATAAAAATGACATATAATGGTCCCTCGAGGCGGATTGACTGATTCCAAAAGACTTTGAAAAGACAAGTGTAATAAAACAAAAGGTTTAAGTGCGTGAAATTTCTAATTTTAAATAAAAATACGTGTGTTGGAGTTGGATCAAATTCAGGAGAAGGTGGTACAACAAAGGAGCACCCATAAAAACAGGTGTGGGGCTTATAATTAATATACACTTATTATTAATTAATACGCATTAAAAGTTATCGATCCTTGGTGATCTTAATTAATTTATACTGTGCTGGGGTGTTCTAATTCTACCTCACAATGAGTAAAATAAAAGTTTCTAGTTTGATTGAATCAATTCAAATCATAACTTATGAATTAGAAGCCGACTTCGTGGCTTTCCTGGCACTTGATATATTAAATAAATCGGTGCATATGTTTGATGCGCTTTTAGAAAACATACAATCGTCTTTCGAAGAAATCAGAACGATGCATCAAAGGATTATTGTAGCTCCCACTGAAGAAGGTAAGACCAAGTATATGCAGGAATTTACATTCCACAAACTAAAGGAATTGTTCTATAAATATTCGTCTATGCAGCACATAGTGGTCTGAATAAATCAATTTTAGAATCAAAACTCCCATCTTCTGAATTTAAACTTCCCCCTATTGAAATTCCAACCTTTTCGGGGTCTTTTCAAATGTGGCCTGAATTTAAAAATCTTTTCGAAGGTCTTGTGTGTATAAATATGTCAATTTCAAATGCTCAAAAACTTCACTATTTAAAGGCAAATCTGAGTAGAGAAGCTGAACGTCTTTTACGGAATACTGCTATAACAGACGGTAATTTTGATTCAGCGTGGGCATTATTAATAAAAAGATATCAAAATGTAAGACTTCTGAAAGAAAACCAATTTCAATTGCTCTTTAATCAACTTAAGTCGTATCAGGAATCATCTGATATAAAAGCACTCTTAGACACCACAAACGAAGCCAGTCAAGCGCTGAAAAATCTAGGGGTCTCTATTAAAGCATGGGAAGATGTCCTTGTTTTTCATACGGTAAAAAAACTTCCACTTAACACTCGTGGTCTTTGGGAATGAGGGCAAGAACTCTGGAGATTATTGGACAGGCTTCATCCACTATAACACAATCGAAGTCAAATAGTAATGCAGTTCGATCGCACAATGTAACAGTTCACAAATGTTCAATATATCAAGGTTCTCACGCAAGTCAAAACTGCTTCAAATTTAGGGCATTCAGTCCAAATAAAAGAAACGACATTGCTAAGAAATACAAGCTGTGTTTCAATTGTCTTTCCAGCACGCATTCCGTACAAACCTGTACGAGCAAATTCACTTGCTCAACATGTAAGCAAAAGCATCTTTCGTTGCTGCATCTTAACGAATAATACAACGCAGTAAATGCGTATGACTCACGGTCAACACCGGCGAACCAAACGCCTACTAATCAAACCTCGAAGAAGGATATTTCAGAGCATCCAACTTGCTCTACCAACACGGCGTCAGCTAATAACCGTTGGGCAACCGTTGGTCCTGCGGGCTCTCCTGGATCCTGGTATTTCCAAGTATAAGGTTTCATTCCCTATTTATTCCAACATTAACAACCAGTTTAAGGTTTAGCTCAATGCCTTAGTTCTGCCAAGGTCACAGCGGAACTGCCGATGAGAAACATCCAGTTTATTAACTGAAATCATATCCAAAATCTTGAACTCGCCGATCCTACGTTTTACAGATGAAGCGAAATCGATGTTTTACTCGGTGCAGACATTTATCCATCATTCATTCTTGAGGGTATTATCAAAGGATTACAAGGCTCCCCCATGGCTCAAAGAACCGAGTTAGGATGGGTGCTGTCTGTGGGTGTGTCTTCAAACAACATCTCTTCACATAACTACCAACGATCTGAATATAGATAAAATGTTCTTGAAATTTTGGGAACTTGAGGAAATAGGAACCAAAAAAATGCAGTGCGAAAAGCACTTTTGTCTCACTCACCAACGACGGAGGGATGGAAGATATGTGGTTCGACCCCTTTTCAGAGACGGCAAACAACCTTCATTGGGCTTATCATTAAATTTAGCCAAGAATAGGTTCTTTCAACTGGAGAAGAAATTAAATTCTAATAATTCATTTCGTAAAGAATATAAAAGGGTTCTCGGAGAATATAAGATATTGGGCCATATGACAGAAGTAGATACAACCACACTAGCGACTCACTATAACGTTCCCCACTACGCAGTAATAAAGGAATCCAGCACTACCACCAAACTGCGAATTGTATTCGATGCATTTTGCAAATCGTCGAACGGTACTTTGTTAAACGATCACCTGCTAGTTGGTCCTAGATTGCAAGATGACATATTTGATCACATCACTCGTTTTAGGAAGCATAATATATCATTTGTAGCTGACATTAATAAAATGTATAGAAAAATTTGGGTCGCTCCAGAGGATTCAGTTTATCAACTCATTTTATGAAGAGATAAAGAGGATGAAGAGCTTAAGGCCTATCGGTTAGATACCGTCACTTTTGGTACTGCTCCATATTTAGCGGTTCGCACACTTCAACAGTTGGCCTCAGATGAACGCGACAATTTTCCACTTGTCTCGAAAATAGCAAAACAAAATTTCTATGTGGACGATGATATGCACGGAGCAGATTCTGTCAAGGAAGCACTGGAAATGCAACAACAAGTTATTGCCATGCTGAAACGTGGAGGTTTCCCATTGAGAAAATGGGCGAGCAATAGTCAAGCATTGATAGAAGCCATTCCAGAAGCAGATAGAGAAGTGTCAACATCACTAGTCTTCGATGATCCGACAGCCATAAAAACGTTAGGAATCCAGTGGCACCCGGGAAGGGACAAATTTTCTTTCAAACTAAGTCTCCCGTAACAAAGGCAAACGACAAAAACAACAATTCTGTCTGACATAGCGCGTTTTTACGATCCAATGGGATGGATATCGCTTTGTGTTCTCCAAGGTAAAATATCTTGATGCAAGACATATGGAAGGAGCATCAATCATGGGACAGTGAACTTCCAACCTCCATTATCGCGAGGTTTCATTACTTAAAGACTGAACTTACATCTCTAAACAATATAGAAATACCTCGCTGGATACATTATTCCAACAAGTCATGCATCGAAATTCACAGGTTTTGTGATGCGTCGGAGAAAGCAAACACTGCCGCCCTGTACATCCGGGTTATAAACGATGGAGCAACATTTATAAATTTGCTACTTTCGAAAACCAGAATCGCACCCCTTAAAACAAAATCTCTAGCCCGTTTTGAACTTTGCGGAGCGTTATTACTAGCACACTTGTTGGTGCACACTGTAAATGCTATGAACCTTCAAGATGCACGGATACATGCGTGGTCTGATTCGCAAATCACGCTTGCATGGTTCAAATACCCACCATATACCAGAACTACGTTGGTTGCCAACAGAGTTGCAGAAATTCAAGAGCTGACAAACCCCAAGTAGTGGAAACATGTTATTTCGAAAGATAACCCAGCGGACATTGCTTTAAGAGGACTACCACCAAGAGAACTTGTCAAAAATCGACAGTGGTGGCATGGGCCTTACATTCTGCAGTTTTTTGAGGAACAAGCTTATCTAGAATATGAAATACCAAATATAGATTTAGAATCGAAGCCATCAAATATTTCTAAGGTCAAAAATATTTAAGTTTATTGCATCTGGGTACCCCATCAAAAACATTTTTCAGCTCTTTATATATACAACCTCCTTTGAGGCTAATGTACTTCTTTCCAGATTTTTATCTCTGCAGCGATTAGTTAGTAACTGCATATTGGCTAAGCTTTATCAACAACGCTCGAAAGAACTCAACACGTATATCCGGATCACTGTCGCTCGAGGAAATCTAATTAGCTCAAAGGCGTTTGGTAACTATTGTACAACAAGAATTCTTTACTGAAGAAATCAGACAAATCTTGAAGAACAAGGAGATCCATAAGGGAAGTAAACTGGCAAGACTTGTATCATTCATTGACAAAAATGGGATATTAAGAGTTGGTGGACGACTGGAAAATGCCGATTTACCATATTATCAGCGTCACCTTATCATATTGCCTTCCCAGAATATATTAACCTCTCTTATAGTACATGATGCTCACCTGAAATCACTCCATGACGGACAACAACTGATGATGGCAACACTCAGGAAATATTGGATTATCCGCTTAAAATCAGATGTAAAAAAATGCATTCTTAATTGTCTTCGTTGCAGAATTTAAGGAAAATCAATTAGATAGATGGCATCTCCTGCAAAGGATCCAACAAAACTTCTAGATAGAATGGAAATCAGAGTACCTTGCGCGACTTCAACAGCGTACAAAGTGGTTGACATCGAATGACCAAATTAAGGTAGGACAACTCCTAATTCTCCCTGACGAGCAAACGCCTCCTACTCGGTGGCGACTTGGGAGGATCGAAGCAACTCATCCGGCAACCGACGGCAAGGTCCGTGTGGTCACAATCAAGACGGCAACTACAACATTGAAGCGCCCCATAGTAAAGATATACCTCCTACCAATAGAACAGATATCTGTACACCCACACAAATGAACATTGTACAAACTATAGAATAGGAAAATTTCATTTTTGTATATAATTACACAAATTGAATTATAACATAAAATTATTATTATAAGCTAAATGAATTATAACCAACTTATAAACATTTATAACCTAATATTGCCACACACCCATACTGAACCCACCTTTAATCTTTTCATGTATCCACCTTGAGGAGGACAACGTCATCAACACAGAAACAAGTGGAAGTATCAAAGACAACATTCAAGACTAATTAAACATTAAACTAATCAGATTAATTTCGGTGACCCGGCAGAATGTTGCAAAGCAACAAACATTAAATTTTTATTTTGCCGACGGCATGTCAATTGTGGAATTCCCGGCGGCAAAGCACATGCACATCGCTCTACAAAATTGGGAGCGCAGAAAATATAGGCAACATAAATAAATATAGACAAATGCTCCTGGCCAACCTATGAGAATGCACTTAGAGAATGCAGCTAATCAACCTGAAAGGGAAAAACCGAAAGAGGTTTTTGACCACCAAACTAGAGGAACACCGAAGGTTTCGTGATGACGTACAAGGTCAGTCGTTCATAGACCTCCGCGGAGTTTAAACGTGTTTCGACTTGTAAGTGAAAAGTGACGCTTACTTACAACAAATAAACAAATTGGATTTAGGTTCCAATTAGCGCAGCGGTAGTGTGTTCGCTTGAGACTGCGAAAGTTGTTGGTTCGACTCCGAATAGTCGGCAGACAGTTTTTTTTTTTTTTTTTTATTATTTTTATAAATAAAAATAAGTATAAAGTGTTCGCATTAACATCACGTGATGGATTGTGGTGAGCAGTCCGCTATGCCTATAGCGGGATCTGCTGAAATGTCAGGTGAGGCATCGAATGGTTCAAGCCAAACGCCAAAGATAAAGAGAAGGAGGAAGCTAACAACGACCACTGTAAAGCTGCTTGGCGGAGTGAGGGAAGGAAACACCTTCGCTTCTTGGCCGCAAGCGAATCTGATGATGAAGAAGAAGAAATGAAGGCCATAAGTAGCAGCATAAAAATGCTACAACAAAGAGTGCTGGCCATAAAAGAAAAGCAAATGGGAACAAGGAAGAGGGAAGAGCTAGAGCAATCAAAACAATAGCAGCATGCTCAAAAGCAAAAACAACACCAAACAACTAAAGTAGCACAAGTGCTACAACAACAAAACGTTAAGAACCACCAGCAACAACAAGAGCAGTTACACCACCGGCAACAGCTAAAAGAGCAGCAGCCACAAAAACGGTAACAGCAAAAACAGCAGCAGCAGCAGCAACAACAACAACAACAACAACAACAACAACAACAGCAGCAGCAGCAGCAGCAGCAGAAGAAGAAGAAGGAGAAGGTGCCTCCTATCAACACCTATAAATTGGAAGTAAATGCTACCAAGGACCTGTGTAGGCTGGTCATTGGTAATAATTTTAATATTAAGAGGTTGGGGAACGATCGCCATGCCATCCACTGTAATACAGTGGAGGGCTACGCGAAAGTGAACGAGCTCCTAAAGCGGTGAAAGAGCGGCAATCGATGCTGCTGAAGGGGTTGGAACCGTCTTCTGATCCTGAGGAGATCCTGGCACTGCTCAAAGAGAAGGAGTGCGAAGGACTCAAGTTTGTGGGGGTAAAGCCATTTACCACAGCTAGAGCCAGGCGGGAGAAACGGAATCTGCCGTTTTTTCTGGTGCAGCTCAGTCCCGAAAGCCGTCTGGATAGTCTAAGAAGTATCAATGTCCTAGACTACCAGGTGGTTCACTGGGAAAAATTAAAAAGGAGCAAAGGTGTTATACAATGCGTTCGCTGCCAGCGATTCGGGCACGCCGCGTCGAACTGCCAAATGCAGCCTCGATGCGTTAAGTGCGCAAAGAACCACAGTTCAGAGGAGTGTGCTCTGGGCAGGACGCAGCTCACGTGCGTGTTATGTGGGAACGTGGGACACACCGCAAACTATCGTGGTTGTCCTAAGTTCGCTGACATTAAAAAAATCAAAACTGGCTCAGCAGCAGAAGGTGGAGGTCGAACGTTCACCTGTAAGGTTTCAAACACCAGCCGTCACGTCCCAAATTTCCTACGCCCAAATGGCGGCAGGTAGGGGGGCTACGGTAAAGCAAGCGGCTGTTGCTTCTCCGCCAATGCCGAGAACAACGGAAGCTGCACCTAACATGCTGGCCATCTTGCTCGCAATCCAAGGGCAGATGGCTCAGCTGCAAAAGCAGGTGCAAGAACAGGCCAAGCGGGTGGACCAGATCTACGCGCTGCTGCCGGGCCTAACGCAACACATGTCGTAATGGGTACGCACATGGAGGAGCAAACTTTAAAGGTCCTTGCGGTGAATGTTAATTCACTGATTAGGATCGAACGAAGAGCCGCGATGTTTAAATTGCTACAAGACCAAACTCCTGATGTGCTTTTCGCTAGCGAAACCAAGCTAACCGATAAGCACAAACTGGAGTAAAATAATTATATTGTTACAAGAAGAAACCGGCCCCGATCCAAACGTGGAGGCGGTGTCGCGATCTTCATTAAACAAGGTATAAAATTTCGCAGAGTATACAAGGGAGTGTTGCGTGGGTTCCGGGTGTTGGAGGCAGTCGTCATTTATATCCCGCTCCGCAGTGGAAAGCGGCTGTACTTGGACTCTGTTTATGCACCTGAGGCTCCACAATCCACTCTATTCATTATAGAGCTCGACACGCTTTTTCGACTTCTGAGGCTGGAATCGGGGGAGAATTATTTTGTAATCGGCGGGGACTTCAACGCTAGACACAGAGATTGGGGAAATAATTTGCCAAATACTAGAGGGAACCTACTACTCGATTGGTGGGGTCAGCACGATGTCATGTACAGACTCGGTTTTAAAGCGACGGATAACCCGTCGTTTCCCAGAGGCGGGTCTTATTTGGATCTACTGCTGTACGACGAACGTATACGACTGACAGGTACGAATTTACAAACGCTAAACTGTCTGCGCACATTCGTGTATGACAGTGACCATTGCGGTTTTAGCACCGAAATTACATTTCCCAACGAAATTTCGGAATTGGAGGAGTTTGTCCAAAGATATTCTTACAACTACAGTAAGACTCGATGGACACGCTTCTCCGCAACCATGACAAGTGCGCTCTTTTCGAATACGCTCCACCCACCGTCCAATAGAAATTCGTCAAACGAGGAGATCGACAATTACCTAAAACAAATGGACGAGATAATTAAACAAACTTTGGACGCTACAATACCGCGATGTCGACGTACGACTAACGAAGACCTGTTCCGCAATCCTACTATTGACGCACTGCACCGACAGAAAAGTAGACTTCTGTCAAGACTCAAAAACTTATACAGACAGTTAACTGACAGACAAGACTCGGAGATAAGGACACTGAAGGCGTTGATTAAAAATATTCAAACGTTAATAAAAGAGAATTACAGAATTTCTGTAAGTTTGTATTGGAACAACAGAGTTCGGGCTGTAAACACCAGCAACCCGAATATGTTCCCGCAAATAAATAAACTATTTCGGAGAAAAAATCAAAACGACCTTCAGTGTCTTAAAATAGCCCGGACAACAGACAACGAACGGTTACTGACAATAGCAGGTATTGATCCAAATGAGGCCGCTGATGATGACGACTTCTTGTGATCGAGGATCCACAGGAGAAGGTTGAGGCTATAGGGGCGACTTTCCAGGAAATATACAAGGTCACTGATACTATTGGCCCTAATTATGACCTGGACAATCGCGTCTTGGTGCACGACTTCTACATTCGAAATGAAGTAGAGAACTGGCAATCCAAGGGCTTTGGTTTCACCCGGTTCAGCGACGAAAATATGGCAAATAATGTCATTACCAGAGAGGGTGACCTACCACCGTTCATTTCGAAGGAAGAGCTTCATGAGATCCTCAACACAATCAGGGTTAAGAAATCAGTGGGGACCGATGGTATTCCGAACATCGTGCTTCGACATCTTCCTCTAGAAGCGGTGGACATTTACACCGCCCTGTTTAATAATGCAATGAATAATGCACATTATCCAGCGCATTGGAAAACGGCGGTGGTTCAACCTATCCCCAAAAAGGGAAAGGATATATCCAATCCGGCGAATCTCCGGTCGATAAGTCTCCTTCCGAATATAAGTAAGGTGTTTGAAAAGGTAATCAATAGAGCTTTGTCTAGGTGGGTTGAGGACAAACATATAGTTCCAGATAATCAATTCGGTTTTAAGGCGGGACATGATATCTCACATGCCGCGTCTAAACTGGTGTCCGATATCCAATGGAATAAAGGCAAAAACCAATGTACTGGTGCCTGCCTTGTTGACTTGGAGAAGGCCTTCGACACCGTATGGTTAGAGGGTCTTTTCTATAAGCTGACTAAGCTGGGGATCAGTAAACCACTCTTGTACATTCTTTATAATATGCTAACCAACAGACAGTTCATCGTGAAGAATGGTGATGTGACTTCTGTTGGAATATTTCAAATTAAAAATGGTCTTCAGCAAGGCGCGGTCAATTCGCCGATCCAGTTCAACATTTATACAAGCGACTTGGTAGGTTCACTTTCCCATACTATTGCGTACGCAGACGATTTGATAGCGTACAGAACTGGTCCAAAAATCGAGGTCATCAATACTCTCTTGCAGCGTAACTTCGATAAAATAAGACGATTTTGCGATGACTGGAAGTTGAAAATCAATTTTCAGAAGTCGGAAACCATTCTCTTTAGGACGCCGTTGTCTAGAGCCTCTAGAGATACCAGAAAAAACTGGCGAACTTTCTCGATCATTGGACAACGCGGACAGCCTCTTGCCTGTCGAAAGGTAGTCAGATACCTTGGGATCTGGCTAGATCAGTTTCTGTATTTTGACAAAAACGTAGATGCTGCTCTGGTCAGAGCTAAAGGCGCTTTTGCCCTTACAAAGAGACTGTTTTATAGCAGCCAACTCGATGCGAGGGTAAAGGTAATCTGCTACATGGCCCTTATCAGGCCCATGTTGGTATTTAGGTGTCCCGTGTGGTTCAATGTGCGAGCAAGCTTAATGGAAAAGATTCGGGTGTTTGAGAGGGCTTGCCTTCGCTTGTACAGAATACCAGAGTCGGAGTACAAAAAATTTTATCGTAATGAGGTCCTTTACAACACAGCGAACCTAATACGAGTGGACAACTTCGTAATTAAGCTGACTCGAAGGCACATTGCAAGAGCAATGGCCTCGACGAATAACTTGATATCTGGGGCTTACTATCCCAATTACCTTTACCACGAGAGTGTGCGCTCTGACGGCTTCGTTCCACCGGAAGCATTCCTCTACCTAGATCAGATAGGGTTGATCCAGGATAGATCAGCGGCCCCGTTAATCTTCCATGTCGCTCGGAAAGCTGGGGACAGGCGACTCAACTACAACAGAGACGTCGCACACGGCAGTGTGGATCGTCTCAGGTTCAGTACGGCGGTGGGGAATCGCGATAAGAGGGATGTCGTTCGGCAGCACCAGCATTTCTGGTGGTTGAATGATGGAGAAGATGTTTCGTCGTCCTTTCCGTCAACTACGTACCAGCCTCACTAATGAGGCAGAGCTGACCAATCTATTTGCTCTGTGAATAGCGATGGCCAGCTTGCATAGGTTTTGGTTAGCATTTAAGAAATATATACATATATTAGTATATACCTTTGTATATACTAATATATGTATATAATTGTGTATAATATCTATGTGTGTGTATTGTGTACGTAGGTAAGGTAGATTAAGGTTTATTTTAAGTTAGATATTAAGTTTTTATAAAAAATTAAGTCCATATGCTAAGTTCTTGTCAAAAAAATTTTTCTTAGCCTTAAGTATTGAAAATAAATAGTCCTAAGTAAAACGTAAATAAAGTCGAAAGACATAGATTTAAGAATTTAGAGTAGCTTAGAATGCCTGTGTGGGGCCAGCAAGTTAGTATAAGATTGTTAAGTAATTTTAAGCTAGCATTTAAGCATTTTCTGTTAGTATGTAAGGGTTAATGATAAATAATAAATAATAAATGATGACGTACAAGGTCCGTGGTTATCACAAGAAATTTGTCGTTAGAGCAAAAAGTAAAAAGAAGAAATATAGTTTTCATTGTTCTTAGTGTTTGTCAAATTGATTTTTTAGTCAACGTGTCCTAGCGACACACATATGCAATCTAAAAACACAACCACACAACACGTAACCTAAGCGTAATTGTTTAAAGTCTACTATTTTTTTTTTTAAACAGAAATTATTTTCTTGCCAACCCAATGTTAGTTATAAAATATGTGATTAGGAGATAATATTATGTTAGAAAATATAAAAATAGAAAACACCCTCGACCTTATTAAAAAATTCGTAAGAAATTATTTATTTCTTGTAATTAGCTATTACACTCTTTATTGAAATTCGTTTGAAATTTTGATTTTCTGAGGATTTTGGACAATTAATTCCTTTGTGTTATAATCTTTAAATTATAATCTTCCACCAGCTAATCTTCCAATAGCTTAGAAGTTGGTTTTTTAGATTCCTTGTGAAGTGATAAAGTGAAAAATTAACCTACAATAAGTTTTCGAGCATCTGTAATATAGGGTTTTCCAATAGGGACTTGACAACTTTGAATTTAATTTGTGAACGCCCTCTTTCACTAATCATCAAACTGTCACTGTCAATTTATGTCAACATTTTCATCATGGTAAAGTATACTAACGAGCAACGTCTGCAAATTATAAAAATTTTCTACAGATATTCGGAGTCGGTGACTGCATCTTTAAGAGCGTTAACTCCAATTTTCGGTCGTAATTCTCGCCCTAGTAGTTTAGTGTAAAAATTTGAGTCTACATATTCGTTGTGTGATGTTGCCGTGTCAGTGAGACAACGGGTTGGTCAAAGTGTCGAAAGTATCGCTGCCGTTTAGACGTCCGTGGCAAACGATCCAAATCAGTCAATTAAACAGTGTTCTCAAGAATTGGGCATCGCTCAGACCACATTATGGCGTATTTTGCTTAAGGATCTTGGGTTACACCCATACAAGATCAAGCTGACTCAAGAATTGAAACCGATGAACCATTTGAAGCGACGTACGTTCTCCGATGGGTTCTGGAGAAGATACGCCAAGATGATGAATTTCATCGCAAAATCATCTTCAGTGAAAAACCTCATTTTTGGCCCAATGGGTTCGTCATGTGCTTCATGAATCACCACTTCATCCACGAAAAACAACTGTTTGGTGTGGTTTGCATGCAGGCGGCGTTATTGGGCCATAGTTTTTCGTCGACGATAACGATCGTCACGTTACTGTGAATGGTCAGCGTTATCGCGCCATGATCACCGATTATTTTTGGCCCGAATTGGAAGATATGGACTTGGACGACATGTGGTTTCAACAGGATGGTGCCACAAGCCACACAGCACACGCTACAATCTATTTATTGAAGAGTAAGTATGGTGAGCGTGTTATCTCAGGACATGGGCCAGTGGATTGGCCGCCTCGTTCGTGCGATTTAACGCCGCTTGACTATTTTCTGTGGGGCTACGTTAAGTCATTGGTTTATGCCAACAAGCCGACGATGTTGGAAGAGCTCAGAGCCAACATTGAACGCGAAATAGCGGCCGTTTCGGTCGAAATTTGTGCCCGAGTCGTTGAAAATTGGGTCCAACGAATCGACTGCTGCAAACATGCCCGCGGTGGCCATATGAACGAAGTCGAGTTCCATTCATAAATGTTTTGATTGCACTTCAAGCCAATAAAAAAGTTTTTGAAATATCTCAAATCGTTTGCCTTTTAATTAAAAAAAAAGTTGTCAAGTCGTTATTAGAAAACTCTATATTACTACAGTAGAAAAAAATTTAATCGTTAACCAATAACATATGTAATATTCGCACCGTGCAATATCAGGTCTTTCAAACATTAGAAAGTAGATCTTTCATAAGAATTCCAATTGCTCCGCTATATACCGTCTATTTCTTGATTTTGAAATTAATCACTTTAGCTTACTTCCGCTCTGCAGTCTTCTCCGCTTGTAGCGCCAGTGTCACTTAGATTCTATAAATATAAATAAGGGATGCCATTACCAGAGTTATGTTTTGCTTGTGAATGTAAATTCTGGTGAACGCTTTAATTGATTTTCTCCTAAAAAACCTAAACCTCTGCTGATAGTATTGCGTTGAGAACCGAAAAAAAAAAACAATTTATCAATTTCCTATCGGTCAACGGGGACCGTTCGCTTATTATGAAAAATCTTAAACTTAACTTAGCCTATGATGACCTGCCGTCTTCAGTGTCGCTGCAATCAACAATGGCTATAAACGAAGTATTTGACGCTTGCCCATAATTAGTTTATCGCTGTTATAGCGTAGTATTGCTTTTAGTGTCATTTGCTGATATTGGGGGACTTCCATTGTGTGACCCCATTCTTGCTGGTTTTGGTGGATTGATCGAGAATTGCGGAATTGCATATGTGCGTATGTCGGTTTAGGTGAAAATTTTCCTGAATTTTATTTTCCGATATTTTTACTTTACATGATTTAGTACAGTAATAAGTAAAAGTAAATGTTACAATGATCAAAATTTTAAGCTTAAGCTTAAACTATAAGATATATTTGTGTGTAGTCTTGATTCTTTTACTTCTTTAATATTTTGAAAATTACTCGACACAATATCATTAAAACTAAAAGTTTGTTCAAAATTAACATTGATGTTATTATCGGGATAAAAATATTTATCTTGGAATGCTTCTTGTTTATTTTCGAATAATTCATTAAGTAATGTTATTTGGCAGTTGTAAAAATTGAAAAGATAGTTTTTATTAAGTATAGTTTTTCGTTCGTCACAATTTTGCTTTAGTAAATTTTGATTAGCATTTTTAATTACAATGGTAGTTTCATCTATACGATAAATTTGCGTCTCGTTATTATATCTAAGTTTACAATTTTTCGTTACAATACTGTGTTTACTTAATTTTAAATTTTTTAACGTAACATCGGGTTGATAATTATAAGTTTTAATTTCTATTTCTACGATATATTCTTCTTTATTATCAATTCCAAATTTTCTTTATTTAGTTATGTAGTTATTAACATTTTTTCTACTATAATATAATTTCTTAGAATTTTTATTGCTATAACAAAAAAATTATTTCTGTATTCAGTAACTCCTACCTTTAACAATTTGAGTATGTAAAAATCGATTTTATATTCGTTAATTTCTTGTGCTGTGAGAATACTTGGATGAACTATATTATGTTTAGCTGATACAATATTATCTTGAATTTGGTTGATTTAATTTTCAATAAAACCTATTTTAGTGATCTGATCTAAGAATAACTGCTGTTTTAAAATATTATTTATAACGTTATCTACTTTATTGTAAGTGTAAGGAATGTATGGTTTCATTGAAATGTTTATTAATTTTGACTTGATTTTTAATTGTGTAAATTGCGTTGTGTGTGTTTTTTTCTATGTCTCCAAGATGATTAAAAATAATAATTTGTCTATCTGTATCGTCCATATTCCGAAGAGCCATTTTTCTGCATATCCTACTATATTCAATAAACCTCATTTCTGTCTTTCTGCTTTCTTTGGCATTATTGAGTTAATTTTAGCTATTAAAGTTTCCAATCTTTTGTAAACTATGTCTTTATTTTCAATTTGTATATGCCGAAGGTTAATTTTTAGAATAATTGATGTTCGTAATATTTCTTCTGCGTTTAAAAGGTGTAGAATAATATTAGTTTGGTTAGTGATTTGAACTGTCTCTGCTTTGATTTTCAAATACCCTGACTGCTCATTGATTGGTGTTATCTGAAGTGTTGCATATATCATTGGTATTGTGAAAAGGATGATCAATAGTATTACCTGTTAATTTATGTGGTCTTTTAATATTTGTTAAGTGCACGTTGCTTAAATTCTTGATCTTATATCTAGATTCTTCTTTATGTCTAACGTGTTTATAATTTTTAATCGAACCTACCTGTCTTTGTTCTGTTCCGTTCATTAATTTCGTCCTTAGCTTCTCTAGGTGTTGTCCTAATTGTAGAATGAAACCGATTATTGTAGTTGCTTAAAACTAATTGTATTTTCATTTCAACTTTGTCTTTTACTCCTGTAAATTTTTCTAACATGGAAGAATGAAGTCTTTCAACGTCTGAATTACCTGTATGGCTATTTGGTTAAGTCCAATGGACTTCAAAGTTATTTTCTCCCAAAAACTGTATAATTTGTTCTGATTTAAATTCGTTGTCTGTAATAATCTTTTTGAGTTATCCAAATTTAGAAAATTAAATTTCTTTTTTGCATCTCCAATTATCTGTCATTAATTGTATAGTTGTAACAAAGGATTTCTGTTTAATGTAAAATGTACCTGGAAAGGTAATTTTTATGACTAATCAAGCAAAAACTGATGGCAACTTGGAAATTATTTAATCAATTAATCATTTATTTAATTATTACAAGATACATATATTTAGGAACCAAATACAATTTTTCATTTTTATATCGGGTAGGTATTTTAATTCGTGCGGTTTTTATTCAAAATTTGAACGTTTATTTAAGAAAAACATGTACAATAGTATTATTCAAAGTATTGCCCATCTGAAGCTTTGACTTTTTCCTATGTTTCTGTCAATTTTTTTATCACATCCCAAAAGAACTGCGCCGGTTTGGCAGCCAAGAATGAATCAAGCCAATTTTTGACGTTCTGCTCTGATGTGAACCGTATTTCAGTGAGGGCGTTCTGCATCGACCGGAACAAATGGTAGTCAGAAGGGGCAAGGTCTGGGCTATAGACTTCACATCCACTATTTCCCAAATAGTTCTTAACCGGAATAGCAACGTGGGGCCGAGCGTTGTCATGATGGAAAATTATTGCCTCGTGTCTGGTCGCATATTCCGGGCGTTTTTCGGCTACTGCTCTCTTCAAACGAATTAACTGTGTTCGGTAGCGTTGTCTATTTATGGTTTCACCCGGTTTCAGCAGCTCATAATACAGAACACCCATCTGATCCCACCAAATACAAAGCATTACCTTCGCGCCATGGATATTCGGCTTTGCCGTTGATTTGGCTGGTTGGCGGGGTTTCACATATGATTTTTTGTGATTAGGGTTATCGTACTGGATCCATTTTTCATCACCAGTAGCAATCCGATGCAAAAATGACTTCCTTTTGTGGCGTTCCAGCAGCATTTCGGACAAGCAAAAGCGCCTTTCGACGTCTCTCGGCTTGAGTTCATGTGGAACCCAATTTCCTTGCTTTTGAATATATCCAGCTGCTCTTAAAGGTTTTGAAATAGCTGCTTGAGTGACACCCAAGGATTCTGCAAGCTCTTCTTGTGTTTGGCAACAATCTTCATAGAGTAATGCTTCCAGTTTTTCAAGACGCTTATCGTCTTCCAAGACAAAATTACCACTTTTAAATCGTGCAAACTACTTTTGGAACGTTCGCTCAGCTAGCGCATGTTCACCATAAACTTCCACCAAAATACGATGACTTTCGGGAGCAGATTTCAGTAATGAAGAAGAACTCCCCGCAAAAACACTTTTTCAGGCACAAAGTTCGACATATTTGAGTGAAAAAAAAATTATTGTTGTTTACGCTGCAAATGAATGACATATACTGAAATGACGTACAATGACAGTAGCTTTCCAACGCATGTTTCAATGGAATAATAACAATGAAATAATACAAGTTACGCCATCTCTTAGCAAGCCGCACGAATTAAGTTATAGAACCAATATTTATCAGATGATTTCACCTATTGTTGTTGATTTCCTTTTACGAATTTATAAAATTCTTCACAAGTCATGTTAAAATTAAATTTACATTGAAGAATAGCTTCCACCATGTCGACTCCCAAGCGATTCCGTTCATATGTCCACTGCGCGGACCTTAATGAAAATACGCGCTCCACAGTTGCGTTATGGCCGGGAATACTGAAAATGTATTGATAAATTTTCTTGAATTGATTAAGCTCGTGTGATGTTTAAGTTTCAAAAACCTTCACCCATCTTTTACTAATATTTTTTGTTTTCCATTCTTCGCTGTCTGTGTTTCTTGCAATAATGGCCTTCAAGTAAATAAATTCATGAAAACAGTAATCGCCGTTAATTTTCGTTCAAATATAAAATGCTTTCCTCTATATTAATCCACTCCAGAACCTTGGTTAAATTCATCCAGTCGAATGATTTGAAATGATCCAATTGTGACACCCATTTCTCAATTTAATCGATTACAACGCTGTAAAACTTTACCACATCCTCTTTAAATTTTTTTATTTCAGTTTCAATATCGGGATTTGTTGTTTTAAAACAATGTCCAAATTGCTTAGCCATCTTATCAATAAAATTTGAGACTTTACTCTCTTGGAGTATTTTTCTCAAATTATCAATCAGCTCCTTGACCTCACTGACAGTGATGTCTGATTTTTCCATTTTTAATGTCTGCTTATGAAAAAGAAAAGACTGGGAATGGATAAATGAAAAATAGACCTTCGCCAACGGGTTTCTAAAAAATTCAATTAATAGATTCGATGCATTTGTCTCATTCTCAAAGAATTCTTTCAGTGGTTCCCACATCTTTAAAGTCCTATCGATGGCTGGCATCATTGAGAGCCACCTAGTATGCGAATGAGATAATACTGTTTGGAATGAGACTCCTACAAATTCGCAAAAAGTTTTAAGCCTCTCTCTGACTGTATAGATTGAAAAATATTTGAAAATCTTAATGACAATTATTTCACAATCAGTCGCTAGTGTATCTGCAGCTGATGATATTGAATTGTGTAATATGTGGACAGGACAGTCCACGACTTCTATTTCTCTATTAAGTTCTGTCTTTAATTTGTAAAACACATTACACACCCCACTTCTTTGAGCTCTATCAAAATTTGTATTAGTATTGTCGCAACAGAAACCACTAACTTCTCAGAGGAAATATTTAGGTCGTTTAGCTATTAATGATAGCAGATGCTTTTGTTCGGGCCGTAGATTGTTTGGCTGCTATTTTTGAATCTGGATACATTAAAGAATCCAGTTTGCTCAAACAGTCCAGTGATTTAAATGATTGATGATGGTTGATTACTTTGTATGCTGTTGTCAGTTCAGCTGCACATACTAACAAATGTTCACTTGAACCAGTTTTTACACAGAAACCGTCTTTTTTGCGTGATGAGGATGATGTTGTGTTTTGTACTTGTTAACAATTTCCTCTTTAATACCTATATGATCTTGTTGTTGTTCCTCAACTGAGTGCATGGATTCTGTTAGTTCCATGTTTGATTCGGCACCGTTATTTTTCTTGATTTTGGGTATATTTTCTAACCTGCTTAAAAAATCTGCAACCTTATTGTCCTTACCTTTAAGAAATTCTATAGTAAAATTGTACTCTTGTAGTTTTAATAACCATCTTTGATTTCTCTGAAAAAAAAAAACGGTTTACCTTTGTATTTGCCATGTAAGTACCTAATAGGTGCATGATCGGTTATTATTTTAAATGTGTTTCCATATAGATATGGACGAAAATATTGAACACAATAAACAATTGATAAAAATTCTTTATCTGTGACACTACAATTTTTTTCCTTATCGTTTAGAGTTCCTGAAATAAAGCAGACTGGATGCGATAGGACGGATCTAATAGCATGATTGCTATCATGGCTTATCATATTCAGGTAATTTTAAAATAGGATTTGCCGTAATTAAGGCTTTTAGATTTTCAAATTTTCAAATATATATTGTGGGTCAATTATATTTCTTTTCTCCTCTTTTTTTAGGTATTTTATCATAGGGTATGGTACCTTAGAATAATCTTTTATAAACTTACGGTAGTATCCTGTCATACCTAAGAATTCCTTAAGTTGTTTCTAAGTTGTTGGTATTTTCATTTGTTTGGATTTGGTTTTAACCCATCTTTATTTGAACTGTGTCCTAAGAATTCAGTGTTTTGTTTCATGAAGCTACATTTATCAGCCTTATTTTTTAGATTGTGTTCTAAAGATTTTCTCTAAAGATTTTCTTTCTTCAAGACTTGTAGAGAATATTAAAATATCATCAAGATATAAGGGTTTTCTAATAACGACTAGACAACTTTTTTTTTAAATAAAAGGCAAACCATTTGAGATATATCAAAAACTTTATTATTCGCTTGAAGTACAATTAAAACATTTATGAATAGAACTCGACTTCGTTCATATGGCCACCGCGGCCACGTTTGCAGCGGTCGATTTGTTGGACCCAATTTTCAACGACTCGGCCGTACATTTTGGCGGAAACGGCAGCTATTTCGCGTTCAGTGTTGGCTCTGAGCTTTTCCAACGTCGTCGGCGTATTGGCATAAACCAATGACTTAACGTATCCCCACAGAAAATAGTCAAGCGGCGTTAAATCGCACGAACGAGGCGGCCAATGTCTTGGGATAACACGCTCACCATACTTACGCTTCAATAAATCGATTGTAGCGTGTGCTGTGTGGCTTGTGGCACCATCCTGTTGAAACCACATGTCGTCCAAGTCCATGTCTTCCAATTCGGGTCAAAAATAATCGGTGATCATGGCGCGATAACGCTAACCATTCACAGTAATGTGACGATCCTTATCGTCGACGAAAAATATGGCCCAATAACTCCGCCGGCATGCAAACCGCACCAAACAGACATTTTTTTGTGAATGAAGTGGTAATTCATGAAGCACATGTGGGTTTTTACCCGACCAATAATGCATATTTGGCTTATTGGCGAACCCATTGAGCCAAATATGAGCTTCGTCACTGAAGATGATCTTGCAATGAAATTCATCATCTTGGTGCATCTTCTCCAGAGCCCAATCGGAGAACGTACGTCGCTTCAAATGGTCCATTGACTTCAATTTTTGAGTCAGCTTGATCTTGTATGGGTGCAAACCAAAATCCTTACGCAAAATACGCCATAATGTGGTCTGAGCGATACCCAATTTTTGAGAACGCCGTGGAATTGACTGATTTGGATCGTTTGCTACGGACGTCTGAACGGCAGCGATATTTTCGACACTTTGACCAACCCGTTGTCTGACTTACACGGCAAAATCACGCAATGAATATGTAGATTCAAATGTCTACTAGGGCGAGAATTACGACCGAAAATTGGAGTGAACGCTCTTAAAGTTGCAGTCACCGACTCCGAATATCTGTAGAAAATTTTTATAATTTGCAGACGTTGCTCGTTAGTGTACTTTATCATAATGAAGATATTGAGTTTACTAAATAAATTGAAAGTGACAGTTTGATGATTAGTGAAAGAGTGCGTTCACAAATTAAATTCAAAGTGGTCAAGTATCTATTGAAAAACCCTATACAACACAAATTTTGTTTATATACTCCCGCAAAATGTTATTCATCATCCTTTGAAACGTAGCAGGTGCATTCTTAAGCCCGAATGGCATTCTAACATATTCATAAAGGCCTGATGGTGTCACAAAAGGAGTTTTTTGGATATCACGTTCTGCTACCAAAATTTGGTGATAGCCCTTAGCTAAAACTAAGGTGCTAAAATATTGAGTTTTGCCCAATTTATCTAAAATACTTTCTATGCTTGGAAGAGGGTGTTTATCATCTACTGTTACCTAATTTAATTTTCTATAGTCCACAACATCTCTGTACTTTTGTTCTCCAGAATTATCAATTTTTTTTCGGAATTACTATAATTGGTGAACTGTATTGACTATTGCTTTTTCTAAAAATACCCTGTTTCTCCATTTCATGTATTTGTTTTCGGACTTCTGCTTCATGTTTTGGTGGATATCTATAAAGTTAAGAATTGATTTGTTCATCTGTAATAGTGTTAATTTCATGAACCACTGTATTCGTGCTTGTCAACTGGTCTCCTTCCTGAAATATCAGTTTTTTGTATTTATTAAGAAGTGTTTCAATGGATTGCTTTTCTTTATCTTTGATATGATCTGTCTGAATGTACCTAGCTTCACATGCTTCTAACGTATTTACTTCGTTGAGTAATTTGGATAAGAAGGAAAGAATGATATCATTCATCAATAAGATTTCTTGGCTTTGCAAAATCTATTATTTTCGATTAAAAAATCGTATGGTTTGTCCAATGCTATTTTTGTCCATCTTATTCTAGCATTATGTGGCATTTTAAATTGTTCGGGACACTTGGATTTTACTTGTTCTGTGTTCTGTTTTACGAGACCTTGAACAGTATTAATTTTTATGGGATGTTCTGCTATCTTCTTGTATAACTCATTAGGTACTTTTTTGGAATTTAGAAGGCTGATTGTAGAACCCGTATCAATTAAGGCTACAAAATTATTGCTTTCTAATATTTTTTCAATAAAATTTTGAAAAAAGTTGATAAAAAACTCGTTTTCTATCTGATTCACTTCTTCTTTAGTACTAAGAGTATCTACTTCCATTTGATTCTCCCTACTTTGTCCTGATCTATGTTGTCCAGAATTCCTATTGTTATTATAAACATAATTATCTTGGAATCTTACTTGATTTGAATCGGGAAGTGGCTTTGATTGTTCTCCTCCATTTTGTCTAAATTGTCCTGATCTCTGAGGCCTATTACAATTAAACGTGCTATCACTTTTCGTTTGTGGTTTTTGATTCTTAGAGTTTGGTGTCTTATGTTGGTTGTTATGTGATTTATAACCCTTTTCTATATTAAGGTTATATTTATCTTGACCTATGTATTTGTGTAATGTAGCCCTAATGCTCGACAAAGAATATTTATTATAAATTTCTTCAGCTAATGCACCGTACTATTTAAACAAGCCGGACCCTAATCACTAAAGGCAGCACATTCAGTAATATTATAAACTATGTTTTGGACTACATCTTAGAATTGGTTAATAGTAAATACCTTAATATTATTGATGTCCTTTATGATACTGAGCTGGTCCTTCCTTGGTCGGTAGTGCAGTTTAAGCTTTTCCTTGCACTCATCCCAAGTTGCTGAAACATCGCTTGATAAGTAATTTTTCGCGGCACCAATTATTTTTTCATTATAAATTACCCGAAACACTTGCGGGGCTTGTTCACCAAATTCTAATAAGGTTTGATCAATTGTTCCTAAAAACGAGGGTAACGTCCCCGATTAACCATTGAACGGTTGAACGAATTTTTCTACTTTTTTTCTACTTTTCTTCGTATATTATTAAATTTTACTTTAGTATACTTCGTTGTTCCGTCTTACGAACTGTGTTGCGATCTTGACCTTTCACTATTTGTTACACTGTGATTATATGGTCATTTATTTCGTAGTAATTTGATTTTGTCACGAACTGTCACGAATACTGTTTCACTTTGTCGTATAGTGATTGTCACAATATACCGTCATTTAACTCGCATTTATTCTTCGCTCTCGCGGTTTTTATTGAACTTTTACACTTGTTCTTAAACCGCAAAAAAACTTTAGGTTTTTCGTATCTTCTTCTTTTTCGACGAATAAAGGATTACCGACTGCGCCAATTATGCATCGCGTTAAGAACCGAAAGAAAAAAAAACCATTTATCAATTTGTTATCGGCCAACGGGGACCGTTCGTTTATTATGAAAAATCTTAAGTTTAACTTAGCCTATGATGACCCGCCGTCTTTAGTGTCGCTGCGATCAACAATGGCTATAAACGAAGTACTGGAAGCTTGCCCATAATTGGTTTATCGCTTTTATAGCCGTTAATTGTTGAGTCTGCGGTATTGCTTTTAGTGTCATTTGCTGATATTGGGGGACTTGCAATGTGTGACACCATTCTTGCTGGTTTGTGTGGATTGACCGAGAATTGCATAATTGCATATGTTACTTGCGTGTTATGTTATCAACCAATTCTCACGAACGTTCGCACAAAAGGCGCTTCAATCGGATCAAATAATTGCCCTAGTTATAAAGAACTTGAGCTAATCAAGCAAAAGTACAGTAAAGACTCAGATGTCACAAAACATGAATCAACTTGAGCGTATTATAAACAACTTTCAAGAGGTTATCACCCAGCTAGAAGAATTTAGGGTTAGTCTTACCAAGCTGTCAATAGAGGGACATACTCAGGAAATAATTTCCAGGTAGTACGTATAGACAAAGAACCTAGGAACCTTCAGCGAGACTTACTACAATTGCTTAAAAAAACTAAACGAAAAAATTGCCTTCCTGCCAAAATACGAAGTTGGAAAAACATTTTTTTCCAAAATTAAGGAGTCCATCAATAAGAACTCCTCGTAGTTATTAGAAGAGGATACAACCAATGCTGATAATCCTGAAGTTAGATTTAAACCATCAATGCACCAGAGCATCTCCATCTGGCGCCATCAAATAAATCACAGCCAACTGATTCTCTCGAATTTGGCGATAAGCGGAATGTACGGTTAATCACAGCTGGCGGTTACGAGTAACAGCCCCAAGCCACACGAATTGACCAGGAGTATCCACGAGCAAGATCGCCCATCCATCCATGCAGGGACCTGCCCAAAATTACGGAATGCCTCAGCAGATATTTATATACGTTCAACGAGTTGTGTGTGTTTTGCAAAATCCTGCGGAAGGGATATCAAGTGAGATATACAACATCAGTCCCTCATTGTCGCACCAGTTAATTCAAACAAAAAATTCAAATTCAACCAAAACCCAACTTAGCATTTTTACACGCGATAGCCAAATCACTCTAGAGCGAAAAAACACTTCACATACTACAAGGACGTGGGCGAGGAAAGTGGTATCAAAATGCCAGAAGTCAACTTAAGAGAATATAGTGGTAATATTATGAAGTACCGTGAATTTAAGGAGCATTTCGATTCACTGGTATGAAGGAGCCGAACGTCCAACATCGATATTTTGCAGTCCGCTAACTATATCAAATGCAACCGCACTATTCACTTTTGAAAGAATAACCAAGGTCATCCGCAGAAATATGGTTATCTTGACGTTTAACATTCCTCTCGTCCAAATGAGAAATTTTTCGAGGCTCATGCTATCTTTCTGGACCATGGAGACTTCGTGCAACAAATTGTGCTCAGTAATGACAACAAAACTTCCTTCAATCCAACCCGATCTACGACAATATTAAGGAAAAACAACAAAAGTCCCTCTTCCCCCTTGGTTTTGAACATATGCACTTCAATACCAGCCAAAATAGAATTTGATAAGGTATACCGATTGCAGAGTGAACTTGCAGTCAGATTTAGAAAAGGCGCTAACGAGCTACTATTGTATGCAACGCCACACAGACACCACTCGTTGCATAAATTAATCTGGTGAGGTTTCTAGGTTGCAGAATCCCTAGCACAAAGTTTAATGTTATGTTTACCATTGAAGGTATCAAAAATTCGGAAAGTGATATCAGAAGACTGTATGTCTCCTCCCAAAATCGACCTAAGCGAAGAGCCCACAGAGCATCTATTTCTTGCAATACTGAGGGCAAGACTCTCAGCTGAACTGGATGACTGTGACTGGAACTTCTGCGAACATCTTCTGCGAACATCTGTACTGGTACTTAGGAGCTATTTGTACCATCTCTGCATTGCTATATGTTTAATCATCTACGCCTACTGTGAGCTAACTCAAAAAAGAAGACAGGATATCCGGAAGTTGGATACGGACACACTCGATCATGATTCACTGCGATAAGTTACTCCATACGGACGCAGTTTAGATTTATAATTCCTTCGATCATAAGATGTAGAAGAATTCACGATAATTACTGACATTAATAGTGGATTTGCTTATTTGATTATTATACGATATTCTGCCTAATAAGCAACTTAGAAAGTATTACTGATTTGCTTATTGGAATAATTTATTGACCTGAAAGGTTCTGAACAATTCATATTGTATTTTGTCAAAAAAGCAACTTGCTGATTGTTAACTTCAGTAGTTTTAAGTCTAAATAGAGTTAAGAAATTAAATTCAGTGCCAGTTCTTACATCAAGTACGAAGTGTACATACATTTTTAAACAATATGGTAATAATATAGATATTGCTCCTAGAGATGCTCCCTCTAAGCAGAGCAGTGATGATAATCGAGAAGATTGAATCGGAAGTTGGACTTAATGAAATAAAAACAGACGAAGTACGATAGAAATAGTCAATAAATTCGATATAGCTTTACATATTATTTACCCGCAAGATATTTTAAATAGTGCTAACACGTTTCCCCCATAAAAGTAAAAGAAGTCTTTTAAATATTGTTTGTACGGAATGAAAATCGTGTTTTGGTATACTACATATTGAAACAATATTAAAACAAATTTAAGTGTTATAAAGGAGATCAATTTTAACACAATTCGAATAATAAACCAGCAAATTGAAATCAACGGAAGTTTTAATAAATAATTTGCATTAATCAAAAATATTTTGAAATACGATAAAAATAAAATAACTAGAAAATTATGCAAGACATGTGGAAATAGAGTTAAAAGATAATGAAACTTTTTGGAGCAATAACTAAAAATATCGATGTTAGAAGAGCAAATAAATCAAATTCAAGACAATTTTGGTAAAAAATATTGTACAATTTTGACATTTAATAACTAAAATAGGTGTAAGCAGCGATGCGAATTAAACAATTGTTCTAGCTAAGAAAAAAATGCCTACAGAAGTACTTAAAGCAGTTAAAAAATAAAATCTAAGTCATGTACTTTTAATATTATTGGCACTAAAAAAATCGTGAAATTTGACACCCTGTGACAATTTTTCAAGTACTGTGACCGTAAATCTTTACTTTTCTTCGATTTTTTTTTATCACGTAACCCTGAGTAACTCTTCTGTAAATTACGGTCAAAAACTGAAACATAACTATATTGATTTCAACTAAAATATTGCTTTTTTGCACATCCATGTATCTGAAAATCAATAATCACCCAAATTAAACTGAATGTACTAAAAAAAAATCTGGTAAGTAACCTTAAAAGATGGAGTATTTAGTCTGGATTCCAAAATGGTATAAGACTTGCTAGACTAACGCTTAATTGAGGAAAAAAAATATTTTGTTAAAGAAACCCGATTCATAGTTAATTATTTTTAATAAAATAAAATGAGTACCAAATGTGAACGAGACAGGTACTCGCTCGACGCCATGATTGAGACGGATAAACACGCAATTTCGATTAGTGTGAGTGAAATAGATAGAGTTGCCACCCTTGTCAAGCAGTGACGCATAGGCACATCGTGCAATACTGCAATACGTTACGCTCCTTCCTTTACAGCGCACTATTCTGTATTCGTGTTTATTTTGTGCTTACAACTTTGGCTTTCTTTTTTGGACTTCATTGCATTGCGACTTTGATTAGCTATCTGACCGTTTCTGTCGAACCTGGATTTCTTCTGATCGTTGATCCCGTGATTGTGTAGTGGGAATGACATCATCCCATCTCGATATACTGCTCAGGAATATGCTATCATGCATCTCATTTATGGCGAGTGCAGGTGTAGTGCTAGTGCTGCAGTCAGATTTTATCATGAGAGATCATCGAGTGTTTGTAAATGTGCCCCAGTCATTCTCAGAGAGTCGCTTTCCAAATCTAATGGTTAGTGAGGAAAGACCCATCATTTTCTACGAGGACGAAGTACATTCGCACAAGACCCTCAGTACGTGCAATTGAAGAAAGCATAAGAGTGCCCAAAAGTACAGCACACCGAATTCTAAGGAAAAACCACTTCCATCCGTACCATGTTTATTTACATTTTTATAGAATCACCTACCAAACTTATTGGAAGACGTTCCACTAAATATTTACGCATGCATATGGTATCAACAAGACGGCTGCCCAGCGCATTATGCTCGCACAGTACGAACTGAATCGGGAATACTCCAATAGGTGGATAGGGCGGTCTGGTACAATTTCGTTGATTTAAGTCCACTCGATTTTTTTTGCTAGGGAGCAGCAAAAGAAAAAGAAGATATGCCCGTTTTATTGCCAGATCATTAGTAGGAAGATGTAGAGCTTGCATTGCCGCTGAAGGCAAACAGTTTTAACATTTAGACACTAGACACTCACGGCGTCGCTGTCTGTCTAGCTTATACTAGGTACTCATTTTAACTTATTAAAAAGAATTAACTACGAAGTGGGTTTCTTTAACAAAATATTTTTTTTATCATCAATTAAGCGTTAGTCTAGCAAGTGTCATACCATATTGGAATCCAGATTAAATACACCGTCTTTTAAGGTTACTTGCCAAAACGGCATAGTACATTTTTTTGTCAGTGCGGTTAGTTCAAGTTGGGTGATGTATGATTTTCAGTTACACGGATGGAAAAAAAGCAATATTTTAGTTAAAACCATTATATGTAGTCATGTGTCAGTTTTAAACCGTAATTTACAGAAGAGTTACTCAGGGTTACGTGATAAAAAAAATCGAAGAAAAGTAAAAATTTGCGGTCGTAGTACTTGAAAAATCGTCACAGAGTGTCAGATTTCTCGATTTTTTTGAGTGCCAATAATTTTAAAAGTACATATATTAGTTTTTTTTTATCATTTTGTGATAACCGACATCACTCGACCTATCACCCGTTTATAGCTTGACATTGATTTTTGGGACATGCTGTATAATAGTACTAATTATGTATATTCTTACGTTCAAAAGGACTTGAATATTTTGGAGTTAAGAGTTAAGTTCATACGAAACCTGTTTGTCTGTTAAAAAAAAAACGCTCCAGCCATTGGATGAATTAATTGCTCTAATTCTAAAGATCTTAATTTGTTCAAGAAAAAGCACAATATTTGCTCAGGTGTCAGTACAAAAATTCACAGTAAGAATGTAAACTGGGAACAAACCGATGGCTTAACCATTTCTTTCAGCAAATAGAAAACGAGATTAGTGAAGCTTAACAGTCACTTTTTGAAGTTTATTTGATTTAATGAATATTTTATTCCCGAAGAGATGGTTTCTTTATTAACTCAATCTGCCCGCAGCAGATGAAGTGTAAAAAACCTCCGCTAACGGGTTATCTTGGCCCTATCTGCGATGTATACAATACATATGTATATGATAATGCAACTGACTAATCGTAAGTATTCCTGGACACTCTTTAGACAAACGTAAAGGATAATCGTTTACAAATCGAATGCAAAATTTAATCGATTATAAAAGCTTAGTCTATGGCAATTATGAATAAAATACAATATTGTTTATGTGAAAACCATGCTTCTGTTACAAGTGATCATCCAAAGGTCACAATTATCGATGACTTTTTTAAGAATGAGTGGCCGCCATTTCAGTTTGGCTGCTATATTTGAGATCCTAAATTGTTGCCTCGCCATTGGCATAAATCCTACTCTTCAAATAACCCCATAGGAAGAAGTCTAAGGGTGTCAGATTGCATGAACTTGGAGGCTAATTAACTTCTCCTCTAATCGAAATTATTTGATCTTCAAATTTCCTACGCAATAATTTAATCGATTGATGTCTTGTGTGAGCTGTAGCACCATCCTGTTGGAACCAGAGATCGTCCAGACCCAATTCATTGAATTTTGGAAAAGAAATAGCTGGTCATCATGTTGCGGTTACGTTCTCCATTCATTGTAACTCTCTATTTAGCATCATCTACGAAAAAGTACGGGATAATGATACCGCCAACCCATAATCCGCATCATCCAAACCCATTTTTTTGGATGCATTGGTTTTTCGTGAATATGAGTTTACCTGTCCCCAGGAATGACATATTTGTTTATATATAATATGTACCCATGCATCCAAAACTGCGTTTCATCGGAAAACATCGAATTCGATGACAAATTGTCCTTGCAATCAAATATCTAGTTGACAGATCAGCGACGTAGATGGTCCTAAGGCTTTAATTGTAGTGTAATTTGGATTTTATAGGCATGCAAATGCAGATCAGCTTTTAAAATTCGCAGTAAAATGATATAAGTGAGTCCCAATTATTGACTTCGGCGGCGAATTGATGTGCCTGGATGGTTTTGAATCAGCTGGTACATGCTGGTCGAGCATGCTGATAAAGTGTTTGATCCGATACTGAACCAGTTTCTTTAAAACGTTTCACCATTTCACGAATTCCGGACTCAATAAAGCTATATTAGTTGACCGAAAAATTCTCCAATTTTTTGAAATGTTACTTTTAGAGATCGCCCATTTTGTGAATAAGATTGAATAACAAAAATACCTTGTTGCGTGTTAAGCGACTCCATGACTAAAATTAACAAAAATTGTATGACATCTGTCAATAATATCAACCACTTTGAATTCAGTAATTGACAGTTATTAACAGCCAACATCAACTCCATCTGCTATTTTTAGAGCCCGAAGGTCCAAGCCGGACATCCAATTCTAGGAATTTTCCCTGAATCTTTGAAAATTTTAATTTGTCACATTTATTATTATTATTATTATCAAGGGAACGATACAAATTAATTTGTAGGGTCCGGGATTTAACGCCGGGGTACTATGCCCATGTGGCGTGTTTTGTCAACAGCACGCGGAGTACTGAGTTCTCATGATTTAGTGGGAACCTTATTGAATAGCAAAATTTATATAATACACTTCATGGCTATTAGAGCCCAAAATTGATTTCTGTAAATAACTAATATTATATACATATCCTTACCCTTTGTGATTCATATTGTCATTACGGAACTTGATATTTTTCGGACCTAATAAGAATATTTTAAATAAATGAACTCATGCTGATTATATGTATATACGTCAATTAAACCGTAGATCAACTAATTCGTTGAAATATTTTCCATAATTATGGGATTGTTACCTCAACAGGCTAAGTTAGGCTATCCAAGAGACTGAATTACCTTGAACAAAAGTGGGCGGTAATTCAATCAGAAATTAGATTATAGTAAGCATCGTCTGTGACTTTAAGTTTCTAATAAATATTTATAAAGCATTTTTTGCCTCCATGTTCGTCGCTTAATCAAACAGCTTTTGTTTCCCTTTTAACACTTCATTTGTTCTTTATTTATTCTTAAAATATACTAAAAACTATGAATTTTATTAATATTTACGACTAAACTATTATACATTGAATTAATATACACAACCAAATTGTTATAAAATTGTTGAACTGCGGGGAACTCCAAGCCAAAATGGAGATTCCAAATGGAAATAATGAAAAACATGCGGTAAGCTACGAAACCGGAAACCGAGAGAAAGAGAGAGATAGAGCAAAGGAAGTTCTATTGTTTGTTTTCTTTCGCTTATTTATAATTGCACTCTGAATGCAATTGATGCGTGTGTTCAATAGCGTGTTAAGTAAATTTGTGAAGGGTAATTCATCGTAAGGTGTGATTTATAATATTAAATAAAACACATTAATTTGAAAGTGAACTTAAAATTTTTATTATCAGTTAAAAGAAAAATTCACGGCATTTACTTTTTAAAATGACATCATGTAAATATTGGCCACGACCACGTCTGAGGTGGTCCATTCGGAAGGTCCAATTTTGGGCGACTCGCTCGAGCGGGTGGTATCTCGCGGATAACACGAGTAATGTTAGCTTCCAAAGCGTCAATCGTAGCTGGCTTATTCCTGAAGACCTGAGACTTTACATACCCCCAGAGAAAATAGTTCAAAGGTGTGATATCGCAAGATCTAGGCGGCCAATTTACCGTAGCAAAACTTGAAATTAAGTGCTTACCAAAATGATTTCTCAACAAGTTCATTGTTTCACGCGCTGAATGGCCCGTAGCGCCATCTTGTTAAAACTCACCGAGACCATGTGCTTGAATTTCAGGAAGCACATAGTCCGTTAACATGGCACGATAACGATTGCCATTGACGGTAACGTTCTGATTTGCTTCTTTTTTGTAGAAATATGGATTAATGATGCCACCAGCTAATAAACCACACCATACCGTTGTTTTTAATGGATGTAACTTTAGCTCTAGGTACTCTTCGGGCTGCTCATCAGTCTAAATACGGTAATTTTGTTTCCTAACGTATCGATTGAGCCAGAAATCACTGAACAAAATTTCACGATAAAACACCGGATTTCCACTGAGTTTTTCCAGAGCCCATTCACTGAAAACATGACGCAAATTCAAGTCGCCTGGCTTCAATTCTTGCACAAGTTGAATTTTGTACGCTTTTAGGCCAAGATACTCACGTAAAACATGCCAAGTTTCAAATACGTCAAGCTAAGTTGCTGAGAACGACGACGAATCGATTCGGTACGGTTTTTACAACGTGCTGGATGTGGTCTAACCGCTAATGTAAACAAGGACTCAAATTTGCGAATGTTATTGTCAACAGTGGTTTCAGTAGGCCGATTATGTTCCTCGAAAAACATTTCTCCCAGAACAGCGATTTGGAGACGCTGTTGTAGTGCGAGTCTTTCCACGATGACTTGCCAAATGATTCTGAACAAATGTGAGAAAGCAGTTTGATAGGAGTCGATGAATTACCCCTTATTATGACCACTTCAAGCAGATACGCATAGGTATTACCCAATCACAGAAAAAGTAACAATTTTAAAATAGGGATACTAGGTTGTTTAAAACGCGGGTTTCAAGTTTTATTTTGGATGTACCATATGTGCATCTGACATTACATTACAATTTTGTGGAAACTTGCTTTTTAAAAAATAATAATAACAAAATAAAATTCTACCCTTTAATAATGTGCTTTGTCAATTAAGACAGATTACATATTATCAGCCTTGTAATTTTATTACATTTAACATTTTCTTTTTTCACTTAGGACAATTTGTATTTTAAATTTAAATAGAATGGTCCTAAACCATTCGATGAAGTTTGAAAACTAGGAAATCGCTTGTTTACGTCTTAAGAACCCCCCAGATTTTGCTCTTGAGAAATTGATGGATATATTCAACAACTATCTTAGATTTTGAAAGCTGTCTATTGTTGTGCTATTCCACACATAATGGCATGAACGTAAAGGATAATTGTTTACAAATCGGTTGCATGAGCCAACAACTGATGTGGAAATTTCTATTAGGTTAAACACAAATTTATTGTAAAATCAATGCAAAATTTAATTGATTAAAAAAGCCTGGTCTATAGCAATTATGAATGAAATACGACATTGTTTACGTAAAAACCATGCTTCTGTTACAAGAGATCATCCAAGGTCACAATTATCAACGACTTTTTGAAGAATAAATAGCCGCAATTTCGGTTTGGCTGTTATTGAGATCCTGAATTGTTGCCACGTTATTTGCATAGATCTTACTCTTCAAATAACCCCATAGAAATAAGTCTAAGTGTGTCAGATTGCATGAACTTGGAAGCTAATTTACTTCTCCTCAAACCGAAATTATTCGATCTTCATATTTCCTACCCAATAAATTGATTGATTGACATCTTGTGTGACCGGTAGCACCATCCTGTTGGAATAAGAGATCGTCCGGACCCAATTCATTGAAATTTGGAAAAGAAATAGCTGGTCATCGTCTTCAGCACCATCTATGAAAAAGTGCGGGCTAATGATACCGCCAACCTATAATCCGCATCATATAGTGACTTTTTTTTTGGTGCATTGGTTTATCGTGAATCTTATATGGATTTTCCTGTCCCCAGAAATGACATATTTGTTTAGTTATAATACGTTCCCATCCATCCAAAAATGCGTTTCATCGGAAAAGATCGAATTTAAATAATTCCAATTTTGAAAGCTGCGTATTGATGTGCTATTCCACATATAATGGCATAAACGTAGCTTCAAAATAAAGCCAGAATCAATTTTATATCTCACACTGTTGTTCTTTAATTTAATTTGTGAAGCTATTTTCCAAGTAATCAAATTCTATGTGGGCAAAAAGACATCTATGCAAACTTCAAAAAATATAAAAGAAATAGCTAAAAATGATATTTAATCAGCCCAGTGCTCACCAGAGGAATAAAGTAAAATGACTGGCATATATATGATGACAACCAGGTTTCGACTTATTTATTTATTTTTTTGAATATTAATTTATTTGTTTACTTGTTTATTTATTTAATTATTTATTTATACATTTGTTTATGTAGTAATTTTTTTATTTATTTATATATTTGGTTGCTCACCTAATTATTTATTTACTTATTATCTGCATATCTGTATACCGGAGTGGCAGTAAACTGTCTGCTACTCAAATAGCAGGATCAGTCGATGGCACGATGTCATCCGATGATCAGACCATAATAAAAGTTCAAAGAACAACAGCAATAGGTGAAGTTACTACAAAGAGGAAGAGAAAGTTAAAACCAACTCCTAACCTTGTAAAGCGCCCTTCTCTATCAGCTTCATCAGAAATGCTGCCTGGTGGAGTGAGGGAAGAGGCGCCAACAACATCGGCAACGGCAGTAGCAGCACAAAGAAAGAGACAAGAAACCAAAAACGACGAATTTCCATATGTGTCTGATGCTGGAGATGGTCATTATACGGGAGATTGTAACAGCTTCGCATCTCTGGCAGCCTCTGAATCAGATGATGAAGAGGATGAGGTTGAAGCGCTGACCAGTAGCATCAGACAGCTACAACAAAGGGTGCTTGCTATAAAAGCTAAACAAATTGCACCAAGAGGTGCAACAACATCGGCAGGGGCAGTAGCAGCACAAAGAAAGAAACAAGAAACCAAAAACGACGAATTTACATATGTGTCTGATGCTGGAGAAGGTCATTATACGGGAGATTGTAACAGCTTCGCATCTCTGGCAGCCTCTGAATCAGATGATGAAGAGGATGAGGTTGAAGCGCTGACCAGTAGCATCAGACAGCTACAACAAAGGGTGCTTGCTATAAAAGCTAAACAAATTGCACCAAGAGGTGCAACAACATCGGCAAGGGCAGTAGCAGCAGAAAGAAAGAGACAAGAAACCAAAAACGACGAATTTCCATATGTGTCTGATACTAGAGAAGGTCATTATACGGGAGATTGTAACAGTTTCGCATCTCTGGCAGCCTCTGAATCAGATGATGAAGAGGATGAGGTTGAAGCGCTGACCAGTAGCATCAGACAGCTACAACAAAGGGTGCTTGCTTTAAAATCTAAACAAATTGCACGGAGAGAGAAGGGGCAGCAAGAACGGCTCCAATACTCCCAGCGACATGCGTATTACAACAACAAATACATAAACCGTCACAGGGGCTTACAAAAAAACAGGTACAACCACAACATAAAAGTAAACTGCAGCAAAAACAGCAACAGGAACAAAAATTACAAAAGTAACAACATCAGCGGCAGCAGAAACAGCAGCAGCAACAGCAGCAGCAACAACAACGGCAACAATATCATAAATCAACTAAGCTACGGGTACCACCAATCTTCACATTCAAGATGAAGTTGAAGGAAATTATGTAATTCGGCCATAGGCAATAATTTTTATATTAAAAGACTTAGTTTAGACAGGTACGCGATCCATTGTAATACAGTGGAGCGCTACAAAAAAAGTAAAAGTTTATTGAAGGATACGACGACGGAGTTCTTTTCCTACATCCCGAAGGGGGAAAAGCTGCAAACAATGTTGCGGAGGGGGTTAAATGATCCAGAGGAGCTCTTAAAGCTGTTCAAAGAGAAAGAGTGCGATGGACTCAAATTCGTAGGAGTCCAGCTGGTCACCACAGCCAGAGCCAAAAGAGAGAAACAGAAACTACCGTTCTTCCTGGTTCAGTTAACTCTCGATAGCAAACTCGATGGTCTAAGGAGTATCAAATTCCTTGACTACCAGATTGTACATTGTGAAAAAATGAAGCGATAATAAGCGCTTAAAGCACCGGAACCTGGAACTGATATGCTAACTATCTTGCTCTCTATCCAGGTGCAGATGGCTCAGCTTCAACGTCAGATAACCGAACAAGCTATGCGCGTTTGCTGCCGGGACTAACGCACCTCTAGTCGTAATAGGTACGTACATGGCGGAAGGTCCTTGCATTGAATGTTAATTCACTGATTAGGATTGAGCGAAGAGCTGCACTATTCAAGTTGCTTAAAGACCAAGCCCCTGATGTACCTTTGGTGAGCGAAACTAAGCTTACCAAGAGACACAAAATGAAGCACAGAAGGTATAAAATAATACAAAGAAATCGACACATTTCCATACGAGGAGGAGGCGTGCGATCTTCGTAAGAAAAGATACCCATCTTAAAAGAATATACAGTCGTGTAGTGCGTAGGTTTCAGGTGCTTGAAGCATGCATCGTGTATATCCCTCCCCGTAGTGGAGGTGTCTGTTTATGGACCTAAGACTACACAATCCACCCTATTCATCTCAGAGCTCGAGACACTTTCTCGATTTCTGAGACTGGAATTGGAGGAACTATTTTAGGCGGAGATTTCAACACCAAACATAGTGATTGGGGAAATAATACACCAAATACTAGAGGGAACCTACTACTCAATTGGTGGGGTCAGCACAGTATAATGTATCGACTTGGCCTTAAGGCGACGGAAATCAAAATGACTATTAGTGTCCTAAAATCGCCCGAACCACGGACAACGAACACATACTTTTAGCAGCAGGCATCGATCCAAATGAAGCCGTTGATGATGACAACTTTTTTGTGATCGAGGATCCGCAGGAGAAGATAGAGGCTATAGGAGCAACTTTCCAGGAAGTGTACAAAGCGTATGACATCACTGGCCAGAACCACGACCTGGGAAGTCGAGTCGTCGTGCACAATTTCTACCTTCGAATTGAAATAATGAACTGGAGATGCGAGAGCTCGGGTTTCACTCAGTTCAGTGACGAGAATATGGTAAATAATGCCATCGCCGACGATAGGATATTACTTAGTTTTAATTAATTGATACTAAATAAATATGTACTATGTAATAAATATATACTATTACAATATAAATAAATA
The DNA here is from genome assembly GCA_907269105.1 of Volucella inanis. Classification (NCBI taxonomy): domain Eukaryota; kingdom Metazoa; phylum Arthropoda; class Insecta; order Diptera; family Syrphidae; genus Volucella; species Volucella inanis. The sequence goes on along the minus strand of OU026155.1, from coordinate 45,856,856 downwards.
TGTACTATTACGTCGAAAGACATAGATTAAGTATTATTTTTAACTTAGAGTGCTCGCGTGGGGCCAGTAAGTTATATTAAAATGATTTTAAGTTATTTAATCTAATTTTAAAGCGTTTTTTGTATAGCTTGTAAGTGTCATTTGATGAATTATATAATAATTCATTTAAAATGAAAAAAAAGAAGTATCGGTTCCCGTTAGATCACCGAAATCAAGCAGTGTCGGGCGCGTTAAGTACTAAAATGAGGAACTACATAGTAACTCAGTATCAATCCGTATAGTATTGGCAATACAAAGGCCAACCTGCTCCACTCAAAGAAAGGTTCTAAGATGAGTCGAGGAATATTGAAATGGGTAGGTGGCTTTTGGCTGGCGAAAGAATGAGGATCGTGGGAAAAACATTGGTCCAAAGACCCATTGGATGAGACAGATCTCTCATAAAATATCGAATGGAACCCAGAAAAGAACTCTGGAGAAAATCCAGAGAGTCTCTCTGGTTACGTTTGTAGTGGTAGAGAGAATATTTGAATATCTCTCGAAAATTTATATATACCTGCTGTATACTTAATTATTTATTTTCTTAGTTGTTCATTTGTTATTATTTATGTATACGTGTACGTTTGTACATTTATTTATTTACTTAATTATCTGCTAATCATTGTAATTGCTTCTCTTGTTACTCATTGTTATTATTGCTTACACCTTGAACTTTGAAATCAAGTTTTAAATCCACTTTTTTACTCTCAAAGCGAGTATATTTAATAAAGTTTATTAGTAGCAAACCCAAAATAAATTCTGTGATATAGTATTTAAGAAATTGTATATTTATTTTAGTAGTGAGGTGTAAAACCATGTCTCTGTAAAATAATAATTGTTTCTGAAAGATTGTAAATAAAATATTCAAACTCAAATTCAAAACTATTTGTTAGGGTCCAGTACTTTTAAATTTACTGCGCAATAATAGATATACAGGCTTAACAAAAGCTATAATATATATAAATATATATACATAGTGAGGTGTAAAACCATATCTCTGTAAAATAATAATTGTTTCTTAAAGATTGTAAGTATCTGCCACAATAAAATATTCAAATTCAAATTCAAAACAATTCAGTAGGGTCCAGTACTTTTAAATTTACTGCGGAATAATAGACATACATATAACATATATATTATATAAAAATACGTTTAATATAAAACCATCAAGGGGTTAAATATACACATCCAATTAATTTTTTAGGGCGACCATATCCGTATTAATTAATAAAGACCACCGACCACAGCACAATTATGACTATACGGGAAATAAAAGATACATCATCCTAATAGAAAACAATTCCGTTGTCGATTCATTTCTTCCGGGAACTTTGTTAAAATAATTGATATCCGTTGTAGTTTATACCAATAATCAACACATAATTGATATATTACAGCCGAGATGCTAAGATTATGGTATATGAAATTGATTACATGTTGCTATCCTTCGATCGAAATTATGCTTTCTTGTATTTAAATTAAACGAAGAAATGTTAATGCGGGCTCTGACAAAGCCAGCAGATATCCAATGAAGAAGCCACGCTTAAGATCATTATGTTATAGATAATATTTATGTATATATATATATATATATATGTATAATGTTTACACTTATATAGAACTTAAAAATATCACAAATACATCAGGTCACTTTTGAATTAGGTAGGTTAAGGTTAGGTAAATGTGGCTGTTGGATAGACCATCCCAATTGTGATGCCACCTAGACCTGGGATCGTCCTACTTTTGAAACTAAGTTGCGCTTATGATAAAGCGTAGAAGACTGTTAACGTCCATATCGTATAGATCGCATAATTCATGGTTGAAAAAAATGGGGTTTCCTTTTTTGAGAGAGAGCTGGGCATGTACAGAATAGGTGGAGGATTGTTTCCTTTTTTGTAGAGGGAAATAAAAAATTTAACTCTTTCCTAAGCTTTGAGCAAAGGACAATGTGTTTAACTGTGTCGAATGCTTTGGAAAAGTGAAGTAACGTTAGGATTGTAGTATGGTTTTCGTCAATAACTTTCCTAATTTCATCGATGATCATTAATAACGCAGTATTACAACTTTGTTTTTGACGAAAACTAGATTAGAATTGGAATGCATTTCTCAAAAAACTTTTGAAAGGAATGACAAAATTGAGACTGGTTTGAATCGAATAGAAAGATTTCTTAGAAATAGGAACAATTTTAGCGTCTTTACAATGAGCGGAAAAGACTGATATCGTTAAAATTTAGTTAAAGATATGCGTTATGAAAAGCAGTAAATATAGAAGCAGAAGCTTAACAAATTTTTGGCGGATGTCGTCAAGTCGGATTGCATTTGATTTGATCGATAGTAATGTTTCTTCAACGTCTTCCTCGCTTAGCATGTAGAAATCGAAGTATGATTCTCTAAATCGTCCGGTGACTGGTCGGAAGTGGTTAAACTTACTGAGAACGGATCACTTGATACTAAGAAAGTTGAGTTAAGCTGGTTGCAGTCTACATCATCAGGAGTTTTAAGCCTTGTTTTCCTAACCTAACCTCACGGTTATGTTTCCAAACCTTTGCGATATTTATTCAAAAACTCATACATCTGAAGTGGATTGACTTGTCATCCATAAAAGCATCTCCTCTCAGAAGGTTATAGAGGGTTTGCTTACATAAAACCCTTTGTAAAACCAATATTGGGGTATAGTATAGTCAATTTTCTTTAAAAAGATTCCTAGTATATTTAATATATTAGCGTGGCCAAATAGCCTGGGTCGCAGCTACTTACCCGCTGAAAACATCGAGGGGTGCCAAGTGAAACAGAATATCCAGTACCACGGAGGGAGTAGTGCGAAAGGTTCTTCTTATGCACAGATATGCTGTTCTTTGGACTCTGCTTAGTTTGCTGCAATTGACTGCATTGTTTAAAACCGCCGCCAGACAACCACCCTGTAGGTAAGCATCGGTCTTATAACAGAAACGTACAGTCAATGGGTTATGCGAGGGTGAAGTCCGCAATCGTTTTCGATGGCTTACTCTTTCTTGAATATTAAGTTTCGAGTTAAGTTTTCTGTCAAAAATAAGGGTTAGATATTTCGCTGTATCGGAAAAGATTGAACTAATATTATTGATTGAGGGAGGGTCATAGATACTCATTTATATTTATAATTCCTGGAACTGAGGCAAGATCAGTCATATGGAGGCTAAATCCACAGCGATCCACCCAACGGCTTAATCTGTTAAGAATTTACTGTAAGAGTTCTTTAGTTGTATATATTAAAATGCTTTTCTAAGGCAGCTATAGTAACGACATCAGCATAGGCGACCACCTTGCTTTTACTCGATCAGATGTTCATTAACTACTAAGTTCCAAGGAAGGGGTGTAAGAACACCTATCTACATCTGCTGATTCATTTTTTAGCAGATGTCCCACCCAGTTTGGAGTTGATAATCCTGCTATTTTGCATAACTCTGATCAACTCGCTAAGTGTGTCATCTTCCTTCAGAGTTGACAGTACAGTTGTGACTGCGGGTGTGTTGATTTTTTAAAAGGTATCTTCTATGTCCAGAAACGCTAACATAGTGTACTCGTACTCTGATTGTAGAGCCGTTTCCACCTGACAAAAGTAGTGGATCAATTTTAGATCGTATATGCCTTTCAGTCGTTCTAGAGTTTGCAGAAGGAATTATGATAGACTTATAAGTCTGAGGTTCTTGAGACAACATAAGAGCATTTTCCGTTTTTAAGAATGAAAACCACATTAATTTCTCTCCATGATATGGGGGCAGCACATTATTATATTCTTTAACATAGGTTAGATAATATTTGAGGACCTTTGTGGCTCAGCAGTTATTATACCATCCAGACCAGCAGACTTATATATGTTTTATTTTTTTTATAATCCCGCGCGCGCACTAACGGGATATGAATACCTTTTACTGGCTTTTACCCAGGGCGCGGGCGGGTGGTGTAGTAGTTTGAAACTCAGTTGTATTAGGTTTTGATATTTTTCCCAGAGGCGGTTGTCAAACTGGAGCCAGTGCATCCTTAACCAGTTGGTCTTAGTACGTGCTAGTTGTTAGTTCGTTGCATTTAACCCAGCCAGCAACCACTCAACATCAGTGTCATGCCTTCATGACACTCATATAAAACTACATACAAATTCTATGAAAAGACTTTTTCAGAGAATTGCCTCGCACGGGATTCGATCCCGCGACCCTCTGCTTGAGGTGTGCATCTACCACTACACCACGGCCACTTCGTGTTTGAAGCTATGCAGCTTGTCTCCTTTAAACAGATCATCAATTTTAGTCATCGTTGAAGTAGTCCTGTTATGGTTGGTACTGGTCTTAAATAGGGAGCCACCTGTAAAGTGGGTGTTCAGTGGCTTTTTGAGTGAGCCAACGGTCTTTTCAAACAGCTAGGCATCAAAGGATCAGTAGAGAAGATTTTTCTTTGCTACGATGCCTCAGAAGTTCCTGTGATTCAGTTATTCATGATATGCAATCAGACCTCCCTGACTATAGCTTTTAATTCCTCAGTCCTTTTTTATATATTTTGTGGGATTCGTTGTATGAATCCCAGTTAGTCACTTAAGACTTTAGAGTTTAGAATAGAGTGCTTTTAAAAGTGTTCCTTGGCCAATAAGTTTTCCGATAATTCCAGAATGCTGGTTGGCTGGGAAGAGAGCATCATTCAGGCTAAATTGGATATATACGAAAATGCATGATTATTTTCAGGAAATTCAGGGCGGATATAGTCAATAAGGGCAGTCTGAAATGAAATCACTTTTCTGTGTACGTTTACGTCTGTTAGTACAAATCAGCAATTTTGCACATAGTGAAACAAAAGTAGATCCTTTACCACACTTCTTAGGTCACTCTTATCTGAAGCAACCTTGCTACGAACTAGTGCCGCTATTTTTTTTCTCATCGCGTTCTCGTCATTTACGTGCGTAGTGATGTAGCTTACCAAACTCCACCTCAATCTAGTCCCTGTTCCAATCCGGGATTCAATTTCCTATGGTTGAAATTCCATCCCCATAAACAAATATAAACTATTGCTTTATTTACAAAAGCGCTAAGCTGGACAGCAATTCAACATTTAACGAGTTTGATGCACTGTCTGGCTACATTTAAAGAATTGTATCCCTTTATTCTCATACTGAAATCATTATTACGGGGATACACAATTCTGGGTGGCTTCGACACTCTGGTTAGACAACACCCAAAGGTCGATGTGTCGAGATTTTCGCTGCGGAAAAAAACTTGATGCGGCTTGTAAATGAGCTCATGCGAATACCAGGTGTTTACAGTCATATCGCCAACACCCTTGACTTGTTTCTAGCCTCTCACTCTGATAAGTACACCATTGATGTGCTCCCCCTCTAGACTCGTCGGACCATTGTAGCATATCAGCTAATTTCTCGTAATTCCACCACAGTAAGAGCAAAGATTCCTAAAAGAACCATATGGCAATATGAGAAAACCAATTGTAGCGGACTTTTTTTACGAATTTAACTGGTCGTTATGTTTCCTGGATAACGACGTGGATGCCGCTGCTTTCATGATCACAGACACTGTTCCCTTCAGAAGGAGATTCTTTATCCCACATCGGATAAGGATTATCAAACCAAAAGATAAATCACGGTACGACTCGAGCTATAAAGGGGCTGTTAGGGTTAGAGAAATGCCTTTTCTGTCCTACAAGATCAGTTCGACAGAGAAAAACCGGAAAAAGTTCAAACGAGCCAGGAATGACTGCAATGCCTTTCTTAAGCGTTAAAAATTTCAGTACGACCGAAAATGGAGGCAAAAAATACTACAAGGTAGTAAACATTGTTGGTCTTTCGTCAAAAGCATCCCAACGTTCATTTATATACAATGATATTCCAGCTGTCATCTCTTCGGACAAAGCCAGATTTTGCTTTGTCTCCGCATACACTTGAGTGTATCAAATCTTCAATGTGAAGAATCCACTTTCGCACTCGTGTAGTACCAAGAGTACATAAAGATTTTAATATACACAAATCCGTTGGTCCATATCTTCCCTTTTTCTGTACAGGTGTTCGTCCCCGCTATCAATCCAATCAATTAATCCTACTCTTAAGGACAGTTGGAAGACAAAGGCGAATCTTCTTCTCTCTCTTCCTATAAAATCATTGCACTTGCGCCCCTTCTTTTCCAACAGGTCCACTGGTGATTTGATGGCGTGTCTCACCAAAAAGTGGAACCAAAGCGCACATCAATCTGGCGAAAGCAAGGTAGTTGCACTCGATATTTCTAAGACATTTGACAAAGCTTGGCATCAGGCTCTTATGTCGAAAATGCGTGCTTTTGGGATCGATGACTCCCTTCTTCAATTGATTAGAAATTACCTTTCGGAACGTTAAATTCAAGTTGTCTTAGAAGGTTTCAAGTTTGATATTCACAAAAAATCAAGGCTCTGTTTTGTTTCCGGCACTCATTGTAATTTTAATAGAGATCTCTATTTCCACTATTAGTCCCCCATCTAAGTCGCCAGTAGCATTTCATCCTTTTAAACTTTTAGCCATAACATCCATCTCGGTTTGAATGCTCATCAGTACACCATAAAGCTCATTTTCGGACGTACTCTAAAATATCATGATTCATTCCTTTTTAAAACAATGTCTCTTTTCTTCCTCTCTAAATTTCCTTCGCCCGCGCTGTGTACAAAAATTTTAAGAATAGACAAATCCCTTGAGCGTGTGCTCATTAGGAGAAAAGAAAAAGTGTTCAGACTATATCATCAACTTCGTAAGCATTTAAGTGATGTTATCGCCGTTAAGTGTGATACCTGGAACTTTCTTTTGGTTGTTTGTTTTAAAAGTGGGCTCATTGCCAATGTTGCAAGCAATAAAATTGGTACTTATAATGTAATCAAAACGTGACTCACCTCTATATTGGAAGTGGGTACTACCCCATACCGTTAGCATCGGACTCGATGTTGAGGCCAGTTCTTAGCCTTCCAGCTTCCTGTCGCACTCTTTTAGGCTTTATAGGTTATCATCATTGAGCGGGTCCACATGATCGGGGCCAAGATAGGCCGATGCCAGCTCGTGTGCGCACTTGCCAGTCTCCAGTCTTGCAATGGTTATGTAGGGATTGTTGAGGTTAGGAAGTAAGAATGCATTGAGGCTACGTTTCACTAATGTACAAGGTCTTATCTTACCTTTGTTTGTGGTAATGAGCGAACAATATACAGGTGTCCCAAGCCCACGAACAACGCTTTCTACGATCCATGATTCCTGGATATATATATATTTTTTTAATCCCGCGCGCGCACCAAGGGGATATGAATACCCTTTTACTGGCTTTTCTCCGGGGCGCGGGCGGGTGGTGTAGTAGTTTGAAACTCAAGTGTATTAGGTTTCGTTATTTTTCCCCAGAGGTGGTTGTCAAACTGGACGGGACGAGCAAGTGCATCCTCAACCAGTGGGTCTCAGTACGTGCTAGATGTTAGTTCGTTACATTTAGCCCAGCCAGCAACCACTCCAACATCAGTGTTATGCCTGTATGTCAAAGTTGACGCCGACGGGATTCTCATATAACTACATACAAATTCTACGAAAAGACTTTTTCAGAGAATTGCCTCTAACGGGATTCGAGCCCGCGACCCTCTGCTTGAGGAGTGTATGCATATACAACTACACCACGGCCACCTCAATAATTATGTCTTCTTCTTTGAGTGATGGATATTAATCTGGAGAAACCGTAGAAACATTCCAACCCAGTCAAGTCTTGTTTTGTATTTACTTCGCATTCATTCCTCACCTTTTTCACAAAATCAGTTCATTTAATCGATTCGAACATTCGCCGGTGTCATAATATAGGGTTTTCTAATAACGACTTGACAATTTTTATTTTAAATAAAAGGCAAACCATTTGAGATATTTCAAAAACTTTATTACTGGCTTAAAGTACAGTCAAAACATTTATGAATGGAACTCGACTTCGTTCATATGGCCACCGCGGGCATGTTTGCAGCGGTCGATTCATTGGACCCAATTTTCAACAACACGGCCACACATTTCGTCCGAAACGGCCGCTATTTAGCGTTCAATATTGGCTCTGAGCTTTTCCAACGACGTCGGCGTGTTGGCTTAACGCAGCCCCACAAAAAATAGTCAAGTGGCGTTAAATCGCACGAACGAGGCGGCCAATCGACTGGCCCATGTCTTGAGATAACACGCTCACCATACTTACTCTTCAATAAATCAATTGTAGCGTGTGCTGTGTGGCTAGTGGCACCGTCCTGTTGAAACCACATGTCGTCTAAGTCCATATCTTCCAATTCGGGTCAAAAATAATCGGTGATCATGGCACGATAACGCTCACCATTCACAGTAATGTGACGATCCTTATCGTCGACGAAAAAATATGGCCCAATAATGCAGCCGGCATGCAAACCGCACCAAACAGTTATTTTTTTGTGAATGAAGTGGTGATTCATGAAGCACATGTGGGTTCTCACCCGACCAATAATGCATATTTAGCTTATTGACGAACCCACTGAGCCAAAAATGAGCTTCGTCACTGAAGATGATTTTGCGATAAAATTCATCATCTTGGCGCATCTTCTCCAGAACCCAATCGGAGCACGTACGTCACTTCTAATGGTCCATCGCCTTCAATTCTTGAGTAGCTTGATCTTGTATGGGTGTAAACCAAGATACTTACGCAAAATACGCCATAATGTGATCTGAGCGATGCCCAATTCTTGAGAACACCGTGCAATTGACTGATTTGGATCGTTTACTACGGACGTCTGAACGGCAGCGATATTTTCGACACTTTGAACAACCCGTTATCTCAATGACACGGCAACATCACACAACGAATATGTAGACTCAAATTTTTGCACTAAACTTTTTATTGCCTTTCTACTAGGGCGAGAATTACGACCGAAAATTGGGGTTAACTCTCTTGCAGTTGCAATCACCGACTCCGAATATCTGTAGAGAATTTTTATAATTTGCAGACGTTGCTCGTTCGTGTACTTTACAATGATGAAAATATTGAGTTCACTGAATAAATTGACGGTAACAGTTTGATGATTAGTGCAAAAGTGCGTTCACAAATTAAATTCAAAGTGGTCAAGTCGCTATTGGAAAACCCTATACTTCAAAAATTGATTCCAACTACTTGCTAACTGTCTATTTCTTCTTCTTGTTCTTATTTATTTTCAAGTAATGTTAATTGTGCCAGAGTAACATTTTTTCATTCGAGAATTTTGTTATCTACAGTAATTTCCATTTGTTCTCTTTGCTCATTACTTTTCTTTTTTCTGCGTTCATTACTAAACCCGAAGTTAAGGATATTGTTTTTAAATCTTTTATCATTGTTTCCATATTTTCTGGAAAAATTGCAGTTATCACCATATCATCCGCAAGTCTTACATTTTTAAGGTATTCGCCATTTATTTTTAATCCTGTTCTATCACAATTCATTGTACTATAACTTCAAATACTGGCGAAAAAAGTTCTGATGAAACTGGGTATCCTTGTCTGACTTCTGGATTAGTTCCTGTTTTCTTCCTTTATTTTCTAACTCTAGCCGTATTATTTGTATAACGATTTTTGAGGATTCTTATTACATTTGTTGGCATCCCTCAGTTTTTCAGCGCTTTCCAGATTTTTATGGGTTTTACTGTATCGAATGCCTTCGTGAAATCGATAACATCTAATCCTAAGCCCTGTTGATATTCACTATATTTTTCTATTATCTGCTTGAGTATTTGAAAGTGGTCTGTGGTGCTAAAGCAAATATCTAATATAAAACTGAGATCTGACTTATGGGTCTATAATTATTTAAATTTGATCTTTTTCCTTTTTTATGGAGAAGTATAATAGCCGATTCCTTCCATTTTGTAGGGACATGCTCGGTATTTATGATCCAGTTGAATATATTGGTAAGACTAGGTATTAGTTTGGATTTGTCTATTTTGAACATTTCAGCCGTTATACCGTCATTTGCGAAACATTTTTAATTTGGCGTCTTCTTCTAAAGTTACTGCTAGACTTTTGCATTCACCCGAGCTTAGTCTAGAAATATAGAGTGTTTCGAAGAAATCAGTAGTTGTATTATTTATTTGTTGTCCAGTCTGTACAGTTTTTTCTTCTTTGATAACTTCAATATCATTTTTTTTTAAATCATTATTCTCTTTAACAAACAAGTTCTCGTATAACAATGCCGTTATTACTAAATTTTATAGTTAAAATAAAAAAATGGAGAATAGCTACTGACATTTTTTATTCTGCTTAAATAGCAAAAAATAACGGAAAGAAAAAATCTAAAAAAGTCACTGATTATTGTGAGGGGGACAATACATATTGATATTATTTAATTTAATCAAAGTAAACAATGAAGCATAAAACAACAAACAAAAAAAAGAAAGAAAGAAGGACGACATTTGTTTATGCAATGTAGGTGAGTGAGACTTCAGTCTCAACATGATCAAAATCAAGTAACCATGACTTAAGCTTATTTAAAAATATGCGATTTGTTCTTATTAGTCTTCTATCAAGAGGAAAACGATTATACAGTTTACAGAATACAATTGTATAGGAGTTTCTACATATAATGAATGGTGCGAAAAGTTGGAATTTCAACAACATGACTTGAAGCACTTCGAAATATTCAAGTTTGCAAGTTTGCACAAGAAAGTTTCCAAGTTTGGACTCTGCATATAGCCACCTCTTGCAAAAAATATCTTAGGGGATCTAAAAAAGAATAAATGGCGTACTGTTAGTATTTTCAAAGACCCAAACAAAACCATAGAATTAGCAAGGCGACGGACATTATTTATTCTTCTTATGGCACATTTCTGCGGGACGACAAGTGGCTTTATATTTGTTATGTAAGCACCCCTCCAACAATTTATTCGGTACTGCAATTTCGAATGGAAAATTCCATGATATATGGTTCTAAGAGTATTATTGGAGCAAAACTTTCTGAGGCGATAAAAACACCGAATGGATGAGGGTCAGTACTGTTTCAATACTGAGATGTGTTGAATCCAACTCATGTTTTGATCAATCGTGGTATCTACGTATTTAAAATTGTTGACAATTTCGATTTGAAAACAATTTGGGTTGCATGAGGTATTTCTATTAAATGTTTTGCCAAATGTTGAAGAACATTCAAAATCAATTAAGCTAAACCGTAGACAATCAAAAGAGTGGAAATTGATATTAAAGTACGGCGGCTTAGGCTAGCCCAATCTAAAAAACTTTAATCTTGATTTGTTAAATACTAAGAACTGGATGGAACCCAAGACAGACTCTTTTAGTACACCAGAGTTTAGTACGCGGGTTTTGCTAAGAAAATGTTTTACTTTCACTCTTTGTTTGCGGTCATATAAATACGTTGCCAAGCAGTTGTATATAAAGCCACGGAATTCTGCAGTATACAGTTTTTCCAAAAGAATGTCATGAGCGATTTCGTAATACCAACAAAACCGCCAGCACAAAATTTGATACTATTTTAAGCTTTATTTTGTAATCAACGATAACTCCCAGGTATTTGTACGTAGATACGTTATCCAGGATAGTTGAACAGTCTTCATCAGCTCGAAGAAGTTGATGGGTATTAATTTTATGCAGACAGTCCTAGTTATGCATTTTAAGTCAGTAAATATTATGATATATATATATATTTTTTTTGATTTTGATTGATTTGTTTTGAAAAGTCTGCGAGTAACCGTTTAATTGCTTTTGTTTTTTTCTAAAACCGAATTGGTTTTTTGCTAGAATGCAATACTTTTCTCAGTATACATCTCAATATACAGTAATCCTTTTGGCGACACCCTCTTCGAGTATTTATCTATTACGGATAGTATTTAAGTTAGGCGGTAGTTCCCAAAAATATTTTTTTGCCTTCTTTGTGTATAGGTCAGATAATGAATTTCTTCAGCCTTTCTGGAATGATTGTTCTAAGCTCTTATTTATATAGGGTGATTCATCGTAAGGTTTTATTTTTAATGTAAAACAAAACTCGTAAATTTGAAAGTAAACTTAAAATTTTTACTATCGGTTAAAAGAACAATTCATGCCATTTAGTTTTTGAAAACGATATCATGTAAATGTTGGCCACAATTACGTCTGAAGTGGTCCATTCGAAAGGTCAAATTTTGAGCGACTCGTTCGAGCATAGCGACTGGTATCTCGCGGATTACACGAGTAATGTTGTCTTCCAAAGCGTCAATCGTAGCTGGCTTATTCCTGAAGACCTAAGACTTCACATATCCCTAGAGAAAATAGTCCAGAGGTGTGATATCGCACGATCTAGGCTGCCAATTTACTGTAGCAAATCGTGAAATTAAGTGCTCACCAAGTGAGTACTACAAGGCTCGTAGTACCGTCATGTTGAAACCAGAGCTCACCGAGAGTATGTGCTTGAATTTCAGGAAGCACATAGTCCATTAACTTGGTGCGATAACGGTTCTGATTTGCCTCATTTTTGAAGAAATATGGACCAGTGACTCCACCAGCCCATAAACCACACCGTACCGTTGTTTTAATAGATGTAATGATAGCTCTTGGTACTATACGGGTTGCTCATCATTTATCTAGTTGAACAATCTAGGCATATACCATAGTGATCTGAAAAATTTAGTTCGACGACTGCGGATATAATATTTGAGCATTTGGTGCGAATCAAACAATGATTAATTAGGGTTTCAGTGCTTCGTGAAGGGTCAACTCGAATAGCGGATTTAATTGAGTTAACCAGTCCTTTTGACGCTATCAAAGATATTTGCTTACATTGGGTTGATAGACGTCATTTGCCTCAATATTAACATCACCAATTATTACCAATGTTTTTTTTTTGTCAATTTTATTAATGTTTAGGCTCAGTTTTTAATGAATTCATTTCCATTAAGATTGGATCGCCTGTTGTTAGCGAAATGTTAGCCTCTTTTTTCTCTCTTTCAATTTTTACTGTAATACTTTCACAGTATACGTATTATAATAGAGCAAAACGTAAGAGAGCATCTTCTGTGGAGCACCGTTCCCTAAACCCAAACTGTGATGGATTGAAAAATTTTACTCTTTGCAAATGTGAACACATTCTTTTCTTTTCCAAAAACTTTTGAAATTGAAAAAGCAGGGAAATGGGTCTGTAGTTGTTCTTTTCTTTTCGATTTCCCTTTTTGAAAAGTGGAAGTACTTCAGGACATTTCAGATTTTCAGGAAAAGCTCCAATAAAAATACTTAAATTGAAAAGACGTGTTATGATATCAACTAAATTAGTTGCAATTTTCTTTAGTGTTTTATATAGAAATACCATACCAGAAATAAAATTGGTACCAAAACGATCTTGAGTTGTTTAGTGAGTAGATGGTATTTAAGACCTCTAACCCAGTAATATCTTCAAAAGAGAAACTGTTCGCATTCGTCGTGCTATCTATCATTCCCAAAGTTATACATCGGTTACAAATTGACCTAAAATTTGGTTAGTATTCATTGGCTACTGCTATCGGCTCAACAATTTCAGTGCCTTCACCACTTAGCATAATGGGGTCCAACTGATGAGAAGGGCTATTATTGACTATACTATTTAAAATACTCCACTCCTTTTTTGGGTTTCCTTGTGTATCCCGAAATTTAGAGAGATAGTAATTATTTCGGCAATTGGAGATTTCTTTATTTATGTTCTTGCTCATTCTCCTAAACCGTTTTTTAAGCTAGAGTTAAGCGAATGCCGATAACACAATTGGCGCATTTTATTTTTAACATTTATTTTATTCAAAATAGATTTTTTTTACCTAGGGTCTTAATTTTGTTTGCGATTTTTTTTATAGAAGTGAAATTAGAAGTTCTTACATAAATTTGGAGAATTTTCAAAATTAAGTCATAGGCTTTAAAAGTATTATCCCAATTTTCAAAACGCAATAGATCATTTAGTACGTTATACCTTATTGTTACAGGATATAAGGAACTGTCAAAAGTATGCTTAAAACTAAAGAGGCCTTTAAATAAAATACCGGTCATGCAGTGGTCAGTTATATGCAAGTCGAAGTGGATGCCAAAACAATGACTTAAAGACATATTTTTAAACCGGCCAAAAACGTGATCAACACTCGGGCCTTATAATATCGTTTACAAAAGATGTAAAACCATACTCAGCTGCAAGAGCAAGATGATAATCAAACGCAGTGCTCGAATTCAAAATTATCCGTTTTCTAATTGCGTAAAAAATATTATTGAATAGTGGCGTGTAATCTTTACCATCTGTAAATTTCTTGTGCGTATTTTATATTGATTTGGTTTTTTCGACAATTTTCTTTACTATTCTAAATTTTATTGTATTCTTGAATATCTGTTCTTTTTGCGATTTTTTTACAATTTTAAAAATGGATTTATATTTGCAAAAAAGAACTTGTATTCAATTTTGCGTAAAAAACACATTAAATGGTGCACGAAATGTTGGAAAAGTGTTTCGGCAACGATTCTCTAAAGAATCTCTCGTTTACCAGTCGTGAGTCAATCGAAGATGATGAACGTAGTGGCAGACCATCGACAACTGACGGAAACATTAATGAAGTAAAAGAAATGTTCAATAATAACCGCAAATTAACCACTGTGGGGAACGCGTTTCAGCATCTGAGAGTAAGTAATGGAAAAATGGCAGGAAGCACTGATGGACATACCGAAAACGGAATTTAAAAAATGTTTCGAGGAATGGATCAAGCGCTGGCATAAGTGTGTTGCAGTCGACAAGTACTGATATGATATTTATCTAACACCAAATGTAAACAAGAAGATTGAAATCTTTAATAATCTAGTCACTTTTTGTTTGAAAATTTTGTCCCTACTATCACTAAACGTAATAAGTCTTTTCCTTGTCCCTGGTATAACTATAAAATTCAATGTAAAATTATTGAGAGAGAACGGTATTTCAAAAAATTTAAACGTAATCCTACACTGAATTACAGACTAAGATATTGTATTTCTAGTAACGAAGCTAACACCCTCATTCGGAATTCCAACAGATCTAATATTCTCAGTAAACTTGACCCTAAAATAAATTCAAGAAAACTTTGGAAAACCCTTAAAGCTTTGAGAGTAACAACTGATAAAAAAGCATCTAAATGTTCGATATCTCCGAATGAAATGAGTTCACTTTTTACACCGGTTTCAGATACATCCCAAGATACATTTAGTCTGGAACAGATTGTTTTTGAATCGTCGCAGTCAAGTTTTTGTTTCCAGTGTATCGAAGAGTTTGATGCATTTAATGTAATTCAGTCAGTAAGGTCTAATGCCATTGGACCGGATGGTATTTCACGATGATTCCTCAAACTTATTTTTTATAACATTATACCTTATATACATCACATATTCAATCATTGTAGGAATGTAGCTAACATTACACCTATAGCCAAAAAGTCAAATCCTAGTCGAGCTACTGATTTCAGACCAATCAGTATTTTGTGTTTTCTGTCAAAAGCGTTTGAAAAAATATTATCTAATCAATTGCAGTAGTACTTATGTGTCAATAATAAAATGTAGAAATGGCAGTCCGGTTGTCGCACTAAACACAGTTGTGAATCTGCTGTTTTATTTAAAAGTGACAAGTGATATTCGTTCTGCTTTGGATTCTAATGAAATTGGCATAGCAGATTTGCTAGACTTTTCCAAAGCGTTTAACAGTATTGATCACTCTCTATTACTTACAAAAATAAAAGATCATTTTAATTTTTCATTTTCTTATACAAAATTATTATTCCACTACCTACGTAAAAGAGTTTAAGTTGTAGTAACAGATATTGGTCGCTCTAACCCTAAAACTATGAGTGCAAGTGTTCCACAAGGTTCAGTTTTAGGTTCACTGTTTTCTCTTTTTAATAACGACATCCCGCGCATCGTAAAAAAAACTGTAAAATTCACATATATGCTGATGATGTAATAATTTACTTCACGCGTCGTATTGGTCTTATATATGATTGCATTGCAAAAGTAAATGAAGACCTTGAAAATACATCCAACTGGTCATTTCTTAACAAATTGAAGTTTAACCCTAAGAAAACAGTGTGCGTTATTTTCTCAAATAAAGTTTGCCGAATTGATTTCTCACCCATTGTCCTCAACGGCAACCCAGTTAATATTGTGGATGTTGTTAAATATTAAGGCTTCTATGTTAATTCTAAACTCATTTGCTGTGACGCAACAAAAGACACAATAAAGAAAGTTTATTGTGGTCTATGTAGATTAAGATACTCAGCGCCTTTTTTGCATCATTCGGTGAAAAAGAGGTTAATTATAGCGCTTACAATGCCACTGATTTTATTTATTGTAACTGTTCCGTGTTTCCGTTTTTAGATAGTATCTGTAAACGTTGAATTAATGTTGCATTTAATGATTGTGTACGTTTCATTTATATCCCCAGGTCCTGTAGTGTTTCTAGTTTGACGCCCTCTGTACTTGGTTAAAATTTAAATTTGTATCTTAAGTTTCGCAATATTCTGAAACTATTTAAAATCATACAAAACAAGTCTCCCATTTACCTTTGTGAAATGATTTATATTTCGCAATCGCAAAAAACTAATGATTCCTTCGTTCACGTGTTGCATTGGAGAGCGATCCTATCTCGTATCTGCAATTCGTCTCTGGAAACATCTTAATTAATTCGTATACCGTTTTTGAAAAGAAGCTTTTCGATTATCTTCTTTCGGATAACAGCATCATTTTTTGAATTTATTTTTATTTTATTTATTATTTCATTATGTTCTATTCCTTTCTTTCTAACTTTCATGTAAATACTTGCTTGTAATGTCTCTTAACTTTTAAAAGATAATCTATCTTGTAGCATCTATGTAAAGCCATTTACTATACAAATACAAAAATACAAAAAAAAATTAATAAATAAAAACAAAAAAATATATTGTTAATAATCTATTAACTGACGATGATAAAATCGATCTTGTTTTTTGTTAGTCCATTAGGTAATTTCCAGGTCCATTTTCTTTTTACATTTTTTAAGTATAAACTATTTCCTACACAAAATCAATATTGTCATATCCAGGTAATTAACTTTTTGCTTCTTACGTTTCTTTCATCATAGCCATTATTTCCCATCACACATTCATCATTCTCCCCTTTGGGAGAATTGGCGTTAAAATCACTAACATTAATTCCATTAGGTAGACGTTGTATACTGTTTCTATATTTTTTTTTTATGAAAAAGTGCTTCCGATAATTCTTTTGATGCTAATTCTGTTGGTGCATACGAGTACATTTGAATTACCGAAAATTTTGAGTTGTTTATTTTCAACTGGAGTGCTGCTACTCTTTCATTATAAAATGTAATTTTTTCTTTTCTTGTTTATGAAAAATTCGACTCCGTAAAGTGCTTTTGTTTCCCTTTCGAATCCAAAGAGGTTTCCATTTCTTTTTTCTATAAGTTTCTCCGTGTAATCGAGTTTCCGCAAGTCCAACTATATCTCATTTCATTTTATCAAGTGCTTTACCAAGTTTTAAGTTTTTTGATCCAAGTTTCCCTCGATGATCAGTCGGGGTGAGGAGTTTTCAGGTTTTTTTTGTTATTAAATATTCGTTTTGGTTCATCATACTTCGATTTTTGGCCGTTTTTCTGTTATTCGGGTTAGTATATTTCTGTGGCTGGTATTTATTGGCGTTCGTGTAAGTTGCGCTAGATCCGGTTTCACTATTAAGCGTGTCGAAAAACTTAGTAATCGAGATGGAGTTGCAGCTTTTTCGTTGTCTCAGTGATTTTTTGTGAACATCTAATTATAGTTTTGGTTACTCAAAATTTTTTTATTGGAATTAGGAGTATCATTTTCCTCCTCTTCTGATCTGCTTCTTTTTTTATACCGTCTACCTCCGTTAAGTATTTGAAGATTTTTTTCTCTTCTCTCTCCACTATTACGTGGCTGTAATACGTACATATACTTTTGATTAAATGTGTCATGCTTTCTCCGCAAAATAGAAAACACGCAGGTGGGCCATTGCTCAATTCCACAATTTTATAGACAAATGCGGAATAGCGTCAAATATAATTTGGGAAAAAAATTAAATAAATCATAGACGAACAATTTTTTTGAGGGAATTGCCACAGAATCGATATTTGCCCAACATAAAACGAAGAATTTTAAAATATTTGTCTTGTCAAAGTATATCAGAAATTAAAATGGTTTTAAATAGTTCCCGAAACTTTTACCGTTAAATGTGTTCCTCCTCCAGTGAAAACATGCCGCACATGCTACCTTTGTAAATAAAACCGCTTGCAAAAAAAAAAATAATAATAACAAAATGAATATATATTTTTGCAAATCTTATTGTTTTTTTATTGTATTTTATTATAGATGGGACATGATATGTCCCTAGAGTATTTCTGAGGTCGTCTTTTAATGTAACTCGTTAAGTTGTCAGACAGGAGGAGTGTTTCGGAGACCAATTAGTATGCGTTTGAACTGCAATAGTCCTGTGTTACGGGCGCAGTCTTCTGTATATAACTTTTATTAACTTTTATCTGGTGGTACTAAGTTTGAAGATCCAAGGTATGGTTGAATTTGTTCAGCATTGTAAAATGAAGCAAGTTGTCTAGCCTCGACAAAGCGTACTTACCTGGCACAGTGATGTTGTTAAGCTTTCTGTAGTCGATGCAGACACGGGTACTTTTAGCCTTTTTGAGTACCAATAATACCGATTATGTTTTTACGGATTGTCGCAATTGCCTCGTAGTTTTTAGGGCAAGTTTTGTGTTCGGCCTATGGCGAGCATCAAATAAGAATTTTTCTTGCAATAGAAACTCGTTCAACTTGTTTTTATCAACTTCATCTAACTCTATGCTTCATCGTGACATATGTAGTTGAAAATCGAAAGCCAGAATCTGAATAAAGTAAGTTTTAAAGCATACCTTCCCTACTGCACGAAACAAGCTTGGTTTTGTTCGTTTCAGCTCTGCCGTGACTTCATTTCTTAATGAGTCATTAAAAATAATTTGGTTATCTTCGTTAGATGCTCTAAACACAGGGGGTATATTAACTGCAATATCGGTTTTACCATCTTAGTGTGAATTGTATCGTAAAAATCATACTTTTTATTGGGTTGTTCAGTAAAATACAACAAATGTTGTCCTCGGTCAAGAACCATTCCATTTTTCTTCAAGAAATCGACCCTCATGAGCATTCAATTCTCAGTAGCTTTTGACAAAGCGATAAATTTAATATACCTTATGCAATTGCTTATGATGATGTTCAATTTGTTACTTTGGCTTTCATTTTCGAAAATTTGGTGCCATTTATGTGAAACATATACAATAAATTGTCCTTCTGGCAATTCCTTCCAGCTAAAATGCCTTGCATGAACTACTCCAGGCATTTTGCATTTATATCAAGAAGGACTGGATTCTGGTGGTTGCATGGGACTGTTATTTTTGGCATCGTGCCTTGCTTTTTTTCTAGTCACTGGCTGTGTAGCCAGCATATTTGCAAAAGTTACATCTAGATCAGATTAATTTTTCTGTTTTTAAGGCTATTCTTTTCCTTAATCAACATTTTCGAGACTCGAGCTTTGGTAAGTAGTTCTTGAAAAGTTTAAAATTTTTATCTTAGAGCACCATCTCTCATGCGAATATGCAGAAGACCATATATCATACCTATCATAATTTTTTACGCTGACGTAGAATCAACCAGCTTTGTTAGTAGAGTTCGGTTTTCTCAAAAAAGGTCGTCCGTTGTTTCTTGTGGTTTTTATTTTTTCAAAAGTCTCCATATATATTTTATAAGCACTCACTACCAATTTATCTCTGTTTGTATTTGATACGCAGTAAGTAGATCATATCGAACCAGGCTTTAGCCTCTGCCTTAACTCCTTGCTACCAGAAATGTGCTCTATCTTCTAACAGCAAAGATAACCCCTTTATGCTTATGCGTTCAACTTCTCTGTGCACGTTAATGGGGGGTGGCCGTGGTGTAGTGGTATATGCATAGACTCCTCAAGCAGAGGGTCGCGGGTTCGAATCCCGAGCCAGGCAATTTTGTGAAAAAGTCTTTTCATAGAATTTGTATGTAGTTACATGAAAATCCCGTGCCTTATTCCCATGAAGGCATAACACTGGTGTTAGAGTGGTTGCTGGCTGGGCTTAATGTAACGAACTAACAACTAGCACGTACTTAAGACCCACTGAGGAGAAAAATATCGAAACCTAATACACCTGAGTTTCAAACTACTACACCACCCTTCTGCGCTCTGGAGAAAAAGCCAGTAAAAGGGTATTCATATCCCCTTGGTGCGCGCGCGGTATTTAAAAAAAAAAACAAAAATAGTTCAAGAAACCGGTAAACAATAGCAGCATCTCTTTTATGCTGCTCTTTTGCACTGCTTCGATAAAATTCCAGAGTTGCTCTGCACCGTTGTGCTGACTTGTTAATAAATTTGACCTCACGTTGGGTGCCAATTGTAGCGTGAGACTACTACTCTTGCCGGGACATAGGGTGGAAGGTCTACATAACAACACCCAACGCCAACGATTTGTGGAAGCTATTACACGCCGCTTTGCTGTATTCGCTGCCGCTCCGAAAACGGCTGGTGCGTTTAACAACCCAAAGGGACCCGATTAAATTCATATTTTTCATCAACCGTGACAAAAGCAGTCGGACGTACCCCAATCTCTATTGACTTTAGCTTTAAATTTTCTGATAGAGTTTTTGCCCTCTCTAAAAAAAATTGTATGATCTTCACGCGTCCAATTTATTAAATATGACTCAGATTTTTCTCACCGGTTGGAGTAAAAAAAAAATTCTTTATTTTCTATTAACTTGTTTTCTTTAAGCTTTTTGTTTTTGTTTGTTATACAATTTCTTATAAGTTTCAAATCATTTTCATATTAAATTTTATTTTCATGCACCTACATTCTTTGATTAATTTCTACAACATATTATTCATTTATAATTATTTCCATTCTGTTCTCTGTGAGTATTACAGTGATCAGTTTAATTTATAAATATCTAATTTTGTTTCATTAATCTCTGTTGCGGTGAGCATACTTTGGTAAACTAATCCATGCTTACCTAAAGCTACATTAACTATTATTTGGTTCAGTTTACTTTCTAACATTTTTATTTCCATTAACTGGTCTAATTTTAACTGTTGTAGTACGATATAACCCTTTTCTCATTTCCTTTATTCAATTCTTTTCTGTCTAACTCTATGATATATCTAAGGTGTGTTAAACTTTCATTAAAATACGAATTCAATTCCACTTGCCTGTTTATGGTACATTACCTATTGCATTTTCATCATTTTCTTCTATAAATCTTATGTCTTGTCAGTCAGTGTCGTCCATTGTACCAAAAGCCATTTTTGGGTTGTTCCAATGAAGTTAGCTAATCCTCGTTTTTGTCTAGAACTACTTCTCAGTTATATTGCAGTTATTTTTGCATAGAGTGTTTCTATTTTTTGTCATTGTCATTGTGAATTCGGAATTTTCTTGTATTTTCCTTAAATAGATTGACAATTCCCCTTATTTCTCTGGAATTGACGATATGTAATATAGTTTTGGCATTTTATTGTATATCCGTTGTCCGTTGTAAGCTGGCTTATTGTCATTGGTGCTGTGGTTTTATGTGTTAATAGTGATGTTAGTGTGAGACACACTGATGTTATCATCTGCAAATTGTCGAGGTCGTTTTATGTAATTCTGTATCTAGGTACATTTTTATAAAAGTTGCTTTTGTAGTTCTTAAATGGTATAATTTCTCTTAATTCTTTAAATTCTTCCTTGTTTTGATTTAGTTTCTTAGTTCTTTTTTCTTATCCTGATTTTACTTGCCTTACTTAATTAGCTATATCAGCATGCATTGCTTCTTCTGAAGACATTTTTAATGTGAATTGATACCTATTGTTATAATCTTTGAATAAATTTTAAGCATAAAGTTTTCATTGTAACTAATTTTTTTTTTTGTAGCGTTGAGTGAAACCTCTCCATTTCACTGTTACCTGTGTGTGTATTCAGTTAAGTACTATAAGATGAAGGTCTACCTGTAGTTCTCTCAAATTTTCCCGAAAGTTTTCTGTTTGCAACACATTATCTGCGTTAATTTTCTCTGGTTTCCCGAATGTCGAAAAGTGTTTTTCTAATGTCTCTATTTTTTTAATTCTAGTTCCTATTGGGTAAGTAAAATACGTTAACTTTTTTGGTTAGTTTGTCTATTAGAGTCAAAAAAGCTTATATAATGATATCTATTATAATGATATCTTTTATAATGATATCTGTTTTTGTGCTTCTTTTATATTCTTTATTTCTTGTGATCTTAGGGTTGCCTTAATAAATTTCACTTGTTTGTCTTGACTGAATAACTCTATCCACAATTGCTGCATTTTGATAGATTCATGGCAAGGTAACCCTGTAAATATTCCTGTAATACCTGGCTTAATATACCTTCGTAATATATCTGTCCAATTCTCTTTTCCTATAGTCATATCAATGGAAATTATTCTCCTTCTATGTAGTATTTCTATTTCTCTATCTGCAGTATTTGATAAAATTAGCTGGGTTTTATATTTATTGGTAATAGTTTCTTTGATGGATATATGATCT
The DNA here is from genome assembly GCA_907269105.1 of Volucella inanis. Lineage (NCBI taxonomy): Eukaryota > Metazoa > Arthropoda > Insecta > Diptera > Syrphidae > Volucella > Volucella inanis. Next base: position 45,834,264 of record OU026155.1, on the reverse strand, counting down.
TATTATTGCTCGTCTTCTGAATGTACTGTTGCATTATCAGACAAGTTATTTACTGACCGATTTGAGATACTATTTTTACTATTCTCTTATGGGATCCTGATTAGAAAATCGACTATTTTATTCTCTTTTCCCTTTTGGAATTCAATCTCGTACTGGTATTCCTATAGTTTTAAAAGCCATCGCTGATTTCTCTGACTAAATTCTTTACCTGTATATTTTTTGTTGAGGTTTCTGATAGGTAAATAGTCAGTGATGATTTTAAACTTTGTACCCCATAAGTGGGGTCTGTAATAAGATACCGCGTGAACGATCGCCAAGAAAATCAGTTACAGAAAAGTTCTTTTCATGATCGTTTAATGACCTAGATGCATAGCACAATAGTTGGCCTTCTTGCATTAAAACTGCCCCTATAGCGTAATTGCTGGCATCAATGAATAAAATAAATGGCTTCTCAAAGTTGGGAAATCTTTAAAGAATTTTCTGTAATAGCCTGTAGCTCCTAGAAAACTTTTTAACTCTTTTTCTGTCTTGGGTAATGGGTATTCCTGGATATTTAATTTTTAATTTTGTAAGGATTGGGTATCATCCATTCTGCTGTCAGCGCGTGCCCTAGAAATTCTGTATTTGGTTTCATGAATTTTATTTATCGAACTGAATTTTTAAATTATTTTCAGCCAGTTTTTGGAAAATAAGTTTTATCGATTGCAGGTGTTCTTTCAAGCTAGTTGAAAAAATTAAAATGTCGTCTCGATAGACAACACGAATTTTATTTAAGTAGTCTCCCAATACATCGTTCATCAACCTCTGAAAACTTGCCGGCGGGTTTTTCAAGCCAAAAGGCATTCTAAGATATTCATATATGCCATTTGGTGTTACAAGCCCGGTTTTCGGTATTTCAGCTGGATGAACCTTTATTTTGTGGTAATCTTTTGATACACACCCTGACTGACTCGAACTGCAACTTTTTAAAATGTTTTTAAAAAATACATCAATTTCCAAATTGTATCACTAGTTTTCAATATGATCACCTTTGTCGCGAATAATGGCCTTGAGACAGCCGAAGAAAGCATCGCGCGCTGCACGCAAGTGGCTCTGCGGTATTTTGGCCCATTCCCGGCGAAGTTCTTGTTTGAAGTGGCCCAACTTTGGTATTTTTTAGTGTCAACCTTCGCCTTCAAAATACTTCAGACAGAGAAATGCAACGGATTTGCATCCGGAGAATTTGAAATGTGTGGAACATTGTTTTTTAACGAATCTTGGTTGACAGGCGCTTTGTGAGACGGTGCCGAGTCTTGTTGAAATGTCTACGGTCTCCGACCGAAATGATTGTTCAAGGTTTCAATACTGCCTCTAAGACAGTTTTACGTATACGATCGCATTAATTTTAACGCCACGGTCCAAAAATACGAGCGGAGAGCTATTTTCGGCGGTTATGGCGCCCCAAACCATCACTATCGGTGCTGCCTGCTTTCTGGTGGCCGTCCGAAGGTGTAAGTTTTCGAAGGACCTTTCTGGCAAGTGAACTCGGTCATTTTGTTTGTTGACATATTGCTCAATAACAAATGGCGACTCATCGGAAAAAAATAAATTCGGCAACTCAACACTTTCGTGCAAGCGTAGCAACTCCTTCGCTCTTTCGACTCTAACTTTTTTCTGTTGCGGTGTAAGATCGTGTGCTTTTTGCAACTTCAATGGCTTGAGCCCAAACTCATTTTTCAGTATGTGTTGAATCCGTTCCAACGATATGTTGAGCACACGAGGCATTTTTCTTCCACTTCGACGCGGATTTCGCTCAATTCGAGCCTTCACTTTCCGAACCATTTCTGCCGATGTTGCTGTGTTTTTATGACCACCTCCATTGCGTTTCGCAACGCTGCCATTATCACGGTAACGAGCATGGTTCGAGACACAAATGATTTATTCACGTAGAGATGTTGGAGGGCTCTAATGATAGCTACTTGTGATTTTCCAGCCAATTATAAAGCAATCACACTATCACGTTTGAATTCCATCGCGGATAAGAAATTTTCAACATAACTGAGAAATCGTTTAAAAGGCTTATACATAGTACATTATCTGTCATATGTCAAATTTTGAGCTCACTGTCACTAACAGTTTGGAAATTATAGCAGTCTGAAGTTTGTTGCAGTTCGAGTCAGTCAGTGTGTATGAATAATAATGGGCCCTTCTCAGTTTATCTAGTAAGCTGTCGATGTTTGGTAGAGCGTACTTATCATCTACTGTTATTTCGTTGAACTTCCTGTGGTCCACACACAGACGAAATTTTTGTTTTCCCGAATTTTAATTTTTTTTCTCCTACGACAATCTACGGAAATCTGCTATTGGATTTTCTAATTATTCCTTGTCGCTCCATATCTTTTACCTAGAGCCTCAGTTTTTCTTCATGTTTCGGAGGTAACCCATAGAGTTTAGCGTTATTTGGTTGGTTGACTGTGTTTTTTTTTTTATTTCGTGCATGATAAACCCAGTGGTGGTTTACTGATTGCCTTTTCGATATATTAAGTGTTTAAATTTAAATTAATATCTGTAGCTCCTCTCCTTTTCTTCTTCATTAAAGTGGCTCAGATCCACTTCTCTTCCGTCTCCCTTAAGTTCAAAGCAGTCAAAAGTTGATTTGCCTTTCGAGGAATATAATTTTATTTTTGTATTGTTTTTGTATATTTGGACGTTATTTTTAAAATCGATGGTCTTGACATCCCTACAGCATGTCAGACGGCTTATTATCTAAATTTATTTTTTACCACCCTGGCTCCTCTTGATTTATAACCGAATTCTTGATTATGCTATTATTATAGCTATGATTATAGCTATTATTTCTGTCGTGATATTAATTATGGCTTTGAGTCTCATATTTATCCTCTCATATATCTTAAATTTACTGCAATCAACTGAGTTAGAGTTTACTATACTCATAGTTGATCCTGTACTAATCAGTATTTTATATTACTTTCCGTCAATAGTTAAGTCTAAAAAGATTTTATACCCAAGGCCTGGTTGAGAAAAAACTCTAGCTCGATATTATGTATTATTTCTTCACGAATATTAACCTGACTATTTTGAGTTATCTGTCCTACATTGTTTGTCTCGTTTCTTGGGTATTGGGCTCGTATGTTACAAATCTGTTAATATCTTTAATTAAATCTTCTATTTTTTAATTTAAATCATAAATGCAACTTACTTTTAGAGAACTAATTTTCCTCGAAATGTTCTTGTAATTACAAGCTGTTTAAGGAGATGCCTCACAGCTGTGAATCCTTTTGCTGGGTTATTTACCAGCAATTCCTTTGCTCATAATTTTCGCGTTGTATACCGCTTGCTATAGTTCTTTCCTTAGTGGTACTTCGACTGCGTTCATATGTGTTTCAACGTAGTGAAAAATTATGTCAACTTTTCTCTATCGCCAATGAATTGCTTCATCCAGTGAACTGCTCTGCTTGGTCTTGTTGTGGCATTTTGTATGGCTAATGCCTCTAATATAGGGATTATAGCTTCACTTGGAACAGAGATTTAACTTTTACTATTGCAATTATAGCTTCACATGGTACACATATTTAGCTATAACGATTGTAGCTTCATTGCCGGCTTAGATTCGTTCTCATTTGGATGTAAAAGAATATATTTAGATCCTACCAACTGCGCCACTTATACTTTTCTCACCGAATAATTTAAAAAAACAAAACAAAACAATTCTCTATTTTGTTTAAATAAGAAAACGAATACTTTATAGCTTGGTAATAAGTTATGGACTATTTATAAAATCATTTTACTTGTTTATATCGATTCTTAATTTCTTTGGCTTTTGCAGGCTCAGCTGTCGCATTCATTTACCTTTTTCTCGTGTTAATTAACAGTATCAATACATTTACTAGCGCGCGTGTTTCTACATTTCGAAGAACCGGCAACAAAATAAAAAGATATTGTTACTTCTCTTTTAAAGAGAGAAAATTGAACTACGTGTAGTAAGTTAAAAGAAAAAATGCATGTATATGCATAAATTGGTAGCACTGAACAATGAATAAAAATTGTAAAGTGGTAACACTATATGAGAGCCTGTCAGTAGACAGAGAGCAGTTGTAATTTAGCTTTAGAGTGAAATGGATCGTATAAAGTGAACTCTCATATTACAAATTTCAGAAAAACACAAAAAAAAAATAATAATAATAAATATATAAATAAATAAATAACAAACAATAAGAAAAACAAAAAGTAAGGCAAAAAGTGCGTGCGCGCGATCGAATACATGAGTGTGCGCGTAATTTATAGCGAGATATTTACATACATATTTACACGACGACTGATCAGTCGATAACGGGACGAGTTGACGGTTAACTATGACGACTGATAAACCTTAAATGGACGAGAAGGAGATATGATCGCTGAAGAGAGACGAGCTGAGGATGTGGCTGCGAGCGCTAAGGAAGAAGACGTCAGGCAATAGGTTTGAACTGTTATAACGGCTACTTGATGTATCAGCTACCGAACGGGGTGAATACCCAAGTTGGCTAGCAGATGTGCCGGACGAAGATGATGAAAGTGGCAATGTGTTCAAGGACTGCCAAACACACACTACCGAAGCGGAATCGGAATAGGAAGGCGAAGGAGAGGTCGTAAAATCGATTGAGCAGACAAATGACCCGATAAAAGAGAGAGTGCCGAGAAGGAAGAGGACCAGGAAGATGCGGGACTTAGCTTGAGGATCGTGATGAGAGAGTTGAGATTGCTTAAGGGACAGGTGGTACGTCAACAAGGGGAAATATAAAAACTGAGGAGTGAAAACTAGAGTTTGCGGTTGAAAGAGCAACTACGCGTTGGCTAAAGAGCTGATGAATGAATTCTCTGGAGACGGGAGAAACTACCAGCAGTGGGAGGCCCAAATTCGTTACACCAAACGCACCTACAGGCTAGAGGACCATGTCTTAAAAATTTTAATGACTAGCAAGTTGAAAGGCAAGGCACCCCGTTGGTACCATGCCAAGGCGGACCACCCAATGGCGTCTGCTGAGGACATGTTATCCCACATGAGATCGCTGTTTAATGGGCCGACAAGTCGTTTGGAGCTTCGCAGGCAGTTTGAAGCCAGGAAGTGGTCTCCGGGGAAAATTTTTCGAAACCACTTCCACGACAAACTGATTTTGGCCAGTGAAGTCAACCTAGCGCCTGAAGAGATGATTGAGTGCATCATTGAAGGGATCCTGGACACTCACCTCCGGGTGCAGGCAAGTATTCAGAGATTTACCAACAAGCTCCACCTGCTGGAGGCGTTTTCGACCATAATATTGCCGACGAGGAGAAGCGCTGATGAGAGGGAGCAGCCGATATGTTACAACTGTAACGCAAGGGGGCACCTAGCTGTCGAATGCAGGAAGCCGAAGAGAAAATCAGTAATTCATCACCTGGAGTCGGACGATTAGGAAAGATTTGTAAAAAATTTAAAAGTTGGTTGATTTTATTGTAATAGTAATTATGTATCTTATTTAGAATGCCAAGTTGACACAGGGAGCCCCATCAGTTTCGTGCGGCGCCAACAGTACCAAGTAATCTACAGAATTGATATAAAGAAACAATACTGTGGCCGTGTAAATAATCTTTATGGAGTAAATAAATGCAAATTGAAAGTAATTTGATAAACTTGTTGTTTATTAAATTTTGAAAACGAAGAAATTAAATCGGATATGTACGTTGTTTCTATGAAACGATGTGATCTTAGGCAGAGATTTTATTAGTAAGGCCAAATTAAAATTAATGAAAGAAGTCGTAAGTACAGAGGAAATAGGTAAGGTACGAAAAGGTAAAAAGACCGAATTGAAAGTTTGTAATATATGTAAATAAAATTTATTTAAATGACATAAATATAGAGGAGAGTAAAGAACGTATTATTGTAAAAGGAAAGTTAAGAATCAATGTACAGAAGAGAGTATTTAATATATTTACCGAGTGTTAACTTGATTGCAGTCGCCCCAACGTACCCTTGGTGAGTGTCGAGATGAAGTTAAATCTAACTAAAAGGAGGCCTTTCAATTGTCCTCCGCGCTGTCTGTCTTACTATGAGATGGAACAATTGAATGTGTGAATGTGGTACTTGACAGCCTTATAAAACAGGGTGTGATTAGGCCTTGTGACTCGGAATATACTCCTCCTATAGTGTTGATACGGAAGAAAACTGTTGATATGATATGATATGATATGTAGATTGTAGGACATTAAGCCCAGAAGGATAATTTTCCTATACCTTATCAGATCGGTTGGTAAAAAAGAAAGTGTTCACGACATTAGAACTAAAGAGTGCCTTTTACCATGTTGTGCCCAAAGGGGCAATACGAGTTCTTGCGTATGCCGTTTGGCCTTAGAAATGCGCCGTTGACGTTTCAGCGGTTTATCAACAAGGTATTCGAAGTCATGATAAGAAATTGGGAGATAGCTGTCTATATGGACGATATTATTATCGCGACTGAGAACGCGACGGAATATCTAGAGATTTTAAAGAGGTTCTTAGGTAGACTAGTAGAGAATAGGTTGGACTTAAGAATAGACAAATGTAAATTTTTATATTCGAGTATTAAGTATTTGTGGTATAACATTTCGGAAGCGGGTATCAGCCCTAATAATGCGTGTTCGTATATTTTCCGGTACCACAGAACTCGAAGTCGGTTCTTAGCTTCTTGGGGTTATTATTTTCGGAGGTTTGTTAAGGATTTCTCGACACTGGCAAAGCCGCTGTATGATCTAATAAAGAGTCGGCTGATCTTATTGTAAGTTTGAGAAAGAGGAACTAGAGTGTTTTGAATTGCTACTGGAAGCTCCGGTTTTGTTGATCTATGACCTGAAAGATGAGACAAAGATGAGACAATTGGATTCGGCTCTATAATAATTCAGAAGAAATTGGACGGAAAGCTACACCCAGTGTTTTTCTTTTCAAGAAGAACTACAGACTGCGAGGCTAGATACCACAGTTTCGAGTTAGAAACTCTGGCAATTATCTACGCCTTGGAGCATTTTCGTATATATTTGCAAGGTATTCCTTTTAAGATAGTGACGGACTGCAAATCGCTGACCCGTAGGGTAAACAAAAAGAACATTAACGTGCGTATTGCTTGGTGGGCCATGGAATTGCAAAACTACGATTAGTCTGTTGAGCATTGTTGCGGCTAGAGAATGCGGCACGTAGATGCACTCAGTAGAAGTACGAATATTTTAGTGCTGGGAGGTAATATCTTCGAGCAGAGTCTCAAAGTGAAGAATCATTTGGAGAGTTGCTTGACGTGCGTTGCATATTCTCCAAAGCATGGAAAGAAAGAGGAATTTTTACATAACATGCCAAAGGGCAATGTTCCGTACGACACGTTACATATCGATCATTTTGCTCCGATAGGATTGAAGAGATGTAAGAAGAACTTTGTATTCCTAGTGGTGGATGCGTTCACAAAGTACGTTAAATAATACGCCACTCAAAGCACGGCGCGCAGTCGTCCCAAGAACATAGTATCGGATAGGGGAATGAGTTTAAAGATTTTATGGAGGAGAATTTTATAAGATAAAATAAAACAAAATAAAGATAAAGATAGCTAAAGGGTCGCCACAAGCAAATGGACAGGTAGAGCGAATAAATAGGTGCCTGGGACCCATGATAGCGAAAGCGGTGAGTCACGATGGAAACAGGAGTTTAGAGAACATGTTGTTGGATATAGAGTTAACCATGAATAATACGTTGCATAAAGGGTAAGGTCGGCCCCAAGTGAATTACTATTCGGTGTGAGACAGAGGAGTAATAGGAGTAATAGAACAATGAATAAAAATTGTAAAGTGGTAACACGATTTGATGGAGACTGAATTTTTAAAAAAATTTAGTTTGTTAAAGCCAGAGAAAACAACAAGCAGAACCTTTTTGCTGACGTGACGTCATCAGTTAAGTGCATAATTAATAATAATAAGTAGTAGTAATAATAACTGCATCTACATATATAAAGTTGTGAGAGACTAGTGCTAGCTACAACAATGCTTCGCTCCGCGGCAAAGTCGATTATACTGAATCCGTTATCGGAGGTGGTGTCGTGCAGGCTGTACTTTCCGACAGTACTATCAAAGATTCCTTCTGTTCCTAGCTTTACATTAGATTTGCCGAGGACAATCTTAATGTCATAGCTAGGGCTTTTAGTGTTGTCGTGTTTCTCCTCCTAATGTTGTCAAATCAATACGGAAACTCAAAACTTCTTGCTTAAGTCTGCCGCTAACAACGAATCCGAACCCAAATTGTTATTCTTTTGATGCAAATTTTTCTTCATGTCTGTTTATGATGCTGTTTTCGCTGTTGCTTTCTAAAGGCGGTATGCACTATATATATATCTTCATTTTATGAGTTTGAACTATCCTGATAATATAAGGACCGTTCTCAATGTAATCTGTGAATAGAATTAGGGTATCAATATATGTCACATAAATGCCGAAAGTATGAGATCTAATTATACGGTTTTGCACCAATTATTTAGTATTTCTAAGGTTGACATTTTAATGGTTGCTGAATCTTGGCTTAACTGTGATATACTGTCAGAAATGGGAAAAATTCTTTATTTTACTTTGTTTAGAAATGACCGTAAAAAGCGTGGGTGGTGTGTGTATTTATGCTAAAAACTGCTTTAAACCAAAATTTATGTATGAGTCTTCTAAGTCTATTATACAATTTTATTGTTTGGAAGTCAGTTCTGCACATGACAAAATCCTCCTTGGTGTATTGTATTCGCCCTCTCACTGCTTCAAGACTCATCACTAAAACTACATCTAAAATACAGTAAAGTTTTTGTAGGTGGTGATTTTAATGTCAACATTGAAAAGTGCAATAATATAAATAGTCAATTTCATTATTTCTCGTTACTTGATATGTTTCTCACTAATTGTACTTCGAGTGTATTATGTTTCGACCAAATTAAACTGACAAGCGAATTCATTCATTATATGAATTTCTGTTTTCTTGACTTTAATAAAGATAGATACATCTGTCATAATACCTTACCATACCATAATACCTGTCATAATACGTTTAAGAATATTTATCTTATAGAGCTCGCACGCTTTATAGTTAAAATTGGCATGATATATATCTAACGGCAAATATTAGTGAAAAGGTTGAAGTCTTTAATAATCTAGTCAACTCCTTATATAATAATTTTGTTCCTTTTGTAACTAAGCGTGTTAGGTCTTGTTTTTGGTTCTGGTATAGTAACGAAATTCGACGTAAAATAACTGAGCGTGAGCATATTTTTAAAAAATTCAAACGTAATCCCACACTGGAAAATAGACAACAATACTGTATTGTAAACAATGAAGTCACAATTCGTATCCGTGACTCTAAAATGTCTTATTTTTTAAAGAAGCTTAATCCTAAATTAGACTTTAAGCAACTGTGAAAGAATCTAGAAGGTCTGGGTGTTGTGACAGACAGGAAAATAGCCATGTTTTCGTTATCTCTGAATAAAATGAGTGCGTTTTTTTCTCCGGTTTCTCCTGATCTGTGTTCCCCGGAATTGTTTCCTAGTTTCGGTTTTTAATGTATTACTGAATTCGATGTATTCAAAGCAATTAACCCTGTTAAATCTAATGCCACATGACCTGATGTTATATCACCTCGATTTCTTAAGCTAATACTACATCATGTTAGGACTACTAGTCGTAAATGTCCTCTCGACTATAGACCACTTAATATTTTGTTTTTCTGTCAAAAGCTTTTGAAAAGGTTTTATTTCTCCAATTACAGAAATTCTTGGATGATATTACTAAGCGTCCTATTGGTCTTATATTGCTTGATTCATTGAGGTTTGATTTTCAATAGGCTTTTTTTTGACAGATCACGCGTGACTCCTATCAAACTGCTTTATCATTTTTGTTTAGTATCCTTTGGCAAGTCATCATGAAAAGACTCACACTACAACAGCGTCTCCAAATTGTTTAGCTATATTACGAAAATCGAGGAACTTACGGTGCGCATAATCGACGACCTACTGAAACCACTATTGCCAATACTATTCGCAAATTTGAGTCCCAGTTTACATAAGTGGGTGATACTCGACCGGGAAGACCACATCCAGCACGTAGTGAAGAGACTATAGTAGCTGTAGCTGAGAGTTTAGCTTGGCGTATTCGACAACTTGATATATTTTATGAAAGGATCTCAACCTAAAAACGTAAAAAATTCAACTTGTGCAAGAATTTAAACCAGGCGACTTGAATTTACGTCATATTTTCAGTGAATGGGCTCTGGAAAACTCAATGAATATCCGGTGTTTTATCGTGAAATTTTGTTCAGTGATCAAGATCATAACTGGCTCAATGGATACGTTAATAAACAAAATTGCTGTACTTGGGCTGATGAGCAACCCGAGGAGTACCAATAGCTACTATTACATTCATTAAAAACAACGATATGATGTCGTCTATGGGCTGGTGGAATCATTGGTTCATATTTCTTCAAAAATGAGGCAAATCAGAATGTTACCGTCAATGGTAACCGTTATCGCGCCATGTTAACGGACTATGTGCTTCCTGAAATTTAAGCACATGGTCTCGGTGAGCTGAAACAATGGACTTGTTAAGAAATCATTTTGGTAAGCACTTAATTTCACGTTTTGCTATGGTAAATTAGCCGCGATATCACACCTTTGGACTATTTTCTTTGGGGATATGCAAAGTCTAAGGCCTTCAGGAATAAGCCAGCTACGATTGACGCTTTGGAAGCCAACATTACTCGTGTTATCCGCGAGATTCAATTCGTTATGCTCGAAGGAATCGCCCAAAATTTGACCTTTCGAATGGACCACCTCAGACGTAGTCATTGCCAACATTTACATAATATCATTTTAAAAATGCAAATGCCATGAATTGTTCTTTTAACCGATAGTAAATTTTTAAAATCACTTTCAAATGTATGTATTTTACTTAACATTATAAATCAAAGCCCACGATGTATCACCCTATAGAAGATTGTGTTGCCAGAGTGAATGAAGATCTTGATAACATTCCCTACTGGTCAAAATGTAATAAATTGAAGTTGAACTCCGTCAATACAGTTTGCATTGTTTTTTTCAAATAATGAGGTTTGTCCAAATGATTTTTCACCTGTTGTCCTTGATGGGAATCCAGTTAATGTTGTAAGTTCTGTTTAATACCTTGGTTTTAATATTAACTCTTCACTTATTGTGATGCTATAAAAGACACCCTGAACAAATGTTATTGTGGACTCCGCAGATTGCGATACTCGGCTAACTGTTTGCATCACCTCGTAAAAATTAGATTAGTTAAAATTCTTATAATGCCTTACGTTCTGTTTAATTGTTCTGTGTTCCCTTGCCTTGACTTTTCTTGTAAGAATAGGCTTAAGGTTTCGTTTAATTTATAATATTCCTAGGTCCAGTAGTATGTCCAATTTTACATCCTCAATTTACGATCTGAATCTCAATCTGTAATTCCCCAATATGTTAAAGCTATTTATATTTATATAAATTAAGTCTCCTAGTAATATTTTTGAAATCCTACATTCTGCACAATCAAATAGAGAAAAAAAAAAATTATTCCTTCATTCACACATTGCATTGGAGAGCGATCCTTTTTTTCTGCAATTCGCGCCTGGAATTATTTTCCACATGAATTTAGAAAAAGCTTTTTCACTATCTTTCCGATAACCGCATCCTAACTAAAACATGACTTTTCTTTTTTACTATATCTAATAATCGTAATATTTATTTATTTATTTATTCTCAAAATGTATTTTAATTGTTAATACAACGTATAATCTGTAACGTCTGGAAAACTATGCTTTTAAAATATATCCTATCTTGTAGTATGAATGTAATTGTAATCTTAATACATATACAAAAAAACAAATAAGCGCTGCTTTTGCCGTCTATAATAATCGCTGTTGTTAATGTCGCAGTTTTATATATATATATATATATATATATATATATATATATATATATATATATATATATATAGGATTATATATTTCGATGTAGCTCAGATAAGGTCTCATTTTTTTGTTAATTCATTTTTTTTCACCGTTGATTCCATTTGGGGAGTTTATCCGCTGTCCCGCATGTAGTGCTGCTATTTTTGTCTACTAGTCAGCACTCGCTCTTATGACAAGTCCAGTCCGGATGGACATCGGCCAGCACTCGATGGTTACCACTTGAAGGTAAGCACAAATGATTTGTAGAAACAATTTTAACACTTGGTATCGCCAGGTTAACACCACTCATTGCCTACTCTATTTCCACAGCATCCATCCATATTGTGAGTGCTAATAATCTTTTATGTTAAAGATACATATGTGTTGCATTAGTTTTTAAAATGGAGTAAAATTTGAATGACAAAAAATTGTACTTTGTCATTGGAAGCAATACGAAACCCGTATTGTTCATTAAATTCGAAAGCTCCCTCATAATGAAGAAGAAAACAAATAAGCGTATTATATGTCAAATTTCTGTTAATTTTGTTTCGAGAAATTAATTTTTTTTTTTTTTTAAGGAAGGTGTATGCCAATAACCTGCAAACAATTCCTGAGCGGAAAGAAGAGATTGATGAAATTGCGCCGACACTATGCCAAAATGTCGTCGAAAACTTCGTCGAAAGGACCAACGTGTGTCATCAGTCACAAAGCTACGATTTATCGAATATTGTGTTCCATACATATTACACAACCTCCATGTTTACACTCTTTATTAAAATATAAACAGTAGAATTTTTCAAAGAAAAGCTGTTTTTTTTTTTCAAATATCAAAATAAAATATTCTGTATACTTTTTCTAGATCAGCTTTTCTGCAAAAAAATCTCCACCTTTATTGTTGGACTGGAAGCTACAAGTTTAGCTTTTGTAATTGATATTGCTGTCTTGTAACTCTAAGTTCAAAAGCACAATCGACTCCATTGTATAAGGACTTCATTGCATTTTTAAGTTTCTAGCCCAAATATTATCAAGTAAACTGTTATTTCGCTGTAGCTGTAGCCGCAATTTACATTTCAAGATTCTTTTATTTCTTGTCAATTCACTTGCGTATTACTCTTCATAAATTTTTCTCAATGTCTGGTTTTATACACAAAATCAAGAACCAAGTGCTTCTCGGAAAAACCCTTGAAATTTTCAAGTGCAGTGCAGGTTCTATATAGGTATTATCTCCCTTTCTTTTTTTGAATTCCTACAAAGATTTATTAATTAAGGTTATTTTACAAGAAATGATACAGTTTCACATAGATGTGTGCTGAATCTGTTATAGATTTCTAAGAATTACAGATGATATGAATACAAATATCAATTCTTAATTGTTCTAGTCTATATAGCAGCAAAAATTTGACAACAATTCTGTCCTATTACCTCAACCTAAGCTTTTCCAAGTATAGTTTCTCCATATAAATATATTTTTATAAGTTAATATGAAGAAACGCCATTTTTACGTAGATATATTTAACTTATGTTTGAGCAACTTTTATTGTCAGATTATCTTTATATTATCTAAAATACCTATCGACTGGGGAAAACGTCTCTTTGAAGTCGATATCATTCTTCATTCTTACCTTTTATTTATCAATCTCTCCATTAACTTTGTATATTATTTGAAAAAGTCATTCATTTTTAATAGAACCACTACCACTTGGGCCACGCCCATCCACAGTGTGTATATATATGTATACACGAGTATGTCTTTTATGTGTAATAATATTATGTTTGGGCTTTCGATTTGGCTTCTCGATTAAACAACTTCGTTCACGACTAACACAAATTAATGAAATACTTATCTTATCGTACAAATTAAGGGGAAAGATTTCCTTAGAGTTACCACCTTATCTATCTTCTGACTTTGGAGAGGTCAGGCAATGATGATTGATCTAAGCACAGCCTTGCTGAAATAGATCATCTTTTTATAGCTGATCAATAGTGAGGAACTACCTTGTTACTCACATCCCGAAGTATTTCAAAACTAACATGCTTCAAACATTCATGTCACAGTATAAGCCTCCTTGATAATGCAACATTCAATCAATCTGTTTTAATTGGTATAAAATTCATATTATATATTTTGTGAGTAATCTGTTTTTCTGTGCTCCGTGAACAATTTATTCATTACCTATAGCGTATACATCAGCTTCACCAATTTCTTCTATTCGATTAACGTACCTGAAATTGTCCCCTCAACATTTGGAAGAAAGGCGTGTGGTTGGTAGCAACTGCTCGTTGTTGTTACGGCATGAGTGCGGCCGATAGGTGAAGTCCAGAACTTCCTGATCAAGAGGGCTTGTAGTATTCTCAAAGGGTTTTTAATATTTCGAATCCTAAAATGGTTAGAAAACTGGTTAAAAAACCTGGCCGGTCAAGCTTGAAAGAATTTGATAAATCTAAGAAGGAAAAGTGTGGCAGGTGGGTTTATCTCCCGCCTCCGCTGTGCAAGAAAGAGTTGAAAACATACTTGAAGTGAATTTGAAAAATTCAATAGCTATAAGCCAATAGCTTATATTTATAATATAAACTAATATATTTATTTATTTATTTCATCAACAAAGTTTGCTTACAATTAAAACAAAACTAGGTTGGTTTTCAAGCAAGATGAATAAAATGCCTTTGAAGCATTCTCTCCCATGTGAAAATCTTTATGCCTACCTATTTCATTAAACAATAGTTTGTTCTACGCCCTATTTGGTAAAAGATCTGGCGATCCCTTAACACTACTTCCAGAGTAAAATTGGAAACATATAGGTAGATAACAGAATATATAAAAGATAGATAACAGGTAGATATTAATAGGGAAGTACGTGACGTCTCTATAATACATTATATGCCTGTCTTCTTTCACAGAGTGCCATTTTAGCTAAGAGTTGATATCTAGCTTAATAAGAAGGCTCAAAATACCAACAAATTTTCTGAAAAATTTATTTTGCAAACAGCCGAGTGCGATCTCAAAGGGTCAAGTAGTTTGGATTTCAAACAATATCGGCATATTCTAGTGTGAGGATCAGACAAACTTTCGTGTTTCTTTTAATAAATTTAACTATTAAATAAGCCTTCTCTCTTCTATATACTCGTATTAAACATGTTGAAAAAAGTTAGTTTTGCATTGATGATTGCATTAAAGATTTTTTATTTTGTCAACTTTTGCTAAGTGCATAAATTCAATGCAATAATAAAACAAATGTAGCATTTGAGATCTTGTGAAAGAGATAATTGTGCATTTTCTAACGTTTAACTTTAAACAATTATTAACGCACCAACTAGGTAAATTGTTAGGTTTCCTCTGAATTTTTATGCAATCATCTAGAAAATATTTTAAGATAATCCGAATACATCAGATGGTTACAAAATTTTATATGTTGAATAATATCATCAATAAAACTAATGAAAAAAGGCGGACCTAAATGATTTCCTTGGGGAACTCCTAAAGTGCAAGATATTGATGTTGAATGATAGCTATCCAGACAAACTTTTTGAAATCTACAAATTAAAAAATTCAAAACAGTTTTTTAATATAACTGCAGGAATACTATCAGTACCAGCCGACTCAATATAATGAACCCCAGGAACTAATAAGCCAAAATCATTTTTGGGCAATGAATATGATTCCGACAAAGTAAGAATTATTAATTAAAAAATGATTCTTTTTTTTTTTTTTTTTTTTGGTCTATAAAAGACCAAAATGATTTGAAGTCACTTTTTCGTTTGTTTTCAACATTAAATAAGTAAATGATATGCAAAAATGTACTTAAGACTATAAAGTATTTACGTAACTTACATAAATGCCTTTATCAGTATTGTCAGCGTTGGTTTTTAGTGCAGAAGTGGTGTATTGTACCATGGTGGCTTTGAATTATTTTTCCTAATACAGCATGAAACAAATTTCAAAATACTGGCATTAATTATAGCTGTAAATATAATATACATATCTGTTAGACAGAAATTCTCTAATTCCGAATCCCAGTTGAAAAAATTAAGATATTCTCCTAGACAATTTAAGAAATTTAAGAAAATTTAAGGAGCTAACTAAACTAGTTTCATCTTTTATGCAATAATATCAATATATTTCTACTATAAATTGCTTATTGTAATTGATTTATTCAGAATTGGAAATGGCGCTTCAGAAAAATCTGCTTTGACTTCGGTAACATTTATACAAGACCTAATAATCTCTTTAACGAGTTTACAATTTAACTACTTTGATATAAATTAATGGAAAATATAAAACCAATAATTTTTTTTAACATTATATGGAACAAGCATTTTTTCTTCTTCAGATCAAAACCAATATACATCACTGCCAAGAGTACCTAAGATATTCGAATCGAAACAATATTGGCTAACAAATTTGTAATTATCGATACATTCACATTTTTAAGAAAAAATCGATTGTATTTTGAGTTTTTTTTTTTTAATTATTTAAAATGTCATCAACACTATTCGTTTGTAAGTTATCCTGTGCCAAAAAAAAACTTACACATACGGACATACTTCATAGACATAAAAACTGTTTTAAAACATTACAGATATCTGAAAATGTAAATATGTATTATAATGTAAATATCATCAAATTTTCATTTTCGATTTTCGGGGTGAATGAAAGAGCTTCCCTATATGAAAGTTAACAAGTAAGTTTACCATCAGCGCTTGGTTTCTAAGAGCTTCGTTTTGCTTCTCACTAATTTTTGTCCATTTTAAAACACTCTCTTGCGCAATTTTTATGGATATACATGTATATAAATGATAGTTTGACAGCAACACACTTAACCGATATTAACTGCTAATATATCTAGCTGGAAAAGAAGAAGAATTAGCAAAAGGCAGGAAAAAAAAGAACGAGATCAATAGAAAGACTCAGACCTATCAAGACGAAAGACGATTTAAAAAAAAAAAAACTGATTTCCATTTGTGTTTTTATTTGCTAGTATTTGGGTTAAACTTTTACATATCTTAATACGAAGTGTTTGCGTTTTCAATAGTAATTAATCGCTGGGTCACTACAACTGGAGGCCCAACCAAATCTTAATCCATTCAATCTGCATTCGAAGCTAAAAGCTAAAACATTCTAAAAAAAAATTGCAAAAATAAAGAGGAGAAATTAAAATTGAAGCAAGGTTTACTATAAATTCAGTAAAGAGCAGGCCAAACATTTTACAACATCTAAAAGAACCGGTAAGAAAAATAATTTTTTTTGTGCATGTGATATCAAATTAGAAATCAGTGGTTATCTTCAATAATTCACAATGCAAACCGAAAAAAATATTAAAAAGCTTTAGCAAAAACAACTATGCGTATATCTTTTCACAAAATTAAGTTAATTTGTTATCACTGGTTATTAAATTTTTCAACTTTAATAGCAGAGGAACAATCAGAAATTACACACTACTTAAGAGGAAATTTACGATTTAGGAACATTTTTTTCTCATAGCTTTCTTTAACAAAAAAAAAAAATAAAAATAAAAATAAAAAAAAAAGTGGTAGTGCAGAATGGAGTGGATAGCACCGAATTCTCGAAAAATTCATGAGATTTTACGAACATAATGATGAACTTTTTCAAGAGAAGGAGTAGAGTAGAGTAGAGAAGTAGAGTTGGCAAATTAAACTCTACCGCGCCAACTGTCAGATGTAAGTTGCTGAATTACCCAGGGGCGGAAGAAAATGATAGTGAAATAAGGTACTAAGAAAAATGGGATATAACGCTCTTATGTACAAAACTCGAGCAACTAAGAACTTTAGCAAGTTATGAAGATGTGCTCAATGCAGTCCCAATGTTTGGAGGCAAAACATATTGTCCTGTTTTGTTATCTCTGTTCTCTCTCAACCTAGGTTGGTAAAAAGGGAGAATTAAGAAAAAATGCTGATATAAATTCGGCGAAGTCATCCTAGCTGTGTACACACACAGGCAGAAGAAGCCTGCGTGAACTAGGAGATAGGGGTCAACTTGAGGAGAAGACAATGATAAGCCCAACAACAAGATGCTGTTGTAGAAAAATTCCACGAATGAGTTTGTAGTGATAGAGATAGCTTTTCCAAAAAAAAGTATTTAAGCCTTAGTATAACCGGCGTAATAAAAATTCGAGAGCTAATAAAACAGGTCAAAATTAAAATAGCGAACAAGGAGCGCAACGAAGTTAAAATTGTGGAGAAATGGACCACAAAAGCCGCAATTGTAAAGAAATGCAGAAAAAGTAGTAATAGTGCATGCAATGAGTTTTAACACGAATTAAAAAACTGCACTAAAAAGAACGGAAATAAAAATAATAATGCCGGACAAAAAGAGACAACAGAAGGAGAGAGGAAAAAAACCATAATAAAAGGCAAGGAAATTTTTGCTGATATCGACACAGGCAGTGTTATTACTACAATTTGGCACTGCGAGTACATCGAAATGAACCTTCCAGACGTGCAGGAATGGCAGTCGAAGACCGACACTGTGTCTAAGGAGCCTGCAGAGTCACCGGTCTATTTCAAAAAAGGTATCGTGAGGACTGATGGACGAGACTACATGGCCCGAATTTATATTCTATCTGGAGCTTACATGAAGCAACCTATGATAGATGATAAGATATTCTGACGGCAACAACGATTAAATTGCGGAGAAACGAAGTTTTAATTCTTAAGGAAAACACATGTTGACTTGAGTGGTTCAAATTTTCGAAACGGCACAACAGAACTATTTTTGCTGCAGTTAAAAGCGTCGCCATTATCTTTCGGGAATCCACGTCAAAATCATCGCTGATTCTGCAGCCTTCAAAGTGATTGTGGAGAGATTGCAATTTCACGCGAATCGCAGGATGGACTCTCATATTACAAGAATATACTAGTGCCTAATGCGACACGCCGACTCATTAAGCCGAAATCCAAATTTTTTCACATCACTTTTTTAGCAAAAATCGAAAATACACAACAAAAAGAAGAACATTTAAAAACTGTAAAGATCCTTTTCAAGCAACAAAACTACGGCGACTACATAACACATTTTATAAAACTTAATTTATAAAACTGATAAGGAAGGACGAAAGTCACTCTGCATACTTAAACAAATGTAGAATTAAAGCATCACAGATTCCACAATGACGGCCAGTTTGGAGTAGAAAAGATGAAAGAAGTTGTAAGCAGGGATAACGTCGGATGTCTGGACGTCAAGAGAGATTTTTCAATCCAATCAGTAAGAAAGATGCACCCTTGAGGATATATCACATCAACCATTAAGATCCTCTTTCATCTATTAAGAAGAAATATTCCTACATCCTTTGCATTGTAAAAGGCCTCTCGAAATTTACCTTGATTTATGTCATAAAAAACACAACTATAGCAGAGGTAATCCAAAAACTAGATACTCAGAAGAAGATTTTTGAAAATCTGGAGCGTATTATCTCAGACAAGCGCTGCATTTATCTTAAATATCTTTAAAGAATGTAGCTAATATGAGAAGGTACAACCACGACGTAAATATTGAGAGGAAACGGACGGGTGGAACGAAGCGATCGGGTAATAATATCAGAAGTAACATCTAACATCTAAGTGATACACCCAAAAGTTGCAGCTGTGCTTGAGCTTAACGTGGCAGAGAAGCAAAAATGCAGAGCAACTGTAAATACTTAAAATAATAATCTGGATTATTCTACCTACATTGAAAACACTGGTATACTTGTATATTGTTATCGATATAAAGAATGTTATCGATGTTTGACATTTGTCAGACACCACATTTGTTAATCACTTGTAGAGTAAGATTTTTCTGTTAATCTTTCTTTTTAAGGCAAACCATTATGAGAGACAGTCGCTAATAAGAATTAAGTATTTTAAATAATCATGCATTTTATTTATTCTCTTCGAACAATCATAATAGCAACTTAATAGGTTATCAATATATTAGCGATTATAATATAACACCATATAAACAAGCTAAACATAAGAAAAAATATTCGAAAACATATACCATAAATATACGATGACTATCCCAGAAATACAAAATTTTGGAAAAAAATTATTTTTTTTTTAACATAATCGCCTTTCAGCTCTATACACTTTTCCCAGCGATTTTCAAAAAGTTCAATACCCTTTTTATCATAAAATCTGTCTTACTCCTCAAAATAGCCATTAACTGCCGACATCACTTCTTCATCGATGGAAAATCTTTGTCCATTGAGCCATTTTTTCAAGTATGGGAACAGAAAATAATCCGAAGGGCTAAATCTGGCGAATAGGGTGCATAAGGTAGCAATCCAAACTTTAATTCAATAATTTTGCATTGCATTAACGACATAGTTTTTGCTCGAGTGCAAGCAAACGCGGCACCCATATTGCGAACAACAATATGCATTTTTTGAAATGCCTGCAATGTCTGTTAGCTCGCGCATTTTCAGTCGACAATCATCCAGTACCGCTTTTTGGATTTTCTTCACCATTTCTGGAGTCGTTACTTCATTTGGTCGATCACTACGATGCTCGTCTTGGCAGTTCGTATGGCATCGTTTAAACTCAACAACCCAAAATTTTACTGTTGTAAACGAAGGAGCAGACTCACCCAGAAAAGAACCCAGTTCAGCTTTTATATTGGTTGGGCTGAGGCCTTTCAAATGTATTGTATCACATAACGATGATCAATTTTCTCCATTTTCTAAATTCACTAACAAGGTTCATTATTGATGGCTGCCAAAACGAGACTGAGAAGAAAGAAGGCGACCTCTCAAGACGAAAGACGATATGTTAAAAACCCGATTTTCATTTGCATTTTTATTTGCTAGTGTTTTATATAACTAAAATAAACTTTTACGTAAACTGTTATATAATAAAAATTCCTCGTTGGGTCGCTTCATACTATATATGCATTTGATTTTCATATACATTACCTTCTGATGCTTTTAAGCATGTAAGTTAACGACATAAAGATTCATCATGCAAGCAAAGCGTGTCATGGCTTCCGCGAACCAGCATCCAACGCTTGCATGGACTTCATCGTGCAGATATCACGTGTCATCATCTCTATCAGAAAAAAACATCATGAGCATTTGCAAGGTATTTTTCACAACATTCCAGTGCGATACCTGAAACCGTAATAAATATCATATATGCTGCTGACAAGGCACCTGACACTTCGACTAAGGTATTGATACAAATGTTAAATTAGTTCTAAGTTAAACCTGCAAAAGTGAAGGTGAAATAAAAACCATTTTTTTTTTTTTTTAAATAAAATAATTTCTTAAAGTGTAATTGGAGCCCACTGTGGGGCGCAGGTATATAAATTGGCATAATACACAACGAATCTGTTTGTACAAAAGTCGAACTAAAGTAGTTTGAGTACTAAATGTTCCGTTTAAGCCAACCTAAATTAAATCGAAGCTGGAAAAGTGTAGTGTAAGTGTGTGTTATGTTAAAACCTTGGTTCTACCGAATCCAGGTAAGCATGAATAGATCCTGTAACTAACGAGGGAGTGAGGAGAAAGGAACCTTAGTAACTTCTACAAAGACGAAAAAGGAAAATAGCTCCTCCACCTGCGTTTGAAGTTTTTCCATGGAACCATTATTTTATGGTAAGTTAGTCTACGTATGTAATTATAAGAAAATATAAAAACGTTTATAAATAAGAAAAAGTGATTAATAAAATAGTAAAGACAATAAGAAAATAATTTATAAATAAGAAAAATGATTTAAGAGAAAAGACATTAAAATTAAAACAAAAAAGATTGTATAAATCAGTAAAGTGAATAAAAAAAATATAATAAGAGTTAAAAAAAAAGGAATGCTAAATTAGAAGTCATATGTATAGGGTTTTCTAATAACGACTAGACAACTTTTTTTTTTTATTGTAAATAAAAGGCAAACCATATTTCAAAAACTTTATTATTGGCTTGAAGTACAATCAAAACATTTATGAATGGAACTCGACTTCGTTCATATTTCCACCGCGGGCACGTTTACAGCGGTCGATTCGTTGGACTCAATTTTTAACAACTCGGCCACACATTTCGGCCGAAACGGCCGCTATTTCGCGTTCAATGTTGGCTCTGAGCTCTTCCAACGTCGTCGGCATGTTGGCATAAACCAATCACTTAACGTAGCCCCACAAAAAATAGTCAAGCAAATTTCTATAATTTGCAGTGTACTTTACCATGATAAAGATGTTGAGTTTACTAAATAAATTGACAGTGACAGTTTGATGATAAGGGAAAGAGTTGAGTTTACTAAATAAATTGACAGTGACAGTTTGATGATAAGGGAAAGAGTACGTTCACAAATTAAATTCAAAGTTGTCAAGTCCCTATTGGAAAACCCTATATTAATAATAAGAATTACTGTCGAAATAATTAATACTTCAATATGCAGATAGGAATGATCTGTGAACTGCAAAGCGGATTATTTAAGTTCATCCATCTTATCAAAATAGAAGCTTACGAGTATAAAGCAACAATTGAGAGACTAGAAGTTCTGCTGGGATTATTATCTACTTCAAAAAGCTCATCCTTGTATCCCGTCCTTTCCTAAAAAAAAAAACAATATATGAATAGAGGTAATTTGTTCAAAAATAAAAAAACAAAAACAAATAAAAAATTCCATTCTATCTATCTTGTAGAAAAGAAAAAAAAATTACATATATTTTTTGAAGATTATTTCTTTCAAATTTTCGTTGTAACTGTGGCAAATATGCGGTATTCTAAATTTTCAATTTTTGATGACGCGTTCGAGCATTACGAATAGTGTATGACTAATATTGGCCTCTAATTCCACAATCGTAACCGGCTTACTCATGTAGACTTTGGACTTAACATAGCTCCAAAGAAAAAGCCTAGAGGTGTGATGTCACATAATCTAGGCGGCCAATTCACTGGTCTAAAGCGTAAAATTAATTGTTCACCGAATCATTCGTCGAGACCACAGGCTTCAATTTCAGGTAGCAAATAGTCCATAATCATGGCGCGATAACGGGCGCCACTCACAGTTACGTTCCGGTCAGCCTCAGTTTTAAAGAAAGATGGACCGATGATTCCACCAGCCCATAAACCACACCAAACCGTCGTTTTGTCTAGACCCAATGACAGCTCTTCAACCTCTTTGGGTTGCTCCGCACCCCAAGTACAGCTATTTTATTTATTGATGGAGCCAATAAGCCAGAACCGGTTCTCATCGCTGAAAATAATGTTCGTCAAAAACATAAAGCTTTTCAAATGAACAACTACTGAAACAGTGACGATTCGGAAATACCATATCGGGGTGATAGGACGCATTGAAAAAATATCTCTAAAGGAATCACTCCTTAGATCTTGACTTAGAACATAAGCTTACAAGAAAAATGAGCATTTTATGAAAGATGACTTTTTTATGGATTTTTTTCCGCTGGATTTAAAAATCAAAGTTGTTCGCAGGGATCGTAGGAGAGGACAACGTAGGAATGCTGCTTTGTTGGATTCTCTGCTGCATACATTAAAGCGGAAAATGAAGGAAAAAACATAATTTTTCTTAAGAACAAAAAAAGGAATTAAAATTTACTCGTACATAAGTGTTTTTGGTGTTGTGATGGTGGATAACCCGACCGTCGAGTAAACAAACAAACTTGGTTTTGTCGCTTGACTGACATTGGCTTTGATCGTGCTTGACTCTCCATTTATTTCGACATTCCATTTTATAACCAAAGTTCTGTACAATTATGTTAAGGGTTACAATCTTCTTTTTATAACAAAAGTTTATAACAATTATTTTGTGCCACAAGGTTGAATTTTTTTTATAAAATAGTTTGTGAGATATTTCAATTTTTTCATTTTTTTTTACTCTTCACTTTAAAAACTGTATATCAAGTTAGAAATGTCCGTTATTAAAAAAATGAAAAAAAAAAATTAAACAAAAACTTTCCTTGAACTATGTACTAGTATAAACATGACATATGTATTTATTTTCGATCAGTCATAATGAAAATTTTGTTAAACTTCACTTGTGGTGTGATCGTAGAGTCTAGGGCATTAGATGTATTAAAATAAAGTGGATTTGAATTGAGCGGTGATTTTTTATTAGGAGTTAGAACATTGATGGGGGAAAGAGATTTGAAAAAATTAATCCAGAATTCGTAGATTGGGAAGTAAATAGAATAATAAGGTTAAGATGTATTTTGACTTTAGCTAGTTTATATGTTTCAGTTTTAATTTTTTTTTACGAAAAGAACAAAAATTGTATTAAAGTTAAAAAAAAGTATTAGATTTAATTTAGATATAGATAGAGTAAGATATTATTGATGTTAATTAAGCGAATTTCTAAGCGTGGTTTTGTCCAGCATGTACTAGTTAATTAATGATTGAAATTAAAATGCATTGAAAACGAAAAATGATAAAAATTGATTAATAGCATACGCCATTCATTGGGCAAAATTAAATATAGTTAACTCTTTTGTTCAATCCAATACAGAAACATATATTCCTGAAACAATTATTTTTTAAGCGGAAAATATTCCATATATATTAAAATAGATGAGGCATCAATGTTTGGAGAGGTTAAAGTAGCTTCAAACGATAAATACTTGTATTAAGTTTTTTAACTAGTAATCTATTAACAAATAAATTAAATAGAATGTAAAAACAAGATATATTGTATTTTAAAGAAACATAAAATGTGTGTATAATAACTGTCAATTAGCAATGATAACAATATTGTCGATTTAAAGTGCTTGTGGTGTATCCCACTGGTGGTGTATGCCCAGAATGGGAATTGCACTATAGTTTATAAAAAGCGTGTCCCAGAAGTCACCAGAATCTCACCAGGAATCTTGCTGTTTAATCAACTCAATGGTCCAGTCTTTATAAACAACGAGACTGTTGAGCTTGAGGGTATTTTAATTATCAAACATTTCAACAGTACAGCTGATTCAAGAAGTTACCAAACACCAACCTCTACCGGCAATATTGCCTCTATCATACAGACCAGACAAAATAGAAGAAGTTCTATCGCTTGAGATAAACAAAGCGTTATATGTCAGCCGCACCTAGGAATTCAGCTTACTTGAAACAAATTATGAAATCAACCTGTTGGTAAGCATCCTTATAATAAGCGTTCTAGACATTCACATATTTGCATTCAAAAGACCAAATAACAAAAGCCAATACACGATTAGAGACAAGATATTTACCATTAACAAGCTAGCATCAACCGCCATTGACATAGAACATATTCCTCACTTAGCAACGTCAACAACATCTCACGAGGACATGTGAGATAGGAAGAGATAGCGCCGCAAACATTTCTCATGCAAGGTATTCATGATTCCAACGAACAAACATCCAATGCTTAATCATGCAAATATCTTGTGTTTTCACACACACGAGTAAGAAAAATCAGGGGGAGTCTATCTATCTATCTGCCAATAGTACCAGCACCCACTACGTCAGCGCCGAGTACCTGCAGCCCAGAGAGAGCGTAAGCCGGACATTCACAGAAATATTACTCCGCGGTAACGTCATCACTTTTTCAGCAAGCATCGCAGGATGTTGTCTCACTTATGCCCAGAACATTTAAATGATTTGCAAAAGTATAATGCCCTGTCAAGACGCCATTAGGCGACCTGCAGTCTTTCCTGCTGAGGGACCGCAGAAAGGCCGCTGACCTCCTAGACAGGGAAGTATTCGTTTATTCTGCCTGCATCCCGGGGGGCCGTTGCATCTGCATTTTTGCTCATATCAGACCCAACTATTAATTGAAGCTTTAACAAAGGACACAGGTAGACCCAACGTCGGTTTCGAGTTCTGAAAAACTCTTCCCTGAGCCGTGCTTGGCAAGTTCATCGGCGATTTTATTTCCCGTAATCCCTTTGTGACCTGAGACTCAGACAAGGGTCACTGAATTTAACCTTCCGAATGCCTTCAGTGATCTCTTGCATTCTTGAACTAGCTTGGAAATCGTAAGAGTTCTCGCAGAGGTACAGATGCAAATGCTTCCCCCACCAGTTCTCTGCAATATAATTCGATTACGTTAATTTCTGCTGAAAAACAGATACAAGCATTCCTAACGTGAATTGAAATCTAACGTTGTTGTCCTCCAGAAAGACACCAGCGCCACATCCTGTATTGGTTTTGGGGACGTCCGTGAAGACCCGACTGCATTCCTTTCCTGGATCAGATTCTGGCCGAAGCTATTCCTGTGCACAAGGAAAGTCGATTTCGTATTTTTTCCGCAACAGAAGTTCCGGTGTCATTGCATCGGACAGCATGTCTATAAGACCGGAGTCATAAGAAAGCCAGCGCGCAAGGTCATAAAAGCTCCAATGAGTGTTGTGCCAAAGACCACTTCTTTTTAAACGGAAGTTGGCTTTGAAAGTGCAGCCTATGATATGAATATCAAGGGGAGGGAGATTCATCAATGCTACAATATCATCATGCTATCATCACCAATATGACTATTTTTCTATATCAATAAAACAAAATTCTAAAACAAATGCACTTTTGTTTACTCCACATTGAAGTTGGAGTATTATAAGTATTTTTTTGAAATGGCAGAGTAATCAACTGAAAAGTCTGCAGACATACATTTTGTCTATGGATTTTGTAATTCCAGTGCTGAGGTGGTACCAGCAGAGTATCAACGAAGATTTCCTACACGACCCTAATCAAAGGGTGTTTACAAACACTCGCCAGAAGATTGCGAGAAATTGGAACAACTACTTACAATCGAGCTGAACTACGTGCGAGAGGTATGAGAGATGCAGAATTATAGGAACCAATCCTGAATATGAAAGCAACAGAGCTATCAATTAATACACTCTCAATGTATTTACGCCTAAATATGTCCCGCCGACGAATTTTGCAAGTTTTGCAAAGAGGGATCCTTATTATGCAACACCAGTTCAGAAGTTATTGAAATGGCAGAGTAATCAACTGAAAAGTCTGCAGACATACATTTTGTCTATGGATTTTGTAATTCCAGTGCTGAGACGGTACCAGCAGACTATCAACGAAGATTTCCTACACGACCCTAATCAAAGTGTGTTTACAAACACTCGCCAGAAGATTGCGAGAAAATGGAACAACTACTTACAATCGAGTTGAACTACATGCGAGAGCTGTGAGAGATGCAGAATTATAGGAACCAATCCTGAATATGAAAGCAACAGAGCTATCAATTAATGCACTTTCGATGTATTTACGCCTAAATATGTCCCGCCGACGAATTTTGCAAGTTTTGCAAAGAGAGGGATCCTTATTATGCAACACCAGCTCAGAAGTTATAACCAGCAAATCTGCCTGGGCGATTGGAATTTTGCAATTGGTTGCTGGAATAGCATTTCGAAGGCAATATGTTACATTTATCTGAAATATTCTAGGGACAGCTTAGTTCCAATTTACTATTCCATTTTCCGAAAAACTTAACTCGTGCTTTGGCACCATAAGTGAAGTATACCAATATATAAATTAAAAAAAAAGATAACATTACGAAATTCCATAACCTACACAGATGGGTGAATGAAAACCCGTATACAATAAGAACGACATGATTTAACATCGATTCAGCGTAAGCGTGTGGGCAGAAGTAATTGGTAATAAGTTAATTGGACCTTTCATACTTCCACAAACACTAGACAGTGAAACTTATGTGTCATTTTTGCAAAATCAATATCCAGGACTGCTAGGGTTTTCCAATAGGGACTTCACAACTTTAAATTTAATTTGTGAACGTACTCTTTCGCTAATCATCAAACTGTCACTGTCAATTTATTCAGTCAACGAGCAACGTCTGCAAATTATAAAAATTTTCTACAGATATTCGGAGTCGCAAAATCATCTTCACTGACGAAGCTCATTTTTGGCTCAGTGGGTTCGTCAATAAGCAAAATATGCGTTATTGGTCGGGTGAAAACCCACATGTGCTTCATGAGTCACCACTTTGTTCACAAAAAATAACTGTTTGGTGCGGTTTGCATGCCGGCGGCGTTATTGGGCCATATTTTTTCGATGACGATAACGATCGTCACGTTACTGTGAATGGTCAGCGTTATCGCGCCATGATCACCTAATATTTTTGGCCCGAATTGGAAGATATGGACTTGGACGACATGTGGTTTCAACAGGATGGTGCCACAAGCCACACAGCACACGCTACAATCGATTTATTGAAGAGTAAGTATGGTGAGCGTGTTAAGTTATTGGCTTATATCAACACGCCGTCGATGTTGGAATAGCTCAGAGCCAACATTGAACGCGAAAGCGGCCGTTTCGGCCGAAATGTGTGGCATAGTCGTCGAAAATTGGGTCTAACGAATCGACCGCTGCAAACCTGCCTGCGGTGGCTATATGAACGAAGTCGAGTTCCATTCATGAATGTTTTGATTGTACTTCAAGCCAATAATAAAGTTTTTGGACTATCTCAAATGGTTTGCCTTTTATTAAAAAAAAAAGTTGTCAAGTCGTTATCAGAAAACCCTATATATTTGTTTTATTAAAATATGTTGCGAAGCATATGCGGATGAAATTTTAACTCGCATATAATTCGGAACATATTTTTCGGACGGTAGCACTCAGACACAAAACTGTTCCATTGTACTCCATGTGTTACGACTGCCAACAGTACGCAAGATTGGTACTGAGGTCCTATGCGGTCCTACACTACCGCGCCCAACACTGCTGGATTTCGGCTATCAAGTGGGAACCGATGCTTTCAGTTTAGCGAGGGCGTTGAATGGTATTTTTTTTTAGTAATAATAAAAAAATAGTCCTATTGTGGATTTATTTATTTAATTTTATACCTCGAAAACTGTAAGCCTCAGGTAAAAAGAAAACAAGAAATTATGAGCAAGCTTTTTCGTGATATAACATATGTGATATCCCCAAAACTTTATTAAAAAAAAAAAAAAAAATTATGTTTCAAGAACAATATCAGGAAAATTAAAGCATGGATGGAAATAATGTTTGAACATGAACTACCCACTACCTTGGTACCTATGTATCTAAAGGACCTTTTTAAGCACCCTGATAATCAGAGGGTGTTAAACATATACCCCCCTCCTTCCCATACAATTTTTCTCATAACATGAAACATTGAATCAGATGCTAAAATATTAGTATCCCAAACCGGATCACCCTGTATACACATGATACGGGTATAACTTTTTCTTTATTTTATTTTATTATGTACGAAAATTTTGAACTCGGTCTGTGTTATACGAGTATTTTTTTTTTCCTTCATTTCCTGAGCCAATGACGCTCTGTTGTTTGATTTGATATAATATATATATATTATAATATAATATATATTCCGTATGGATAAAATATTAAGTATATGTATATACAAGACAAAATAAAAATTTATTTATTATTTTATTTAAGAATACTTGTTTTTGATAAAAATCTTATCTTAGTGATATATGCATACACTCCTCAAGCAGAGGGTTGCGGGTTCGAATCCCGTGCGAGGCAATTCTCTGAAAAAGTCTTTTCGTAGAATTTACATGTAGTTATATGAGAATCCCGTCGGCGTCAACTCTGACATGAAGGCATAACATTGATGTTGGAGTGGTTGCTGGCTGGGCTAAATGTAACGATCTAACAACTAGCACGTACTGAGACCCACTGGTTGAGGATGCACTTGCTCGTCAAGTCCAGTTTGACAACGGACACCTGAGTTTCAATCTACTACACCACCCGCCCGCGCCCTCGAGAAAACAAGTAAAAGGGTATTCATATATATGCTTAGACATCATAAAACCGATGAGCCAAAGACAGCTAATACAGTCAAAATGACGAGACCGATGAAAGAAAAGAAAAAAAACTGTACAAAAAATTTCGGATTAAGTGCAATGGAAAAAGAGAGATCATACGCCAAATTACGTCATACGGACAAAAAATAAGTTCGGCCACTACAAGCTCGGTGTCTCAAGTCCTCGCCACAATTTCAGAAAAACTAGAGGACAGACTTAAGTTAATCAACTCTTGTTTGATAAACCAAGCAAGCTCGAGTTCGAACCTCGAAAGAAATTTAACAAACAGGAATATGAAATAGTTGCTTAAGATTATAACATCGAACGCAGGCCGTTTTTTTGAAAAAATCGACGAATTAGAAATTCTTGTATGCAAAAACTACCATATATTGACATATGCTTGATTACTAAAACTTATTTAAAAAAGGGAGCTGAATCCAAAATACCATAAGAGGTTACTTATTTCATATGTTTACTGTATCTGAGTCTGATACTTTTCCAGTTTTCTATCAAAGTATGGTATGAAACATGTTCGAACCGTGCTCTACTCTGTTCAAGTTAATCCGTCAGAAATGGTCAACCGGTCTATACTGGCTAAAATACGGCCATACATACAGGATACCAAAAGAACTGGGATGTTCATGGTGCACGATTCAACCAAGTTTAAGGCATATTTTGCCATTTTCGGGAAACATATGATTCAAGACACCAAATAATATGAAATATTAGCACTTTTTGGTATAGCCTTGAGCTCTTACAGCGATGCCGTTTTTATTTCCTCAATCACAATCACCTCAATATGGTGACTGAGGCATGATTACCGTGTTGATTTTGGCCAAGCAACTAGCTTTAAGCTACGAGTACTTCTTTGCCCCACTAAATTATGCCTTACGTCGGTTCCGTGGAGTGAGACAAGGTCAATGATTTTTTGCAGAGGTTAGATTTAGCGAGTCAGGGTCTCATTTTGGCATATGCATGGTGTGCATATTCTGTTGTTCTAGGACAAGTTTGTGGCTTTAGAATTGACATAATGTGTGTCGTTTAAAAGGTTCGAGTCTTGAAAATGAACCATAAGCAACATTTCTAGAGTTTTCTCTCGAAGGGATGTGAAAGTATCGACTTATTTTGCTAACAGACTTAAGCTATTTGAAGAGTCCTTTGATAGAACTTTTTAGAGACGGGAAAATATTTTTCGTTTTTCCATTTCCATGGGGGTGGCCCTTTTGTAGTGGTATATGCCGCGGGTTCGAATCCCGTGCAAGTCAATTCTCTGAAAAAGTCTTTCCGTAGAATTTGTATGTTGTTATATGAAAGTCCCGTTGGCGTCAACTCTGACATGAAGGCATAACATTGATATTGGAGTGGTTGCTGGCTGGGCTAAATGTAACGAACTAACAACTAGCACGTACCAAGACCCACTTATTGAGGATGCGAAAAATACACCTGAATTTCAAAGTACTACACCACCCGCCCGTGGCCTGGTGAAAAAACCAGTAAAATTGTATTCATATCCCCTTGATGCGCGCGGGACTCTGAATTAATCGTATTTTATTTATTTACGGGAACATATTAGGGTTGCTGATGTTTACAGTACGAATTTTATTGTTTCAATAAAAATTTATGAAAACCCTGTAATTTTCTTTTTTTAATATTTGGAGAATTTCGATTAACGACTTCAGTGTGATGACCTCTGGGTTATGTCTGCTTGTACAAGATTTTAAGTTTCGACACCTTTCTGCTTTTGCGTTGGTGCAGTTCGCCAATTGATGTTTTGCTGAATGTGCCTTCGTTGTTAGTGTGTAGATACTAAGCTATAGTACTGTACATTGTTCGTTTTCTAGTCTCATCCATTAGCTTTAGGAGCCTGTCAATCCCCTCGTCATATACGAACGTGCCCATGCAATTTATAGTATGTTGATTAGTGTCTGTCAGCAATATTCGTGTGTTGAAAATTAGAACATCCAGATAAAAGCGATGTCTGGGAAATGGCAGACTATCCGTCGATTTTAAATCGATTCGACACATAACGCTGTGCTGACCCCACCAATTAAGTAGTAGATTCCTTCTAGTGTTTAATGAATTATTTTCCCAATCTCTGTGCTTGACGATTAAATCTCCGCCTATTATGAAATAGTTCACTTTCCTTTCTAGCCTTAGGAATCGAAAAAGTGTTTCGAGTTCTGAGATGAATAACGTGGATTCAGTAGCTTTAGGCGCATAAACGGAAACTTTGTACAACAGCCTTCAACTATGGAGAAGGATGTACAAGATGCAGGCTTCCAGCACCTGGAAACTACGCACTGCGCAAGCCTTTTCTAATGAAGATCGCAGCACCACCTCCTTGTAACTAATTGAGTTGAGTCGATTTCTTCTTACAACTTTATAATTTCTGTGCCTGATTTTGTGCGTTTTATTTAGCACTGTTTCATTAACTATAAGCACATCAGAGACTTGTTCTTTGAGCAACTTAAACAGTTTGGCTCCTTATCATTAAATTTGCACCCAACACAAAGATTTAATGGTTCGCTCCGCAATGTTCGTACCCATTACGATTCGAATTGCGTGAGGCCCGGAAGCAATGCATAGATCTGATACATGTGCGTGGCCTGTACCTTGTACGGTAATACCCGCTTCTAATTGTTGGCTCTGATCATAGTGAACCGCTTCAATATTAGAAAACCGAGCTCGTCGCACTTTCTCGCAGTAGTATGCACATACAAGTAAACATACATACGCATATATCTACGTAGCGTGTGATTAAATAGCAATGATAGTTTTTCCAATTGTTATATTTCAGAAGTTCCCATGCATTGCTTAACGCTTGCGGAACGTTTTATTGAAATTCCGGCTTATGTATGGTAAATACTTAACGTGAACCTCGCCTGAAGTTAGTCGTCACATGGCATCAGCGTGCAAGCAATTCGTAGCACCGCGAAAATGTTTGAGCACAAAAACACATTTTTTTGGATCTTAAGCCACTAACCAGAGATTGGTGCGAAATAAATAAAACTTAGCCATCGTAGCGGCGAGTATCGAAGAAGACCCATAAATGTCGATTCGACGTCGATCAGCTGAATTGGGCATCGGCAGAGAGTTGATCTGGCTTATTTTGTTATTGGATTTGGGCCTACATCCATTAAAGATTGTGATGAAGTAAGAACTGAAACCGAACAGCGCCGTAAGTTTGCTAATTGGGCGTTGGAGATGTTATCGGGAGATCCGGATTCTGGAAAAAAATCATAAGAATATTTCCAAATAATTCACAAGTGTTCGGCCAAGCACCAGTGCATTTACAAATATAATGGCGACATCATCGGACCTTATTTCTTTCGAAAAGAGGAAGAAGAAACTGTTACCTTCAATGGTTTCAGGTATAGAGCAATGTTGATCGATATTCTGTGGTCAGAGATGGACAATATCGATATATCTGAGCTGTGGAATCAACAAGACGGCGTTACGTGCCATACAGGCGACGCAGCGTTCGTCAAAGATATGAAGGAGAAATTTGGGGACTGGGTTATCTCACAGCGAGCATATTACCATTGGCCGAGATAATGCGATTTAAAATTGATCGATTATTTTCTCTGTGGCTACGTTAAGTCCTTAGTTTAAAAAGCTTTGGACTAGCCGGGGCCAACATTCGACACGTTTTTGTACGCCTCACATATTAGACCGAGTCATCAAAAATTTAAAGCACTGCCAGTCAAGCCAAGGTGGCCATTTTAATGATGTACCATTCCAAACATAATGGTATGAACGAAGCTTAATAAAGCCAAAATCAATTTTATATTTCACACCGTTGTTGCTTAATTTAATTTTTTTTTCCTCTCGTTCTTATCTGCTCGCTCTACTGATTACGCATTAAGCATTATTATACTCGCTGCTTAAGTTCGTTGCAAATTATAAATAAATTCTTTTACCACCTTTAATATGGAAATTATATTCGTTTTCTTTCTTTTAATGACAGCATATCTATGTATAGTATTATATGTATTGTTTTGAATTTTTTCTACTGCTTCTTATCAAATGATTGCATTTGAAAGCCCACCGATTTCTACCGATTATGTAAATAACGTTTCCGTGTACAATAAATTGCGTATGTAGTTTCAAAAATTTTGTGCTTTTGGTGTTGGCTTCTGTAAACGTTTAGGCACGATATCATCAAGAAGGGTAGTAGTTCATTAACGTCAAGGAGAAAAGTGTGGAAGGTGTAACAAATCAGGACAGGAATCAAGAGTCTGAGAAAAGCTGGGTGAGTCGATGCGTACCCAGAATCGATAATAGTAACTTCGAAATTTATTCTTAAAGGCAGGGTAAAAATCAGAAAAACATATCAAGATATGATTCTTGTCTGGAAAGGATAAATGTCCACTTTAAATATGTTATTATTATAGAAATTATCTATGATTTGTAATTACTCTGATTGATTTAACATTCCAAGTCAGTTACCGCATCCCTATGAAGAAGGGTATCTGCTTTGAATACAAGATCTCACATATTGTAAATAAAAAAAATCGATGACCTCCTCAAACGGACACCAAGACAGGAAATGATTTTTATCGATGGAGATTTGAATCTACACACCAGGGAATTGAAGTACGAATACGAACACTGCCATTAAGAAAACGTTTTTGGAATGAAAAATTGAGCGGGAAGATATGTATCATATTGTATATTTCATATATTTAAGTTATTCAAATCATACAATCTAGTTTTACTAAATAAGTATCATAGATTTTCGTCTATGCTAGAATTACATGAAACAACTAGTTACAGATTCGAAACCAGAGAAAAACCAATAAAAACAGATATACTGGATCCAAATAAGTAAAAAAATTATGTGTTGAAAGGATGAAAAAAAGCCAAACTATTTATGTGTTATACCGGACATAGCGAAACCGATAATGAGCATCATGAGTTATACTACGAATGATGCAAAAGAAAGAAGAAACCAATATCCAATATCTTTGGATTCCTGAAGTTATGGCGAACAAAAAAATGTATTGCAGGGGAGGTCTATTTTCACCTCACTCCAAGTTATAGGCCGTTAAAATGAACTTTTCCACCTACGAACAACGGAAGTTATTGCAAACCACTATTTTATTCAGTCAAATGGGTCACAAAATAAATTTAATATCCCTTTGAATAGTTTCTGTGGTCCTAAAAAGGACAGCTACGCTTTGAGATTTCAAAACGCTTTTATAGTACAATTTCGAAATGTTGCCCGTGCATTTGGATGCACGTTTTAGTGCGTTTAATGAATTCAGACTGCAAATTGATGTTTGGTAAAATGCCTCTTAGCTCCGCTGCCACTATATTTATTCTCTCTTAGAGCGCTTCCCGACTTGAAATCTCAGTCATATAAACCCTGTACAACAGTTTCTTTAGCTGAATCCGTTAGAAAGCTACGGCCTTTCTTTACCTTGAAATTAGAGGTTCCTCAATTTAACGGCCCATAACTTGGAGGAGATGAAAAAAGACCCCCCCTGCAATACAATTTTTTGTTCGCCATAACTTTAGGAATCTTCAGCTATCAAGACGCAAACCTAAATTGGGACACCCTGTATGTACGACAGTCGTTCGTGCAGCTTAAACTTAGGTATCGCAATGTTGGACGACATGCGAGAACTTTATAATCGCATTACAGGAGGTTATAATTAATTATTAGAAGTAAACGCAATCGTGGAAGTCTTCACGTCATCAAACTCTTGGTCGAAGCAAAAAATTTAATTCTTAACATCTATAATATTTTGAAGAAGTCGTTGTGCCGAAGTGCGAAAAATTTAAATACGAAGGTTCCGTCCTTAACTACGCCGTAATGATGTCGCACATGGAGTAACTTAAAGGGCTCGGACACTTGTAACATATACGTTTACATTACAACATTACAATGTTGCACGATTTTGTTTTATTTAAGCAAAAAGTATGCGCATATTTGGAAGTCGTAAAGTTAGAAATCCAAAGTAGAAAAACTTCAGCTATGTTCAACAAAGGTTGCACTAAATCCGTCCAAAAAATACTCAAGAATCCAGTTTCAGCCCAGGTTATAAAAATAGTCGAAAAGCAAAATAATTGCGTCGTTCTAATGCTAAAACATCAACAAATTCTTGGTCATTAACAAGATGATCGAAAATAGAGTAGGCTTTAAAATGGTCTCACAGGCTTAGCCAGCCACACAAGTAGCGAAGTAACAACATAGATGCCTGGGATAAATATGTAGCACGAGATATAACTATGTACAATATACATACTTGTTACATACTTTGTGTAAAATGCTTATGATGCAAGTGGGAAACTGAACACGCACTTTACCGGTACGATTTCATTTCTGGCTCTGTGGAATGTATATATATGTGTGTGTTGTTTTAATATTTTTAACACATTATATTGTTTTTAATTTATTTATTTGTGATATCAGTGTTGAGTGAGTGAGATTTATTTGTGGTAAGTTTGCGATAGTTTTCTTGTAAGAATGATAGATACAAATTTGATTTAATGCATGAATTCGTAGATGTGTGTTGGTGTGCTGAAATGCTTGACTGCGAGTTTGGGCTTTCATAGGAGCTGTACAATTTAATGTCGTGTATTGCGTGGATCGTAAATGGAATTCCACAAATGTGGAATGTATTGATGAATGCTTGCGTAAGTGTTTGATATTCAACGTTGGCTTGTGTGAAGTAATACAAATTTCTATGTTTATTTACCTTTTTATTTGAGTGGATTGGAAACATTTATAGTCTTATTATAGGTATTGCTTGTTTTTAAAGACAATGTGAAATATGTGGATTTGAAAGACAGTGATAGGAATCCACAAGTTGGCACGGTCTTATTCCGATAGCACAATTCCTCCTATAGACTAGGTCAGCAGGATTATGATGGGTAGCAAAATGGTTCCATATCTTGAATTTGTCAACTTTCTCCAATCGAGAAAGAGTAACTGAACTCACAATTGCTAACTGGGACTTTGAAATGTGCAAGTGCATGTGGACAAGTGCATTTAAATGACAAACCCTAAAACCTTCTCTATGATTACAAAATACTCTTATCATAGGTCGCAATACTCCATCACTACCACCATCAATGGAACCCACTCCACTCTCATTCAAATCCATTTTTAAGTAGTGAAATAGTATGAGAACCTAACTACGCATTCTGAAAACAAGAAACCTCTTCCCTAGAGCAACAACAGTTCATTAAAAGGGGTATATGAAATAACATCAGGCAGATTTCAAGAGAAAAAAAAAAAAATAAATAAAAAGAAAAAAAAAAGGAAAAAGTGAAAAAAAAAACAAAAAGTAGCAAAAATAAAAATTTAAAAAAAAGAAAACTAGCAAAACAAAAATAAAAAATCTACTGATACTTGTTGATAGATGACGATTTCGATTAGCTGTTGTTCTTTGCGTCTTCTTCTTAAGTCTTCCTCGTTTAACATCTCGTGGCAATAGCACGCATTACTCTCTCATTCTCTACCAGTATCGCTTCAGCTTCTGCATTCTCTTTCACATATACTGAACCAAAATGTGTGTAAAAAGAAAACAGCTGTTTATAGCGCTTGAGATGCACAGCTTGTTGATAAAGGTAGCGGTTCTTCCTAGCTAGGCTACCGTACATGTAGATATTGCTGTTGTTTTCTGTTTTGATATCCACATCTTAGAGACATAACTGCCTATGATTTTTGCAGTAAAGAGCAACTGCATGCAGGACGGTGTTTCTTTCGGCTGGAGAGCTGAATTTAACTACAATGGGAGAGTCTTTTTTTATTGTATTTGAATACGTTCATCGCTTTTGCTGAGAGAGAAAAATGTCTTTTAAAGGCCTACAGTCAAAGTTGTGACAGATGTGATGGAAAATTGTCTTCAATTCTTCAATTGTTTTCATTTGCTAGCTGTGGGACACCAAAAATAATGGCATCGGCTAGAATTTCCCGTCGTTCGAAAGCTTCACATCTTTTTTGGAGATCAGTCACTTCCTCTTCAAGGGTCTGCGATTCAGCTAACGCGTCTTCCTGCGTTTGAAGAGTATAATTGGACTTTTCAAATTCGTCAATACGAATCTCAACTTTCGCTTGTCGTTCTTTTAGGTTACTAAAAGAAAGCTCAACCTCTTTAACATGCGAAGATAGAGCTCCCTTGAATTAAAATATAAAATAAAACTAAACTTATTGATTCACTTTTAATTCACAATTTAAAACTATTTAAAGACTTGCTAGAGGACACTCTTTACTTCTAATGTAGGGAAGTGAAAGATATTGAAAAAGTTTTGCCGGACGAGACGTCGATACGTCTACTCACTTTCACTGAACATTGAAGTGTATTATATATACTAAATAAATAATCTACGTATTTACAAAATAAGTAAGAACAAAGAAAATGCACCTATTTGTTTATATTGAATTCCGGTAGACGAAAAGTTTCCGGGACAAAAACAATCTCTGGTGCAGCTACATAGAATCGTCTAACAGATTGTTTCCAGTGTGGAATACTCCAGTAAATGAAATATGTGGAGTTGAAAAATCTAATCCATTAAAAATCTTGCGGGAACACTTATCCACCAAAAGAACAACAACAAATCTTCCAGCAAGAATCATTCAATTTTGTAATCAAATTTCTTCTTTTTTGTATTTAATCGTATTTAAATGGCATAAAACGACCAAATGTTCGATTGTGAACTTAGAAAAATTGTTAGAAAATGACACCACTACTTTGGTTTATTAGCAACGTTGTAATGTATATTTCAGTTAAACAGTATTCTGTCTTACATTCAAGCTTACATCTGATGTGTTTATTTTCTGCTCAAATTGAATTTAATTAACTCTTATTTGCAACACATGTGAAGTTGAAAACTTCCAATACTCTTTCAGGTTTCATCTTAAAGCTACACCAGAGGCTTGTCACCGCGGAGAGTCCTTTTGATTTGCACAGCTATGATAAAACCAATATCTATGATTTGCTTTGCGAAATGAGTTATTACTCAAATCGCCACTGCGGATATAACGTGAACTTCTGTCTTAAGGCCATATTTCGTTCAAAAAGAATTGGGTTTTCGTTCAGCTCGCATTCCAATATCGTTAACTTCGCGCATAAAGGCTGCCATTTCGAATCTTACAAAAATGCGAAGTCGGCTTTCCCCGTACTTAAAACTGGCTTTGGTCGGGTTCAAAAATGCAAAGCTTCCTTAAACGGGATTGGAAGGCTAAATTTGCTGAGGCACAAGTAGACAGTAGCACAATAACAGTAGAGTTACTTTTAAACTCAATTATAGGAGGCAATAATGTTAATATACGCGTAAAATATCAATTAATTAAACAATTCCCAATTACTACAAATAATAAATTAAATGTGTGCTTGTATTTTCCTAAATAACATAATGTTAAAAATTTGAGAATTTATCATATGAATAAGAATCATACACTGGCATCTTCCTTTGCGCTCTTTTTCAGTATTTTTAACTGATTTTTTGTATTTATTTCCAGGTGTAATGGAATAAATATTTAAACTCATATTGATAAAATTATCTTAATATTAACTCTTATCTTTGTCTCTTAGTCATATAGGGTTTTCCAATAGGGACTTGACAACTTTGAATTTAATTTGTGGACGCACTCTTTCACTAATCATCAAACTGTCACTGTCAATTTATTCAGTAAACTCAACATCAACTTGGTAAAGTACACTAACGAGCAAAATCTGCAAATTATAAAAATTTTCTACATATATTCGGAGTCGGTGACTGCAACTTTAGAGCGTTAACTCCAATTTTCGGTCGTAATTCTCGCCTTAGTAGACATGCAATAACAAGTTTAGTGCAAAAATTTGAGTCTACATATTCGTTGTGTGATGCTGCCATGTCAGTGAGACAACGGGTTGGTCGAAGTGTCGAAAATATCACTGCCGTTCAGACGTCCGTAGCAAACGATCCAAATCAGTCAATCAGTTCATTTTTGGCTCAATGGGTTCGTAAATAATCATAAAAAATAAATAAAATAAAAATAATCGTAAAATCACCACTTCATCCACAAAAAAATAACTGTTTGGTGCGGTTTGCATGCTGACGGTGTATTGGGCCATATTTTTTCGTTGACGATAACGATCGTGAATGGTCAGCGTTATCGCGCCATGATCACCGATTATTTTTGGCCCGAATTGGAAGATATGGACTTGGACGACATGTGGCCACAAGCTACACAGCACACGCTACAATCGATTTATTAAAGAGTAAGTATGGTGAGCGTGTTATCTCAAGACATAAGCCAGTCGATTGGCCGCCTCGTTCGTGCGATTTAACGCCGCTTGAATATTTTCTGTGGGGCTACGTTAAGTTATTGGCTTATGCCAATAATCCGACGACGTTGGAAGAGCTCAGAGCCAACA
The DNA here is from genome assembly GCA_907269105.1 of Volucella inanis. Lineage (NCBI taxonomy): Eukaryota > Metazoa > Arthropoda > Insecta > Diptera > Syrphidae > Volucella > Volucella inanis. Next base: position 45,794,219 of record OU026155.1, on the reverse strand, counting down.
TTGAAAGCGAAATAGCGGCCGTTTTGGCCGAAATGTGTGGCAGAGTCGTTGAAAATTGGGTACAACGAATCGACCGCTGCAAACGTGCCCGCGGTGGGCAAATGAACGAAGTCGAATTCCATTTATAAATGTTTTGATTGTACTTCAAGCCAATAATAAAGTTTTTGAAATATCTCAAATGGTTTGCCTTTTATTTAAAAAAAAAAATTGTCAAGTCATTATTAGAAAATCCTATAGAAACTCAAATATACAAGAGCAAGCCTTCATATTATACATATATGTTTGCTATACATCCCAAAAAATAAGATGGGTTGGAACTTAGTCACTACTTAAGTGCTTGCGTTGCATGCAACATTTAAGTCGTTGAAACAATTAAGGCAAAGACAATTTTCACAAAGTTAGTGCAAAACACCTGCTGACAAATTCAAGTACTTCTATTCCTCTAATAAACGGAATACTCATTATCGATATTAAATTCATCCCTTATTTATATATAAGCATCTAAAATTGCCCTTCTAAAAAGGATGGTTTGTTGTACTTGCAAAACACACCCTACTAGTTTATAGATGTACAAAATGATTCTTCCACGAAAAGGCAAGCATCTAATCAATGTGTATGTTCAGGACTATGACTCAATTGAATTAAATCCCCTTGATTTTTCAGTTATTCCTTACAACACCATCACTGTTATATCAATGAAAACATCTTAGTATTTTGCTCAAGTGCTTCCTGAGTGTAACAACACAACACCAGGCAGAGAGGGTAGCGAGCATTAGCCTTCTCAATCCCACAGGGGTGATAGAGCAAATTGAGGGGTAGTAAGAATAGCGGCGATACTTACATTTGGTGTCATAAGTCGTAAATATTTCCAGCAATTATTTACTTTTCTCATTCAAGCCCTTATTGATGTTTATTTCACGGTGGCTTGGTAGGATATCTAAACTGTTAAAGAATAAAAATATTTCCCACAAGTGTTTCTCTGTAACGGAGGGTGGAAAATTTTGGATTCGTTATATTTGAAAAAAAAAATTTTTTTTTTTTTTTTAACATCGCAAATATATTTTATATCAAATTATTATATATGAACTCGTACGTACGTGTGTTTTTCTTTTTCTAGAGTAAAACATCATAATTAAAAATTACACTTTACATTTATGAGGTCCGTTTGTGAGAGTAGTACTTATTTTAATAATTAACAATTTTGATTAAATTAAATTCATCAATAAAACGTTTCCCATGCCAAAGTTTCCGTAGACCGACCAGCGAAGTACCATATGTGTCATTGGTGACTGGATTCGCAATCTACAATACTACAATACAATAAGTTCACTATTGCATTTCTTAGCGTTAGATTTTTTGTATGTACATATGTACATAAATCCAATTTAGTGATTAAGTTTTTTTAAGTTATATGAGTACTGCGATGTATTTTGCGCCTCTTCTAAATTTTTTCTAATTTGCTTACATCTCAAATATTCTATTATGGTTTATCCTCAACGTCCGGTTTGAAATTTCAATTGCATGTATTTGCGCTAATTGTATGCTGTTCTTTCGAGCAGGCAATTCTCATTCCAAAACTTTATTCAATAACATGTAAGGATATTACGGTGCGTGATACAAAATCTGGTAGGTGGAGGCGTAATTTATTGTAATAAAATTTCTCAGAATTACATTTACTTCCTAAATGTTTCCGAATCACAGTCCTGTGAGCCATAATAATAGGTGGCTTGTGCTACGGTTTTAAAGGTTTTGAATTTTAATTTTATAATTTTTTAATATCGTTTTTACCTATAAAATACTTTCATGTAATATTAAGACCACTTATGGCAATTTATTTCCTTACTCTAAAATATCATATTAGCGATAGTCCAGGTGTCAATATAATTCCCAGGTATTTATACTATGCTAATACCCCTAAATTCTTCCTTGCCAAGTGCCAATTTTTCTGTGCTTGCCCTTTGGCATTTTTTAGAATATAACTTTTTTAATTTATATAAGCTGTTTCTAAATACCAGAGGTTGAAGTAATTTTTCAGTCTGTAGTGGTTGTCGTTCATCTACCAAAATAATAGTATCATCTCCATATTTTTCGATATGTATGCAAACTTAATCGATGGCTTTCAAAAAATAGTCTAAAGAAATACATACATATAGCAATAAGCTGAGAATACTATCTTTCTAATATGGAAATACCGTGATATTTCGAATATCGCTCTAATTTTAGTATAGGTACATCTTCTTTTAAAAAGTTTAGGATGAGTTTATAGAAAAGCAGCTTTCTATTAAAGTAACATACTTAAATGCAGCCGTGAGCTCCAGGGGAAACCCGACAACTTTTGTTAGCGTTTTTAATACACGAGTACTTGTTAGGCTATAACATAAATGATACAATATATACCTTTTTAAAATCGTCCTTTTAATTTGTGGAGTAGTATTAAATGGAAACATTGAAAAATACATAAATCTTTTTATAAAAAGAATTTTTTTTATTATTAACAAACTTTATTAATAAATGATATTAAATATTTGCAACAATAATTCCAAATTTCCATCCTTTCTTTTGTAATAGAGGTAAGACTTTAAGAAAACGTAAGTGTCGATCATAATTCCACCATCAAGTGAAAGCAGAGCTATGGATTTAAAGCGCAATTCATATCAGCAGGTATCACAAACGACAAGACAAAGTATCACACGATTGTCGTAGCGATGGAAAGTACATATAATCGTTTCACAAGTAAGTTATATTATCCTAAAGCCACCGAATAGTGACATGTATACGACCTGAATCGTTTAATCGACCAATTCGCTGACTCCAAGCAAAAGCAAATAAAGAAACTGCTCCAGGACTTGGAATTAGGCTACACGCAGCCTTTACACTTGCTGCGAGAAATGCGCGATCTCGCTGGTGGTCAAATGAACGACAATATGTTAAAATCAATTTGGATGAATAGACTACCGCCAAATATACAGTCTATCATTTCGATTAGCAGTGATTCACTCTACAAAGTTGCACTTCCAGCCAATCAGATTGTGTAGGTTTATGACGTCCCGATGGTGAACACATTTACTACACGTGATTCTCCCATTTCACAGACATCACTGGAGAGACAGTTCGCAGAGATTATGAGGGGGAGATAGCAACTTTTAAAACATCCATGAATCATTAATCTAGGAATAAAACATGAAAAAAGCTTTAAATTAAACAGTCTGTCATCAACAATCAGTAAATGACAGACTTTATGCATCTAACAACCGCCTCCTCTTGGTCGACACCAACTTTAACCCAAAATTTCTTATTGACACCGGGGCCAACATCAGTGTTATATCCCCACTTGCTCGCAACATCATTTTCATCTTCCAGCGTATTTTGGATCACATTTTCCTCGAATTTCATCTCTCTCGACCATATCTAGACGACATTATAATCTCATCAAAGGACATACACGAACATCTTCAACACTTCCTCTTTGAGAAGTTGAGGAAGTACTACGTCGTCATAAATACATCGAAATGTATGCCGGGTAAACCTGAAGTACGTTTTTTGGGTTATTCGGTCAGTATAGTGGGAATCAAACCACCATCAGAGCGAATTTAAGCGTTGCAAGATTTTAAGCTACCTGAACGAACGTGCGATCTGAGACGTTTCTTGGGAATGATTATTTTTTTCCGGAGATTTTTGAACCGCGTCGCTGCTGATCAGCTGCTGCTATCAAAAGAAATCAAGGGGAATAAAAAAAAAAATGATAAAGCGATAATCAACTGGACGGATTCTTATTTTCCCGAAATCAGGTACGCCTTGCCATTAACGGTTGATGCCTCGAGCACTGCTCGGCGGTGATAAATGGCTCTCGGATTTTACTCGAAACGATGAACTAATTTCAGCAAAGGTATAGCACATACGACCGCGAGCTCCTTGACGCGTATAAAGCTGTAGTTATTTAGTTAGTTGACTTTTATTTTCAATAAATGTTTTACAATGTAGCGATTAACCTAAATCTTTAATGGTTTGGCCTGTGGCCGTCTACCAGGTTGAAGAAATACATACTTAAGTTTTACATTAAAAATCTCCATCTATGATACGCTTTCTATAACAAAGTGCTGCTACTGAGTAATCATATAATATTTTCCATCCTTTTTCTCCATTTAAAATGTTCATTACTTCATCTTCGTCTAAATCATGTTTTCCGACCATTGATAGTCAAAATTTTTTAAAATCGGACAAACACCAAAAAAATGTAAGATGTCTTCTCTCTTCTTCATGTTGCAGAGGTCACAAAGTATTGGTAAATCTGGTCTATGGGGTATAAAGTTTAGTTGAACGAGTTCCCCTCTCAGTTTGAAAATAGTACTTATTTTGTCAACTGCGTGACTATCTATGGAAGTATGTTTTTTCATTTAGAAAATGGTTTAGTTTGCTGTAATAGTTCCTAAACAGTGAAGATTCAGCTTCTTCGACATATTAGTCATATGTATGTCTGCCAAAATTCTCCAAAACCAAGTTAAATTTTTCTCTTAAAAGATGAGGATGCTCGTTCACTTGAATAGACAGATTTACTCCGCATTCAGAAGCTGTTTTTTTCTATTCCTCGCAAATGCCATCGTTTGTTCTATGCTTCTTAAAACTACGTTTGTTATTCTGCATTCATTCATTTCTAGTATTTTTAGGATAAAGTTGAAGTGCATTTTGAGCGTGTACAAGAGCAAAGGAGGAGTTCCCGTTTCAAGATGTAGCATATAGTTCGGGATATTTTTTGGTAATCGGAAAATCTTCTTCAAAAAGTAGGAAAGAAATTTTTCCACAGCATCGTACTTTGTAACCCTATACTTGAGCTCCGTACAGCATTATCGACGCTGCGGTTGAGTGGAACAAAGATTGTTTTGCACTTTGCTACACATAATTATTTTTGAAGCAACGTTCCCAAATCGAACAGATAGCTCTTTTAGCAACAGCTAATTTTTTCTTAAAGTGTGGTTTGAAATTTAAGGAGGACGATATAAGGACACCTTGGTATCTGTATCTAGATACTACCTCAATCTCGTCCCCGTCTAACTTCCACTTTTCCAAATGTGAGAAGCGTCCTCCCGCATTTCTAAATATCATCATTTTTGATTTATCAAGGTTTACAGTGAGATTCCAATTTTTACAGAAAGCATTAAGCCTGTTTATCATTAACTGCATACCTTGGGTTGTGTCACCCAGAAAGACTATATCATCAGCATACATCAGCGCAGGAATTGATACACCGTTGAATCTTATTCCACCTTTGACGTCATCTGTTATATCATTGATGTATAATATAAAAAGCAGAGCACTTAAAATACAGCCTTGTATAACACCCGTTGAAGTTTCGAACTCTTCAGAAATTAAGTCTCCATCCCATACATATGCAATATTATTCTCATACAAGGCTCTCAGGATTCGAATAATTTTACTTGATACACCGGTTTTGGAAAGCTTGTAAAAGAGTGCTTGACGTGGTATTGAACCGAACGCTGCTCGAAAATCTACAAAGAAGGCGTACAACTTTTTCTTCTTGCTCTTATATGTTTGTTAAACAGAGTATCTGGTCGATTGTACAATAACCTTTCCTAAATCCAGATTGGAATTCTTAAAGGATGTTATGTTCTTGTACCCATTCATACAATCTTTTGTAAATTAATGAAGCAAACAATTTGGCTGAAGTGTTTAAAAATGTTATTCCTCTGTAGTTCTTCGGGTCCCTGTAATCGCCTTTTTTGGGTAGGGGAAAAATTATTGCTTTCCTGAATACGTCGGAGATATTAGCAGAGTCGAATATTTGATTAAATTCAATTGTGAGAGAATTCATAAACTCATATGTTCAATTTTTATAGGACTCAAACGGGATGCGATCAATACTAGGTGCTTTATTTGATTTCGATTTGCATATTACTTCATTGACTTCTTGTAGGGTAAATGCAGAGTCTAATTTTTCGTCTAAGAGCAGAGAGGCTGCATATTAAAATAGCGGCGAGGTTAATGGGGCATTAAGAAGTTTATCGAAATGAGTCCTGAGTTGCGGGGCTTTAAAAGTTACAGAGATGTTAGACGTGTGTCCGGTTAGGTATTTGACAGCTTTTGAATTATTTATTATCGCAATGATTTGTTGTTCAAAGGCTACTTTTCTGATGTAACAGAGGTGTTTGTATTCCTTGCTGGCATCTTGATAGAGTGTTTCAAAGATATTGGAGTTATTCGACCTTAGAAGTTTGAGGAATTTAAAAGATTTGGTTCTAGCTTTCATGCAATCAGAATCATAACATTTTTGTTTATATATTTTATGAGTTTTTAAATCTTTCTGTTGCGGAATGGATTTCTTTATTATTTAAGTTAGAGCTTCAATATTGGCTGTATAACGCTGTGTGCGTAGTTCCATTAGATTCACATTCATGTTTCGCTGATACGATTCAATTATTCAGTCATTCCAGACAAATTTCGGCAGAAGGCTTAATGGTTTTGTGCAAGCATAGTTGCCGCTTGCAGTAGAATTAAGGGTTACTTCCAAGGGCATGTGGTCCGAAAAGATCTCGTTTCTGATCTACTTGAAAACTGTCTAGAAGCTTGAGCCAATTTCCCGAAACAAAACAGTAATCTATTATTGAGCATGATGTTCCTCTGATAAATGTACCAAAACTACATCCAGTGTATTCAGTTTTAACTTAATAACATCCATTTCGCCAGCTTTTACAAAGATACTCGTATACAGTCCTTCGAGGTCATTACGAAAGCCGAATAGTGTTCCACCACTTCCTCTCAAAAAAAAATCAGGAGGCCAGATTAATTCATAGTTTGAGAAAATATTCTTAAATCTAATTTCTTCATTATCTTAACATGTGTTTCAAATAATACAAAAATATCTAAACATTTTACATAATTAAAAAACGTTACGAAATTCGTTTTGTTTTTTAAACCTGACACATTGTAGCTTAAAATTTTTATTTTCTTAATATCCATTTTTTTTTCAGCATCATTCTGGTAGACATAGGCACATCATGCGTCACGTACAGCCGCCTTAGAGCTTGTGGATGAACCCAAAGATTTTTCGTATATTGATGTTTTCATCACTGCTGCGATTGACACTAGCCGTCAAATTTGAAGTTTTGTGAGAAGTGTTGTATTTCGTAGCTGTTTTGTTTGTACTTCTGATTTCATTAATAAAAAGATTTTTATTTAACGAAATGTCACCAAAAATAGACTGTATTATTATTTTAACGCCACTTTTTTCACCACACCTCAATCCAAGCGCGGAGTCCCAAGTAAAGAAATTCTTGGCAATGTTTAGCTTGTCATCCAGTAGAGAAATTTTTATTGATGCGTCTTTTTGACGAAGCTCCTTCATGATTGGAATCATTTTTGCCCTACGTTGTCTAACGTTGAAGGGTAAGTCCTTTTGGATGCTTATTCAAGTACAATTCAATTTGAAGGTATTCCTCATCATGCTCCAGGCAGATTCTTTCGATCTCATCTTTAGAACTATCGTAGACTTGTTCGTGTTATGGCTGTATATCCTATACGCAGACTCGACGATTTGATTCGGAGTTGAGTCAACTAACCCGGTGCAAATGGATTTTGCCTTTTCGCTCATGTCTACTTGATCTTCAACAGGCAGGTGAACTACAAGATTCGCTTCAGTACTCATCTGTACGATTCGGTCAAGCTGGTTCTCAAGATGTTTGTTTTGTTCTTCCAGATACACAACTTTTTGCTCAAGTTCTTCTTGTCTTCTTCTTGAGATTTATTTAGAGAAATCTTGCAGATCTGCCTTTGAGGCTAATTGTTCCACAAGTTTGTTGTTGTTTTCGAGTAGAATTTCCTGCATTCTCTCAACACTCAGAGTAGAAGTAGATCCCACAGCGAGTTTTGGTTCAATTTCACTCAAACTTTGGTGGCGTTTTTTGTTTCCTGGGTGTTCCGGAGAGGTGTTGGATATTCCTCTTTCTACCATTTATAGGTTAGTTTAATGATGGAATTTAACTTGGTTATAAAAATGCTTAGGTGTTAGAACTTAGAATTAACTTTCACTTAAAACACTTTTCTTTTTTGCTTTTTGATCCGGAGATAAATTTTTTGTTTTCACTTTCTTACACATCACTCATCACTCCGTATAAAACTGTATACTTTCAACATACCATATGTTTGAGGGTAGAGAATTCACCATTTTTACTGACTATAAACCGTTGCAGTTCACTTTACAACAAAAAATAGAGAAGGTTTCGTCATTCGAATTCGAAGGCAAATTCGTCATTTATATTTGTTGGCCTAATTCACAACTGATATTCGCTATCTTCCTGGCGAAGAGAATGTTTTAGCGGATATTATGTAGTGCGTAGACGCCATTCACATACACAAGACAATCAACTTTGAACGACTAGCGGAGTGCCAATCAAACTACGCTGAGCTAAAGGAATTTTTAAATACCAAATCAGATTTACTTTCAATTTTGTCATTCCAGGAACAAATGCAGAAGTAATGTGTGATGTATCAACAGAAATATTCAAGTAACTACATAACCTCAATCACGTCGGCACTGAAAAAACAACAAAGCTGGTAGATGAAAAGTTTTTCTGGCCATATTTCAAGAAAGACTGCCGGTTGTGTACTCGACTTTGCATACCGTGTCAAAAAACTAAAGTTCAAAGGCATAATAAAAGACCGATATCACCTTATAGACTACCTGAATGCAGATTCGAACACGAACAATATAGACATATCCTCGCTGGACAGAAGCCTACCCCATGGAAGATATAATTGCTGAATCAGTTGCATTCACTTTTTACACGAATTGGATTCCCAGGTTTGAACTACCGACAGAGGGCGACAATTTAATTCGCTTTATTTTTTTGTGATCTTACCAGACCCCTTGGCGTAGAGCACTTTAGGACAACAACCTTTAACCCAGCATCGAACGGTATCATCGTGCGATGGCATAGGTCTTTAAAGACTTCGATCAAGTGATATCAAACAGAGAAGTGTGTCGAGGTACTGCCATTAATTTTGTTGGGCTACCGATCATCGTATAAAGCAGATCTAAAAGCAACACCTGCAGTGATGGTATACGTCGATGCGCTTCTTTTGCCTGGTGAATTTTTGAACAAACAACCAGGCCAGCTCGTAACGAAAGCTGACTTTGTAAAAAATCTGTGAACACCTATGCAATATTTAGGACATCAGAAACATCCAAACATTCATAGAGAACGACTTGTTCACTACACCAGCAGCCTTCATACGAAATGATGCAGTCCGACGTCCATTGCAAGCATCCTACGAAGGTCCCTATCCAATTCTCGAGCGTACTGACAAATATTTTAAAGTAGACATCCGCTGAAGAATAAGCAACATCAGCATCGATCGATTGAAAGCAGCGTAAATTACACAGGAGGGCACCGGAGTTAAGAAACCACAACCAAAAGAAACAACAAAATATCGGACACGTTATGGACGAAAGGTGCACTTTTGCTTTCAAAAAGAAGGGGAGTAATGTGGCGTAATATTAAATGGAAAAATGGAAGAAATACATAAATCCTATTTATAAGAGAACTTTATGATTTTATTAATGACACTAAATATTTTCAACAACATAAATTAACATTTGTAATGGCAACACCTTAAGTGACATGAAATTTTGACAACCACATGTCTTAAGATAGTTCTTTCTATCCTTTCTTTTCTAATCGAGGTAAGACCTTAAAAAAACGTAGCTGAATAAATTATAGTTTAAGTAAATATATATGTATGTAAGGGGTGATTTATACTGAGGTTTGATTTTCATAAGGCTTTTTTTTGACAGATCACGCGTGACTCCTATCAAACTGCTTTATCATTTCATCATAAAAAGACTCACACTACAACAGGGTCTTTAAAATGTTCAGCTGTATTACGAAAATGAGCGTTCTGTGAGAAATGTTTTTCGTGCGATTCAAGGAACTTACGGTGCGCATAATCGACGACCTACTGAAAGCACTATTGGTAATACCAGTTGCAAATTTGAGTCCCAGTTTACATTAATGGATGATGCTCGACCGGTTAGTCCACATCTAGCACGTAGTGACGAGACTATAGCAGCTGTAGCTGATAGTGTACGCTAAGACCGTGACGAATCGATTCGTCGTCGTTCTCAGCAGCTTGCCTTGGAGTATTCGACAACTTGGCGTTTTCTACGTGAGGATCTCGCCCTAAGAGCGTACAAAATTCAACTTGTGCAAGAATTAAAGCCAGAATTTGCGTCATATTTTCAGTGAATGGGCTTTGGAAAAACTCAATGAAAATCCGGTGTTTTATCGTGAAATTTTGTTCAGTGATGAAGCCCATTTCTGGCTCAATGGATACGTTAATAAACAAATTTGCCATATTTGGGCAGATGAGCAGCCCGAAGAGTACCAATAGCTATCATTACATCCATTAAAAACAACGGTATCGTGTGGTTAAAGGGCTGGTTTAATCATTCTTCAAAAATGAGGAAAATCGGAATGTTACCGTCAATGGTAACCGTTATCGCGCCATGTAAACGGACTATGTGCTTCCTGAAATTCAAGTACATGGTCTCGGTGATCTCTGGTTTCAACAGGACTGCGCAACGAGTCATACAGCGCGTGAAACAATGGACTTATTGAGAAATAATTTTGGTGAGCACTTAATTTCACGTTTTGCGACGGTAAATTGGCGGCCCTGATCGTGCGATATCACACCTTTGTACTATTTTTTCTGAGGCTATGTCTCAGGTCTTCAGGAATAAGCCAGCTACGATTGACGCTTTAAAAGCCAACATTACTCGTGTTATCCGCGAGATACCAGTCGCTATGCTCGAAAGAGTCGTCCAATAGACATTCGGAATCGACCACCATAGACGTAGTCGTGGCCAACATTTACAGCATATCATTTTTAAAAAGTAAATGCCATGAAATGTTCTTTTAACCGATAATAAACATTTTAAGTTAACTTTCAAAGTTATGTGTTTTATTTTACATTATAAATCAAACCTCACGATAAATCCCCTATATATATGTATATTTTGGAAATATGCGTTTTAATCATCCGGCATAATTTTGTTGGGTAATTAACCTACAAATTCATTCAGAACCGTATATTTTCTTTCCCATTTACTAAGTCTGTTTTGAATTACAATACTCTAGCCAATACTTGTACAATAAAATCCATAAAAGATATTCTACTGAAATTTTGTGCTTCAGTCGGTTCTTTTTTCTTCCGGACAGGAAACTTACTATTTCATGACAAAACTGTGTACCATATAGTAATATTCTCTAACATATTCGACTGTTTTTGTTTTTGTTGTTTTGTACAGCTTCGGTTTTGCAGAACCTCTTTTACACCACTATTACTGTAAACTCTCCGTCCAGATCCGGATCGTATATCCAAGGTTCTGCATATTGAACGTGTGACAAGAGTAACGGAGGATTCATAAGCTCATTTCATAGCCATTAAAGTAGTTCTTGCACCGATTTTGAAGTTTTCATTACTTAACGAATTCATGATAAAGTAGTCGTGATTATCTGTAGTTTTGCTTTATATCAAAGTTTTCCATATATTAAATTAAAAAAATTTTTTTTTCTAGTATTATGGAAATTTATTTAGTACAATTTGTGATTAATTGCATTTCTTTAGTTGAATTACGTTCCCTTCTTTATCATGTTTATATGCATTTATAGCCACCTGTTAATCAGATGAAACCTGTTATATTTTCCCTATTCTAGATTTTCGGTATCATCAAGTTATGACTTCCTCTACCTGAGCATCGAACTTGTCGAGTTGTAGGGACTGAGTAAGGTCAATGAATCTCGAGAGGCTTCTTCAGATGAGTCCTGAAATCAAAGGATGCTTCCTGTCCTTTTCCCTCCATCCTCCCAAACAATCCTTTTTCCCCTGGGCTGGATCAAGCTGTCATACGACCCGTGCCGATGATCAACCTGGCTGAGGGCCAAGAATTTCTTAAAATAGCTCAGTCGCAAACGGAGTATCCAGATACCTGGCGACCTTCTGATAAGCTTGCCTTATCTGTATACAACGGATCTCTGTACAGATGGACCACCCTTTCTCCGCTACTCGTAGGATCTAATATGGTCACAACCTCAAATAAAACAAAATCCGAGGTCGGTACTCTTTTAATACCGGTCGGTAGAACGGTGACTGCACTGACTACCGACAAGGCTTCTGCATTGTCCAGTGGAGGTAAAACTGTGGCAGGCCATGGTGCACCATCCTCAAAAGGCAAACTCATCGAGCCTAAGCCCAAATTTTCAAGGACAGATAAGACTGTGGCAGGCCATGGCTCCATCTCTTCATCCACCCCTAGCAGGAGCACGTTTATTGCAAGGAAGGGATTTGCCGCTGCTATAAAATCTCCTCTCCATAAGGAGAAATCAGGGGCTTAGCCGAATCGGCAAGCCCCACCAAAGGCGCCGAAATGCATCACGCATTATTTAAACCTTCGGATCTATTCCGATCCCCAAAAGGTCCAAAACTGTAAAAACCCCTGGACCAACAAACATCACAGCTCTGAGGTCCTTTTGCGAAGTCCTAAAAGACGCTATGACGATCGCGGTAATTAATGGATCGATCTCACCTGAGCGGTAGCAGTTATTCCAGCTGAAGGTTTCGGGCAACTTCTTGGCCATTATGCGGGAAAACCCCGTTACACATCCTTTCACAAGCAACGCTAGCTAACATCAAGGCCATGTTAAGCTCTTCGCACGTGCGATCCAAAGATCTTTTGATTTTTAAAAAAAAAGCCATATGTGCTTTAGGAGTAATCTAGATAGGTACAAGGATGGAAGTCGTGCCAAATATGTAGTAGCTGCGACTGCAGCTCATTGCCTTAAAGCGACTACACAATAGACAAGTTATTTATATGGCCACGCTAATATTTTTAATACATACTATAAATGTACTAGGAATCCACTTAAAGAACATCGATTACTTCGGTTTGACAAAGTCTTTCCTACGAGCTTTCCGTCTAGATCCTTTTGGTAGGAAGATGCTAACATGGGGGACAAGTAAATCCACCTTTACACAGATGGATCTAAAACCGATAGCGGGGTTGGTGGAGGTGTTCTCTCAGATATGCTAAATTTAAGTCCCTCCTACCGTCTTCCAAATCACTGTAGCGTGTTCAGGCGGAAATTTTGGCGATTAAAAAAGCCCTGTCCTGGCACCTAAAAACGTGATATCTGCAAAGGATATCCACATAATTTCGGATAGTTAGGCCGCTATCAAGTCCCTGGACTCGGTTTCACTAAATTCTAAAACCGCCCTTGAATGCCGATCATCTCTTACGGAGATGGCATAGCATTTAAACCTTCAGCTTTGTTGAGTGCCGGGCCACAGAGACATTCCAGGGAATTGTAGGGCCAACGAACTCGCCAAAATTGGAACCACTCTACCTATTTTAACGGAAAAGTGTAGCATAGGTATACCAGTCGCTACGTGCAAATTATTACTTAAGCTGGATGCTAATAAAAGAACAGACCTTAGATGGACCGGTAGACCAACAGTCTAGCGATTAAACAGATCTCATCATCTCAGCTCCATTTTAGGTGTCATCACTGGACACTGCCTTATAGGCAAACATGCAAGAAGGCTTGGCGCTTTTACAAACGATTTCTGTAGAAGACGCATGGACGAGGAGGAAGAGGAGACAATCCTCCACCTTCTCTGTACATGCCCAGCTTTCTCCAAGAGAAGAAATCTTCACAAAGACCTAAACGATCTAAAAAAATACAGACGTTAACAGTCTCCTGCGCTTCATCGCAAGCTTAAACTGGTTCCATGAGTGAGGGGATCATAAATCCACGTGGCAGCACAGTGGATCAATAGCCCTAGGTGGGTTGGTTTTCCAACCAAATACAAAGCACTTCACATCTGATTTTTTGTCGTAATAGATCCATTTTTCATCACTAGTAACAATCCGATGCAAAAATGACTTCCTTTTGTGGCGTTCCAGCAGCATTTCGGACATGCAAAACCGCCTTTCGACGTCTCTCGGCTTGAGTTCATGTGGAACCCAATATCCTTGCTTTTGAATATATCCAGCTGCTTTTAAACGTTTTGATATGGCTGCTTGAGTGACACCCAAAGATTCTGTGAGCTCTTCTTGTGTTTGGCAACAATCTTCATGGAGTAATGCATCCAGTTCTTCATCTTCAAACATTTTTGGCTGCCCAGGACGTTCATCGTCTTCCAAGCCAAAATCACCACTTTTAAATCGTGCAAACCACTTTTGGCACATTCGCTCAGCTAGCGCATGTTCACCATAAACTTCCACCAAAATACGATGACTTTCGGCAGTAGTTTTTTTCAAATGAAAGTAATGAAGAAGACCTCCTCGCAAAAACACTTTTTCAGGCGCAAAGTTTGACATATTTGAGTGAAAAAAAATTATTGTTGCTTACGCTTTAAATGAATGACATATACTGAAACCGGGTGAAACCATCAATGGACAACGCTATCGAACACAATTAATCCATTTGAAGAGAGCAGTAGCCGAAAAACGCCCGGAATATGCGACCAGACACGAGGCAATACTTTTCCATCATGACAACGCTCGGCCCCACGTTGCTACTCTGGTTAAGTACTATTTGGAAAACGGTGGATGGGAAGTCTTACCCCACCCGCTTTATAGCCCAGACCTTGCCCCTTCTGATTACCATTTGTTTCGGTCGATTCAGAACGCCCTCACTGAAATACGGTTCACATCAGAGCAGAATATCAAAAATTGGCTTGATTCATTCTTGGCTGCCAAACCGGCGCAGTTCTTTTGGGATGGGATCTACAAATTTTCAGAAAGATGGGAAAAAGTCATAGCTTCAGATGGGCAATACTTTGAATAATACTATTGTACATGTTTTTCTTAAATAAACGTTCACATTTTGAAGAAAAAAACGCACGAATTAAATTACACACCTAATATTAATTAATTTTGTATCAGTAAAGTGTACCTCCTACTGCAATTAGCTATTTCTTGTTACTGATTACAAACAGATTAATTATTGACCTGAGAAAGGCCTTAGCAAAGGAAGTTCAAACCATTTGCGGTCAATGGGGAAAAAAAAATAAAGACAATTTATTTCTGATGTGCACGTGGAATTATAAGGGCGCGTACAAATTTACACGGATTCAAAATTCTAAGTGTTATTTAACTTGCTACGGTGTTCGCACCAACTACTCATTTAATATGATTTTAGTTGGTATTCGTACACTTTTCGATTTGAAAGCCTACACACTACCACATGAACCATGGCTAACCAACTAAGATAGATTATGAATATGCAGAGATGTAAAACCCCACAGACCGCTACCGTATATGAGGACTACAGCTGCTTGCGAGCTCACTTCCACAGCAAGCATCATAGGCTGCTGTATCATTTGTGTCCAACACACTTAAGTGCTTAGCAAAAGTTAGGACGCTAAAAAGCGAACTGTAGTCTTTCCTGCTGAGGGACAACAGGAAGGTCGTTGATTTTCTACAGACGTCGGGGAGCATTCGTCTGCAACTTGAGGATTCATGCCATCTGCAGTTGTACTCATTTGAAACCCAACTGTCAATGGAAGCCTTAAAAAACTCTTCTCTGAATCTTGCCTGGCAAGTTCATCGGCGATTTCATTTCTTGTGATCCCTGGGACCCAGATAAGACTCCATGAATGACTGCGTTCTGTGAAGTCTTGCATTTTCGAACTAGTTTAGAAGTCATAAGAGGGTTCAGGAAGTCTGTAAGCGCAACTTGGCCATCACTACAGATGCAAATGCTTCGCCACTTCAGCGGTTCTTCACAATATAGTTCGTTGACATCAAGATTGCGTATATCTCTGCTTAAAAGGCAGACGGTTTTCCTAACGAAAAAAGAAATCTAACGTTGTCGTCCTCCAGAAAGACACCACCCCAACATCATATATCGGTTTTGGAGCCGTCTGTGAAGACATGGCTGTATTCATTTCCTGACTCAGATTCTGGCCGAAACCAGTCCTAGACACAGGGAAAGTCGTTTCGCATTTTTTCCGGACTTCTGGCTTTATTGCATTAGACGGCATGTCCATAAGAACAAAGTCATAAGATGGACGGTTCGCAAAATCATCGAAACTCCAGTGCGTGTTGTTCTAAGGATTACACTTAGGGGATGGTGATTCACAAATGCATCTAGAGCAGAGCCAGATGTGCTAGGGAAAGCCATAATGCAGCGGAGACAAACCGTTCAACCGACATAGGATATTCGCCTTATAATAGCTGTATAGATCCAGAGAACTCCTCTCCGTGACAGACCGAAAGGTAGACAGCACCGTAAAGTCTCTCGGAGTAACACGTGAAGTCCATAGAAATTTGTTATTCAGGATAACATCAAAATACTTAGCTTCTTTAGAGAATTGTATAGTGATTGCTTTAAGCACTAGATGAGTCAGACGAGACAGCTTTCTCCTTCTCATAAAAAAGATAGCCATTGTTTTAAGAGAATTGACTAAAAGCCAATTTTTGGTGCAGCAATTGGCGATATCGCCTAGGTCGGTAGACGCGATCTAAAGGACAGTACAGTTACATTATCCGCGTATGCTTGTAAATGGGCATCAGAACTATTGAGCGCTTTGAGCAGTGATTCAACCAAAGTGAACCATAGCAGTGGAGACGGAATCCCGCCTTGCATTTTATCGCAGCCACCAGATGGCCACAGCCAGCATCCGCAATCAACGTCATATTCACCAGTATTACTTTTACCCAAAAAACCAATGATTCGTCTAGGCTGTGTTGTTTGGCTGAGTTACACATGCCGTCAAAAGCTGTGTTGTCGAAAGCACCCTCAACATCGCTGAAAATGCTTAAGGCGTATTTCCTCCAATCGAATACACCTTCAATTGTACCTAATAGATTCTTAAATGCACTCCCAGGATCGCATTGGTAGGCGTGATGCATCGCAGACAGTTGCATTCGTTGCATTCGCAACTTTTCAACATGAAGGAAGGTCTGAAGCTCTTAACGAGTGTGTAGTACTCTTTTCCAGGTTTCGATATAAATCCTACTGTTCGCCAGGGTTCCGGTATATATGCCAGTGGCAGGCTAGCGATGCAAAGTTACCAGCAGCTGATCTATACCTTTTTGAAACATAACTGGGTACATGCACTTGCCAGGCGACTTGAAGCCATCAAAAGAGCAGCAATAAAACAACAGTGTTATCTTTTTAAGAGACCAAACGCCAGTCGAAAAAAAAGAATGATAACCCCGCGCTGGGCATTTTCCAAGCGTCCTCGTAGTTTTTGTGCAAAAAGGCTTGTCTATACGTCCATACAAAAAATGGCCATTTATTGAAGATAGAAGAAGATCTTGATCTAGAAATGACGAATATTCAGCGTGGACTTGCTGGAATATGCACCGAATAATGTGAAAAACTTATGGAAAATTGGATCCATCCTATTCACTCATGCAAATGGTTCCATAGACGAGTGATTTGGACTATGTTATATTTCATAACTAGCAATTACATAGGGTCATCCATTTTGTAGTTCCGACAATAAATTTAAATCAAATTTCGATTTAAATTTAAATCAAATTTTTATTTCAATATACTACATTGCTTGGATAATGCTATTATGAATGGAATATAACATCATTCAAATGTCTTACACGGTATTTCTTGCAAGCCTTGATTCTAACAAGGTAATTTTCGATGACTTTTCAACACACATCGAATATTCGTCTTCAAAGCGTTAAGAGTTTTCGGATTTTGTTTATTCACATAATCTTTGCACAGTACTACGAAAAAAAAATCCAACGACGACACTATCTTGTCGACCTGTTCACATCACCAAAACGCGAAATAGCTTCTTCAGGTAATTTTTCTTGCAATAAAGCCAAAACGGGTCGTGTTGTGTGAGATGTGGCACCGTTTTGTTGAAATCACATGTCTTTCACATCTATCTGAGGTCGTTCATCTGAGGCCAAAAAATTTCGGTAAGCATTTGTCCATAGCGATGAGAATCGACGGTTACATCTTCCTCATTTCTAAAGAAGTATGGAATGGAAGTCTCGGATGATATTTCGGTTTGACGTATGTGATTGAAACAGGGATGTCAGATCCGGACCACGAATTGGATAACCCTGTATTGCAAATATTTTCGGTTACTGTTCGGATTTCGGTTACACTTTTCGATGTGAGATAAAATTAAATCATTAGTATTTGCATTATATAAACAAATAATAATAAACTTACATATTTGATTAGCAGTCCAGTGGCACTCAGCACATTTATAGTACAAGCCTTAAAAACGAAAGTTAGGCTAGAAGTCTAAACGTGAAAGTATGTTGGGCGGAGGAAGCTCAAAAAGAATATATCAGTTAGACAACCTGCAAGTGTAAGAAACTTCTTACCTAAAAAAATGTTTAAACGTAACTATGTAGCAGGCCTTTTAATAAAAATATCACCCTGTTAAGATTTGAATTGTATTAAAAAAAATATAAGGAGAGAGAGAGGCAGGAGAGCTATAAACATCTGATTTTAACATCTGTTAACATGCCTTTGAACAATTCAAATTAATTCTTGATAAAACCTTAATTTTCTCTCCTATTTGAGTACTAACGAATCACTTAAATCCAGTTCAACTGAAATGGTCTAAAATAATTTTACAATAAAATATCTTGGTCAATTATACGCTTCTCTTACGAAAAACCCTTAACAGTTTTTTGTTTCCTCTAACAAAAATAATAACATAAGCATAAGCAAGCACGTCGAATAAAGCCTAAGTTCGTTAAAAATTAATAACCGAGAGTAAATGGCCTCCAGTCATTAACGCAAAGAAAAAACCGCAAACTTTCCAAACTTACCCTTAAGATGTGCACTTGAAGAAACTATTTTGAATCAAGTCTAAGCAAAGGTTGTCTATAATTTAGGACAATTTAATCCCAAAATGTTAAAAATAACTAGTTAAACGTGCCCGGTTAAGCTTGAAAGGTTTTTGTAAAGTCAAAAAAAAGAACCTATATTTAAACTCTAGATAAACATCAAAAGCTGATGTGCATTTGAAGGAGCAAATGCTGTGTTCTTGGTGAAACCACAAAGCTCTGATGTACAATCAGCTGGTTAAACAAAATAAAACTGTAAATGTCGATCGTTATTTTAATGTGCTTGACTTTTTGAACAAAGATATTCATGCCAAACGCCCATTTTTGGCCAACAGAAAGTGCGTAGTTTTCATCAACGGAAGACCCCAACTATTATATGTATATTCCTGGTATTGCACAGTTGGATTACCTATTGGATTTACCTATTTCGATTTCGCCGTTAAAAGCGAGAAGTTCTTTTTCAACTTATTTCATGAGCGTTCAAAGCGCTTGCAAACAGATTTAACCAATCAGGTAAAATACATTTTTGACTGACTAATTTTTGAAAAAATTAAAAAAAAAATATTGTTTACTTTCTTTAAAAACTAACTTATTTAGAGTGCGTTTCAATATGTTACCATACCCCTCTTACGCCAATTCCTTATCTCTATTTGACCCAGATGTGAGACTTCCTGTATTAACGAAATCGTAATTAATACTGCATTGACGGTTCTATTCCTATTCCTTGAATAACTCAGATATACCGGCCTGATTTGTTTCAATTTTTTGTTACATTTGTGCTGTTACCATATTTCTATTAGAGCTGCAAAAATTTCGAAAGAGATCTCTTTTTTTAAGAAAAATTAATTGTACCATATTTTTTTAGGATTTATTTTTCAGAAATTAATGATTTAAAAAAAAATACTTTACCATCAAGGTTTTCAGAGTAAGATTGATTGTTTCAAAAAACATGATTTTTACATCATTCAAAAGATGATGCGTTTTTTACATATCGGCATTTCCATTTTGTCGAACACATTTAAAATGGAAAAAAATCAAAATAAAACACATTTTTATTTTGACAATAGGTTAAACTTATAACTATTAATTAGTCCTATAATTAGTGTTTATGTTGATTATAGGCAATTGTTTTGATTTCAAGATATTTGCAAAAAATTAAGGCATTCGCAAGGGACAAAAACCAAAAGTTGGTTTCGCGGCCAATAATTCAAATGCCGATATCAGCGAAATCTAAGGCAACTTTTTAATGTGACTAATTTTTAGAATGTTGTGCATTGATTTTTATAAACATGTTCTGATTTTACGCAAAAATGATTATTATCTTTTTTTAATTTAATTTTAATCACTGTCGCACGGGACACTTATTTTCATCATGATATTTGTGTTGTTTCTGTTATCCTCTTTATGAAATTATATATAATCAAGCTTATTAAAAATGTTTTTATATCAACTGAAGTATTCAATATATTTATATATCAATGTATTATAATAAGAGCAAACTTAACAGAAATATGTAGTATGAATTAAATGTAGTATTAAATAAAATAACAAAAATAAATTTAAATGAAAATATTATCAGAATTATCAAACACAGTTTTTTTTCTGAACATGCGGTCCTAGCGGATTTTACTTCTTGTTCATTGCAGCAAAAGAAGTGTAACTGAGATATGCCTGGAATGTTTTTTTTAAATTGTATAACAAAGAATGCTTTTCGATCTAATCAGATGGCATAAAGTACGTTTTAACCCCATTTATGTTATTTTGTGCACATGATAAAATGAAAATTTCGTTATCTGCCAGACTTTCCTTTTGATAACTGCTCCGACTCCAATGGGGGAGCTTGCAAATTCTTCTATTTCATTCTATTAAGGAACATCCTAATTGTTTTATAAGGTCAACTAAGCTTGTTAACATAAACTTGTTTTTAAATTGAGAGCAGCTCCCATCAGAAAAAATAAATACTTTTGAAAAACATCCATTGGATTTCCTAATTTCAATTAAGAGACTAATCAAAAAACTAAAGACATCGTGTTTGTTATGCGTTATCGTAGCTCCTGCCAGCCAAGCTACACAAGTAAAAATGGATACTTGTCGATGACTAAAATCACAAAATGGATCTCACTTTGGTTTGTCAGCCTATAATTTTCGGCAAAATCTTTTTGAAGACCTAATTCAGTATTCACCCAGTTGTTTTTCGTTTCCTAAAAATACTTTTGCTGAGCTCTTTTCAAAAAAAAATATGAGTCAAGTATTAGATCAAAAAAAGTTGCAACGGTATTGAGAAGAGCTATATGATTGTCTATTTTGCGCCAATACTGCCAGTTTATTTCTTTATCCATATTTGATAAATATGCTAGAGGAATAAATTGATATTTTAAATCCGTTAAGCATTTTTTACAATTACTTGTTATGCATTTTTCATTATGAATATTGCAGCAAACAGATTTAAGAAAGCTTTAAAAATTATTAATTGCACATGACGTTGCCGCATCCTAAAAAGCCTGTTGCTTCATTTGGATAATCTTTTTTATACAGCTCATATGTTTCAGGCACTGTCATTATCATAAACCGTTTAGCAATTAATTCTCCTTGAAAAAAAATTGTGTCCTTCTTTCCTGAAGCTGGCGCTGATGGTGTTAACAACACATTCTGGTAGTGTATTGCTGGCATTGTTCTACTGTTTTGTTTGTAAGGACTGCTTAAATTTTTTAAACAAAACTTCAAGTACTTTTAATTTTTCTCGCATATTTTTTTGGTAATGCATCCTTCAGTTTTTTTTTTTACAGTTTTTGCTTGCATTTGTAAGGAACGCTTTGTGTTTGTTTTGCATTTCGCATTTCTACGAGCTTCTCTCGTCTTTTTTTCTTATGTCTTTGTCTCCTACGTACCGCCTTTTCTCTTCAATCATTTAATTTTTTCCTTCAGCCAATGCTTTCCACTTTTGCCTAGCATTCCGCATTCTTTTCTGGTTTTTAAATTAATTTTTTTGTAATTTTATTTCATCTTCCTCTATTTTTTCTCTCCACTGTTTGCAATTCTCTTTATTTTTTTCGCCACCGTTTTTGCTCATCTAAAAATATTGAAATTTTTAAATTTCACACTTACGATGTCACACTTTTATTTTAACTGTATTAATTTAGTGTTTAATAAGCCTTCTGAAATTACTTTCTACACACTGATAACAAATGTTTTTTTTCAATGTCGCATGGGACACCGAAATAAGCAATAAAAACTTACAGTTATTTGCAAACGCATAGTTTCTTATGCATTTCTATTTGACTCTTTGCGTCCGCAAAAAGATTTTATAGAACAAAATTCATTGCATTATATTATATTATCTCTTCAAGAACTTTAATCAAAACGTAGCGAGTAATATAGGGTTTTCCAATAGGGAGTTGACAACTTTCAATTTAATTTGTGAACGCAATTTTTCACTAATCATCAAACTCACACTGTCAATTTATTCAGTAAACTCAACATTTTTATCATGGCAAAGTACACTAACGAGCAACGTTTGCAAATTATAAAAAATTTTTCACAGATATTCGGAGTCGCAAAATCATCTTCAGTGACGAAGCTCATTTTTGGCTCAATGGGTTCGTCAATAAGCAAAATAAGCGTTAATGGTTGGGTGAAAACTCACATGTGCTTCATGAATCACCACTTCATCCACGAAAAATAACTGTTTGGTGCGAATTGCATGCCGGCGGCGTTATTGGGCCATATTCTTTCGTCGACGATAACGATCTTCACGTTACTGTGAATGGTCAGCGTTATCGCGCCATGATTACCGATTATTTTTGGCCCGAATTGGAAGATATGGACTTGGACGACATGTGGTTTCAACAGGATGGTGCCACAAGCCACACAGCACACGCTACAATCGATTTATTGAAGAGTAAGTATGGTGAGCGTGTTATCTCAAGACATGGGCCAAACGATTGGCCATCTCGTTCGTGCGACTTAACGCCGCTTGACTATTTTCTGTGGGGCTACGTTAAGTCATTGGTTTATGCCAACATGCCGACGACGTTGGAAGAGCTCAGAGCCGTTTCGGCCGAGTCGTTGAAAATTGGGTCCAACGAATCGACTGCTGCAAACGTGCCCGCGGTGGTCATATGAACAAAGTCGAGTTCCATTCATAAATGTTTTGATTGTACTTCAAGCCAATAATAAAGTTTTTGAAATATCTCAAATGGTTTGCCTTTTATTTACAATAAAAAAAAAAAAATTGTAAGTCGTTATTAGAAAACCCTATATAAATGGGCTATGAATAAATGTAAAAATTGTTAAATTTGGTTGTTTTCCTATAAAAATATTATAAAAAATGTGTTTTCAAGAACTTTTAATTCTTTGGTCTCGGTTGGATCTTTTGGTGGAAATGCCCAAATACGTTTTACCCTTATTTTTATATATTTTTTATGCATATGAACACAAGATAATCTCAATATCCCCACATACGTTTTTCATAAAAATTAACAATTTTAACCACTCACACTCAGCTTCCATAGCGAGACGGGTGTTACGGTTGAACGTTTGAAAGGGTGGAATAATACTGGCGATTTCAAAACACGGTTTTGAATCCTATCTAGCTATTGCAGATATATTTTAGGAGCACACTTGCCCTCCAATTTCGGGCGGATAAATGCCTTATATATTGAGACCAGATTAGAGATGATGAAACATTTCTTACATCGTTTGAGTAAACCTAATAATTTCGCAGCATTTTTGACGACATCGAATATGTAGTAATTCCAACGTAAACATACCAAGAATTTAAAGTTGTTCGGCTTCAGCGATGTAAGTGCCATTCATGGATAATGGCTTGGTATTTAAATTTCGGTTTAGTGACAACAGACAGCATTGTGTCTTAGAAGCATTAAATTCCACTTAGCGATAGTTCACCAATTAGTTATGCTGTTAATATCGGAATTTAATCAGCTTAGCATACGCTGCCGTTGCCGTTTTACAGCCGAAGATCAGAGACGTGAGTCCGAAAACGAATATGAAAAGCAGAGAGTACTGCCATCAGCAAAGGAATACATTAGATAAGAAGTAGCAGACAAAAGAACGTCAATGAAAATTTAAAAGAGCGTCGGAGACAGAACTGAGCTCTGGAGCTCACCAGCATTTATTTTGTGAATATCAGACTTGAAACCATCCAAGACAACTTAAATTGAACGCTTCGAAAGAAAATTTCTGGTCCAGAAGAAGAGAGTCATCAAAAGATCTTGGCGCCAAACTTTGTCAAATGGTTCAGAAATACCAAGTGCACTTATCTTGCTTTGGCCAGATTGATGTTTTGGTTTGGTTCTACTTTTCGGTGTAACATGCCTTCAAATCATCAGTGGATCTGTTGCTACGAAGACCATACGGCCGGTCATTGAGAAGCTTTCGTGCTTAGAGATATTTCATAAGCTGACAGTTTATCAGCGTTTCCATGACCTTGGATAGAAGGGACGTAAATACAATGGGTCTGTAGGAAGAGAGAGAAGAATATTCGCTTTTTTAGGGACGGATTGGGAAAATGCTGTTTTCTATCTTGCGCGAAAGAGTCCTAAAAAGTAGGATTGACGAAAAAGCTTACGCGAGGAATAACACATTTTCAGAAGTAGGAAGATATACAATGTGGACCAGCGCATTTGTGTATATTAAGATCTTTAAGTACTCCTGTTACTAAACGATTCGTCCCATTGAATATTCGACGCACCCAAGTGTAGACAGGAACAAAGCATAATCTGGAAATGTTGAGCCAGCCGCAAGGTGTGCAGCAAGCAGATTGGCTTTATTCAGGGAGCTGACAGATGGAATATTATTGTCAATAAGCGTTGGGATGGAGGAAAAGACAGAGTTTCTAATATGCGTATGGTTACCTAAAACAATTTTCTTTTGGGTGTGGTAATATTGCGAATGATTCCATTTCTGCATATATTCTAAAAAATTTAAATTTTTTTCTCAGGCGAGGCATTATGTTTTTCATTGACATGACACGAAGATGCGCACATTGAGCCCTGTGTCTATACAAAAACTTAGTTTGGACATTTTAATAGGAGGGCTCTTTGATGAGTACCCAGGTTAGAAGATAAGTGGTGCCAAAATGTGTGATAATCCGACGCATAGTTTTGTTTTGACCCCCAATTTAAAACACTCTGTTAGTGTTTCTCGCAACCATTGGAAAAGAGTAGTATCAATCCGTGATCCGATTCTTGTTTTAGAGTGGCAAAACCTGCAAGGAAATCAAGTTCGCTCTCGATGGTGTGTATTTGAACCATTCACCTTCCCGTACAACCGTTTACCATTCATTCGCGGAGTTTCGCCATGGCCGCACGTTGGTTTCTAATGTACCGCGCCCAGGCGGCTCATAAACAGTTACCACAGAGGAAACCGTGGACAAAGTTCATGATATCGTATTGGCGGACTGCCGAGTGATAATTCGCGAGTTGAATGAAACAGCAGATATCTTAACTAAACGCGTTAGCCATATCCTGCACAAAATTTTGGACATGAAAAAGCGATCCTCTCGATGGGTGCCGCGTTTATCACACCGGAGAACAAGCACAATCGTAAGACCACTTTGCGTAAGACGTCCTTTGCCCTATTTAATCGAAATCCACAAGAGTTTTTGCGTCGTTTCGTAATCGCCGATGAAACATGGATTCATTTATACACAGGTGATGGTCACCGTTTTTGGGACGCGCGAGGTGTGATCCACGTTGACTATTTGAAGAAGGGAAAAACAATCTGTTGGGGTGTGTATGGTTTTAACTTTTTGAATTATATGTGTAGGATAAAAAAGAGGGGTCGGAAAAATGCGGTTTAAATAAAACACGTCTTTTTTGTTGAACAGTCACATGAAATAGAAAGTTTATTCGTCCGGAAATTACTTCCATATTCATAACCTTACATTACGTTTAATTGTTTACATTTTAGATTAGGTTTCAATTAATAATTTAGCTTAGTTTTAATATAGATTACAATTTTAATATTGCAAAACAATAATTATGTAAACTAAAATAGACGTATATTATTTATACATTTTGTTCACGAACATGATCCCGCCCGGTGGACGAATTTCGTCCGCAAGTGTCTTCGCTCTTGTACCTTACTGTACCCAAATGGGGGTGAAGGATGTTGTACCTCTTTTGACATAAAAGTTGTGTGTTGTGTGAGTGCGACTGTGTTGACCATCTACATGTAAATGAGACAAAATCGTGTAAATTAATAATTTGAAACATTACATGTAGGACAACGATATAACAAACGAGCAACAAAGGGAGATAAAATGTGCGTAATTCGCCTAGTGCAATAGTTTGTTTTGATCATTGACCAAATTTGACCTATCGCGTCGTAATGTTCGGTTTGGTTTTGTTTTCCCTCTTTTTTTGTTAGAGTGGTGTTAAAAAAGGTAAGTGTTTTTATTTATTTACCTTGTCTGTTCTCCTTCGTTCGCGCAATTCGATTTCGTTTTGAATTGTGTACATCGCCGCGAATACACAATCGTATATACGTGCGTGTGTATACATTTATATGCATCGATTGTCTGTTATTGTTTCGCGAAAGTAATATTCGAGTGCAGTGCAAACGAACAAAAAAAAAAAAAAAAAAAGTTCATTGTAGTGTGTTGTTATTTTGTACGATAACTGTTCTCCACGTACGCACTTTTTGGTTGTGCAGTGCGATGATGTGCGACAAAATTTTCGCGAACGGTTAGTGTTTAGTTAGTTTTGATGATAGCCGAATTAGCCTTCTTAGTGTGTGTCGTGTTTACGTTTTTAAGTAAAGCCATGAATCCGCCTTCCTATTGAATTGTTGTTGCAATTCATCTTCAGTAAGTTTTTTTTAACATATTCATTTTTTTTTATTATTTACATATTTATTATTATTATTTAATTTATTTATGTAATTTATGTTAAGATTAATTTAAGATATATATTATTATTATTGAGTGTTTATAAATTTTAAAATGTTTTGTTTTTCTCTTTATAAAGTGTTGTGTTTTGAGTGGACAACGTTGGGATTCAGTAGAAAGTCTCAAATGCCGTCGGGGTTTTCATTCTCCAATTCCCGTCGGCATTTTGAAATTTCAGAACTCCGCAACGTTTTTGGAATGAATGAAGTGGACTGTATTTTTGCTGTGCTGTGTAGGAATTAAGCTTCGTTATATGTTGTGTGTGTTTGTTTAGTGTTGACTGAGAAATATTATAGAGTGATTGAGAAGAAGAAGAAAAAAAAAAAAGTTTTGTGTTGTGTTGTGTAGAAATGGTTGAAAAATTGTATATGTTTGTCGTTATTTTAGTGTGAAATCATAGTTTTGTGTTGTTTGAGTAGTTTGCATTTCCTTAGTGTTGCTTGGCAATCAGCAGATTTTTCCAATTGATAGTGCAAGTTCTCCGGTACTTGTTTTTAAAGTGACCACTCGAATTAGTCCGTCGTATCCGGGATGTGTAGCGATGATTCGTCCGAGTCGCCATTGCAACGGTGGTAGTCTTTCGTCTTTAATGAGAACTAAGTCGCCGCATTTTGGTCCCTGCTCCCGTGTCATCCACTTTGGGCGCTGTTGCATTCTAGACAGGTATTCCGTACTCCATTTACTCCAGAAATAATTGGTCATTGAGGTGATCCGCTTCCATTGCTCAAGGTAACTTACCCTCTCGAAGGCAGTGTCTCCTTGAGGAATTGCGACGAGTCTTTCGCCGATTAAAAAATGTGCTGGTGTCAGCGTTCCCAAGTCTTTGATGTCGTCCGACATTGGGCATAAAGGTTTGGAATTGAGGTAGGCTTCAACCTAAGTAAGTAACGTTGACAGTTCCTCAAATGTCAGGGATTCTGCCCCGACTGCTCTTCTGAGGTGATGCTTTACCCATTTCACCCCTGCCTCCCAAAGTCCTCCGAAATTGGGTGATGCAGGGGGAATAAAATTTCACTTTGTGTGCAGCTGTGTCAGTTGTTCATTAACCGACCCTAACTCCGTTTCTGTCCCTACAAAATTAGTGCCACGATCACTGCTCACATTTATTGGCGAGCTATAAATCGTTTGAAAGCCGCTAAAAACGCCTGTGTCGTAAGGTCTGACACGACCTCCAAATGCACTGCCTTAACTGCTAGGCAAATGAATATTGAAAAATATCCCTTTAACATTTTTCTCCTCGTCCTTTCCAGGTTTTTATATCAAAAGGTCCTGCAAAGTCTACACCCGATCTGGAGAAAGGTAATTTTCCTATGAGTTGTTGCATTGACTTCGGAAACAAATGGTACACTCATGCACCATCTTCTTCACCTTTCTCCTTAAAGAAAAAATCCAGAAGGCTGTGCGGTTGTACGCCATCATTAGAGAAACACCACCATGTGTTTTTGTGTGCATCTCTTATTATAAGGTGTGTGAGATGATGATCTGGTGCCAAAAAATATGGATGTCTCTGTTCGTCGTTCAAGTTTGAGTTCTGCAGTCTCCCTCTAACAAGTAGAATGTCGTCGGCATCTATAAAGCGATTCAAATTCAAGGTACGTTTGGGATATACCTTTTTTGCAACATTCATTTCAGGCAACATTGTTTTTGTGAGGTTCTTATCAATAATTTCATAGCCTTGTCAATATCGTTGACCTTCAGTGAACCTTTGTACCTTGCTTCAGTTTTGTCGGGCAGTTAAACACAAAACGAATGCAATAGGCTAGAATGTGACGAAGCCTTATTAACGAAGATTGCATAAGCATAAGATTGATGACCTCATTGTCTTCACCGAGTTGTTGCGTGACATGGAAAATGTTGGTCGTGTTCTCCTGCTTATGAAACCTACGTAAGTCACCTAACCTTGAGGTACCAAACCCAGGTTTACATTCGTTCTTAAATGGCAATGATATCTCATTTCGTCCATCATCCAATCTTTTTGTTGTCGTGCGATAGTGCTGCTCACAAGTCCTATCTTCGTCCGTTTCCTTGTAGTTGAAAGGCGATTCTTCTAATTCGCAGAACCTTCGCGATTGAGTGTCGATGACACAAACCTGTAGAAAATTGTGAACGGGTTCCTGCGTTTGCGAAATGACATTTGCAAGTAGAAGCCAACCTAGCTCGGATTCTTGTGCGATTGGAGACCTTACATCATTACCGCGTACAATGGATGCTAAAATAAATTCAGGGTAAACATCGCTTCCCAGGAGAATGTCAACAGTTACAGGGTAACCTTAAGCCCTCGATGTGTTCCCAGTTTTGTTGAGCTAGAGGCTTAGACGGCAACAGACCAGTCAGCGACTTGAACACGTAAGCCCGGGTATTTGTTTCGAATGGTGTCACCAGCGACCCAAAGGTAAGATTTACATATTGCTGACATGAACCACTACTGATTTTTCCCAATCCAGATACCTCAGTGAATGTTCGCCAGTAATGAACGTTGCTTCAGATCCAGGATCGACTAGCGCCTTAAGATGATAATAGTTGCCCTTTGAAGACCTCACTTTCACAACGGCTGTGGCAAGAAGCACACTTGGTTGATCTACCCCAAGAGAGACGGGTTGGTTAATCCTTGATTTTATGTGGAAAGTTTGTGTACCTATTGTAGTACACAAACTACAATAACCTTTGCAATATTCTAACCTTTCCAATATTCGACCCTCCACAGTTGACATGCAGCAGAGAGTGGTGTTTCTGTTTGCGGTAATAGCAGCGCACACTGTTTTGACATTTGACGGTGACTGTATGCGAGACAGCTCCGGCAAACCCCGATCCTGTCCAAAGTCTTGGTTCGTTCACAGATCTCCATATCAATAAACTCCTGACAAGATCAAAGGGAGTGCTGACCTCTACCACATACCTGGCATGCAAACTGCTTCTTCCCGACATGCAACACCGTTTTCTTCTCGACCATAACAGCCTTGTGTGCGGAAGAACCGCTGACCTTAATACCACTCGTTCTAGCTACTGCTTCCAAGTTTCGAAAACGTGTTTCCAGGAACTCTGTAAATTGTCTCGGTGTTGGCAACTCCTTCGAACTACCCAACTTCTCCTCCCACAAACGCTGAGTAAAATCTGGTAATTTTTGCACCAGTATATAAATTAATATGTCATCCCAAGAACTAACCGGCAATCCTAAATTTTCCAGGGCATGGAAACATTCCTGGGACGTGTCCAGTAGGAACTTTATGATATCTGTAATCTCTTTCGTTAATTGCTGCTGTTCAAAGAAAAGTTGGAAGTGAGAGTTTACCGACACTCGCTTGTGGTCCTATCTGACGACAAGCAGTTCTCATGCTTAAATGCTGTAACAAACGAGCAGCTTCATCTGTAAGAGACGATTTCATATAGTGTAACTTTTGAATTCCTTCTAGTCCACCATTGTGGACTAAGGACAAAAAAACATCGTGGAAAGCCCGCCACTTCGTGTATGAGCCCTCAAAATGTGGTATTTGAATTTGGGGTAATGAAAGCTCATTAAAAGAAGCACCTGTGGATCCACTTTCTACAATCTTCTCTTTAGATGCTGATTTGGTATTGTCTATAGCATCAACCAATTCACCACGGTAAGTGCAGTACGTTTCTTGTAACCTCTCAAATATTTCATCAAAATCTTCTTCTTCAAGAGTTTTTTCTACTTCTCCTCGTCGAATTTTCGCTTGAAGACCAAGCGCATTCTTGAAGTTTCCTTCTAGAATAAGAAGACGACCTGACAGAGAGCTGGCTGTACGACGTGATGCTCCAGTCTTTTTGAAGTTGGTGTGGTCACGAAGAATCTGCTCCACAACACCTTTCTGGTCTGCACCCGTGGACAATTTCGACATTTTTAAATGGTTTTTATTTGAAAATTAATTAATTATAAACCAATATGTGTGAATCAAGTATTTATTAAATTTTATTAAATACAGTTTTAAATGATATTAAAATAATTAATATTTTATTTTAATAACTTACGACCTTTAGTTAGCTTTGCCCAGCTGGTGACTGTTGAGGTTAAAATTGATAATACTTATTTTTTACACGGCGCGGGAAAACCACCGAAAGAGTCTGTAAGTCTTTAAAAGGAACTAGACAAGAGTCAAGACACCGACCGCGAGGGAATATATGTATTTACTTTATGTTTTATATATATCTATATATATATTCCCTATTTTTTGTACACTTGCACTTTGTTCTTGCACTTGCACTTGCACTTTTTGATTAATTTTTCTTTTAATTGTTTAATGTTTTGTGTAGTCTATTAAGTATCTTTTATATATATATATATATATATATATACATTTGTGCATTTGAACTTTGCACTTGCACTTTTTCTTTTTTATTAATTTTAAAATCTTTAATGTTTGAATTTGTATAATATTTTGTGGAGTCTTTATTCGGCTCGAAAAGGACCAAATGTTGGGGTGTGTAGAGTTTTGAATTATATGTGTATTGTAAAAAAAGGGGTCGGGAAAATGCGAGTTAAGTAAAAAACGTCTTTTCTTGTTAAACAGTCACAGCAAAGAAAAAGTTTATTCGTCTGGAAATTACTTCTATCTTTTTTACAATAAGTGTCATACCATATTAGATTCGTAACCTTAAGTTACGTTTAATTGCTTACATTTAAGATTAAGTTTCAATAAATTTAGCTTAGTTTTAATATAGATTACAATTTTAATATTGAAAAACAATAATTTTATAAACTAAAATATATTTATATTAATTATACATTTTGTTCACGAACACAATTACAAGAGCATACTACGTCAATTTATTAAAGAAAAAAACGACCAAATATGGCGAAGAAAAAAGTGCTTTTGCACCATGATAACGCACCAGTTCACAACTCCGCAGCCACCACAGCCAAACTAATCGAATGGGCAGAACGTTTCTCGTGCTTAACTTCAACTCCTGCCTAGAAGGCCTAATTTCACGGGATGCCCATACATCCATGAGAGTAAGGATACGACTTGCCATCGCTCACCGTCAATTTTTTGATACCAAAGCGAAACCCGTGTTGGAGACAAAAAGTCCCACCCTTGGTAAGCGTCGAGGCCGACCTAAAACCTCTTACTGGTCTGAGGGTCACAGCACAGTATCTTGCAACTCTACATTGGGTCAAGACGCTTCCTGCGACTTTGGGTTTAAACCACAGCCACCATGACCCTCCCACAAGGGTGATTACCACAACAAGTCAGGCCCAGACCGAAATCTGAGGGGCTCCTGACTCCCATAGTACCTTATTTTAAGCCCTGGTATGGACTATCGGTGGTCCTGCCAACCAACCTGACCTCTGACCGGACAAATCGTAGCAGCATTCGGAGGCGTTAAATACCGGAAAAGTTTACAATAAGACCAGTATATTTGCTCTACTCCCGTTTTTTTTTTTTTTAGACAACGTCATTGATGTCAAAGCCTTGATAAATGGGCGCGGGCCCTGTCGAATGGGCACTACGAGGGGTTATATTGAAAAATAAATTGTCAAAACCTAAAAAAGTTGCGTTATCATCAAACACCTTTACCCGAGCATTAAACTGGTCGAGTTGTAGAGATTGAGTAAGGTCAATGATTTTCGAAACTTTCTCCAGATGAGTCCTGAAACTTATCCCACCTTCTCCTCCTTCCTCATCAGCCCCATCACCCCTGGGCCGTATCACAGTGTCATACGACTTGTGCCGATGATCAATCTGGCTGAGGGCCCGGCATCTAAATAGCTCAGTCATTAACGGAGTATCTGGATAACTGGCGACCTCTGGATCAGCTAGCTTTCTTTCCGTTACTCTTGGGACCTCTATGAAAAACCCTACAGAAAAAACCAAACCCGAGGCCGGTACTCCTTTATTACCGGGCAGTAATACGGTTACTGGACCGACTACCGACAGGGTTCCTGCAATGCCAAGCAAAAGAACATCTGTGGACGGACCATGATAATCTTTTACAAGGCAAAAGCAACGAGCCCAAAACAAAGCTCTCAGGGAGCGGCGGGACCGTACAAGACATCCAATGCTACAACTCTGAAGACTTTTAGCGATGTCCTAAAGAAAAGGACGAAATCACGATCGCGGTGATCGATAGGAGCGACGCCGACGGATCCATTTCAACAGACTGGTGGCAGCTGGTCAAGTTGATGCTTTAGAGCAACTTCTTGACCATCATGTGGGAAAACCCCAGACCACCTCCCATCGCAAGCGACACTGGCTGGTACCAGCGCCACGTCAAGCTGATCGCTTGCACTGACCAGAGATCATTCGATCTCTATAAAAAAGCTATAGGTGGTCTAGGAGAGGTCTGGCCAGGTGCTAGGCTCGAGGTCGTAGCAAAGAAGTATAACCCTAGCAGACCTAGAACCCGCGCTTGGATCCCAACTGAACTCTCCTCCCCAGAAGACATTCTGAAGTTCATTTAGCTTAGTAACCCCATCCTTCCGACTCATGACTGGAAGGTCGTGAAACTAGAGGAACTAAGGGGCCCTTACAGATGCGCGTTAATCCCTTAACCATCTAGCGCAGACCAAAAGCATGATTCGGTTTGGCTTCGAGACTATCTAAATAAAGGTCTTTAAGAAGGACTGTTAGGCAACCGGCTCCCCCTTTAACAGATAGTACAAACCTAGCCTCGGACATTGGAGTAACGAAATCCTTCCCTAAGCTGGTTAGCGACGACTCCAATCAGTCTGGGGCGACTAACAAGACGTCGGAGCAGTGTGGTAGAGGCTTCTTTGCACAATTGCAGCAATGACGCTAAGATTTCTCCAAATTAGCCTCTAACACTCAAAAAAGGCTTGGCCAAACTCAGATGACATCATCCTTATCCAAAAACCATAGCTAACTGAAGAAGTGGTTCGTTGACGAAGGATACCTCATATGTTCTGCTATATATCAAAGACAACGGTAAGATCAGAACTTGTATATTAGTGAAACGTAGCCTAAATTCATTTCTACTTCCTAGCCTCAGCGACCCCGACTTAACCGTTGCCAGACTAGAAACGACCAAAGACAGCTTCTGGATAGCATCGGCGTATCTGGATCACGACCAAATGAGCCCTCTCTCTGCTGAAAATCTGGAAAGGGTGGTAATAGAAGAAGGAAGACACAATACTGGCCTCATCAAAGGATGCGATGCCAACCCGCCTCATACAATATGGGGCAGCACCAATACCAACGATAGAGGTGAGTCACTTTTTGAATACATTGATAATTTAATAAAGAACTGGATGGTATCGTCTGAACACTCCTTTTAAGATTACAGATACACCCAATTCGCAACTATCGAAAAACTGACTGGCGCAAATACAGAGGAAAACTTTTAAAAAGTATCTCTCCCGACCTTTCAAGTCCCTCGGACAACACCAATGAATTTGACTCGAAAGTCGAGGCTCTAACACGGGCACTTAACCAAGCCCGTCTCCTGTCCTTCTCAAGACAAGCTTGTAGAAAACCTTTCAATAAAACAAAAACTTCAAGGAAAGCGTCGGATTGGGAAATCATACAAAGAATCCCTCAAACATATAAAAAGAATTGAAGACGGCAAAGCGTGAGTCCTTTTGTAATAAAATCACTGAAGCCTCTGTGGTATAACGATTAAGAAAAATCCTCTCAACAAGTCCTTCGATGCCTAGATAGTTGAAAAAAAGCGACAGCTCATGGACGACCTCAAGTAACGAATCACTTAAGCTGCTATTTCTATGTAGCTCCTCTTTCACGGCTAGCAACAATCATAATAGAACTATTGCAGCCTCGACAAAAATTACTGGCATTATAACAAGAGACAAATTGGGCACTGCATAGGTTCAAACCATATAAGCCTGCTAGGCCGAATGGTATAATTCCACATACCTCTGTCATGGAGAAAAGTTTATGAAGTTTTCATTCCCAAAAGCGATAAATATATTCATATTGTCCCAAAGTACCTATAATCTATTAGGCTATCATCTTTTCTTCTAAAACAGAAAAGTCGGTGGAAACGGAAACGATAGTTACATTATATAGAATGTACCATACAATGGTAGCTTTCTTGGACATAGAAGGAGCCTTTAACAACGTCAAAACATCCGTTATCACGACGGCACTGTCACTTAGGGACTTGATCAATCTCATGCTAAAGAGCAGGATTATCAACTCCAAACTCGGTGGGTCCTCTGCCAAAAGAAGTGTCAGCAGAGGTACGCCGCAAAGCGGTGTGGACTGGGAATAAACCCCCATAAAACAGATCTTGTCCTCTTCTATAGGAAATACAAAATTCTGACTATAGACCCTCCCTCAATCCACGGTACCAGCTTGGTCTTCTCCGATACAGCGAAATATTTGGGTCTAATTTTCGACAGGAAACTAAGCTGAAAACCTTACATTCAAGAAAGAGTAAAGAAAGCTTCAGTAGCTTTATTGTCTTGCAAAAACGCCATCGGGAACAAACGGGGCATCCAACCTCTCATCAGCCATTGGCTATATATCTCGGTCATAAGGCCGACACTCACCTTCGGGGTAGTTGGTTAATGGCAGTCCTACCGCCATTATAGATGTCATCACTGGACACTACTTCATAGGTAAACATTCAAGAAGGCTTGTCATGTTCACTAATGATTTTGCAGAAACTTCATGGATTAGGAGGAAGAGGAGACAATTCCTCACCTCCTCTATACATGTCCAACTCCTTCCCAAAGAAGAAATCTCCACCTAGGGGCGTTCTTCCACAACGAATTAAGTGACTTAAGCAACATAGACATAAAAAGTCTCCAATGCTGTATTAAGAACTCCAAATGGTTTCTGGAGTAATAGGACCACAGATCCAAGTGGCATCACAATGTGACAATAGGCATAAATGGGCTGGTTTTGCAGCAGCCACTTAAACCTAACCTAACATATTCATCAAACAGCACTTATAAGCCTTTAGAAAAAGAATTGTTTGAAATTAGAACAGTCTGCTTGCGGCAAAATCACACCGTACTAGAAAATTATTCATAAAAAAGAAATGTTGGTCTATATAGTACCGGTTTACGTATACGGTCTTGCATACCTTGTATACCTAAATAAGTAAAAAAAAACATTGTAGGCACACAGCTACTGACAATAGTCATTCATAAATAATACATTCCAGAATCTTGCCCAGGTTATCTAGAAGACATATTGGCCGATATGAAGATGGTTCACCTGGTGGCTTATTTCCCATTGGCAGATGTACAAAATTCTGTTTTTTCCACGAGTCCTTCCTTCTTTTAGGCATACCAGAGATGGTGTTAAGTGGTGTTGCTAAGAACAGATCTGGTCTTTTCTGTACAGCTGCTTTGACAGCTGTATTTGGAATACCGTCGAGGCCAGACACCTTATTATTGTCTATTTTACTGCATGTGTATAATGCGTAGGGAGGTGGTCTTTGTGGAAAAGAAGCTATAAAATAGATGATAGTAGAGCGGGGTATATTATTTGTGGAGCCCTATAGCCCTTTATTTTGCTCATCACTATCCTATATGCTGTATCCTAAGAATTTAAATCAGCTTCGTTGTTCTGTTCTTGCACTCGGTCACTGCCATTACTGTATTTATCATACGGTACGGGCAGTGACTGAATAAATGTTACAACTAATGGATAACGGGTTGTGTGTAAAAATTTTGTTGGTGCACTGTTTCATATTGTTGTAAGAGCATAACACCTACAGCAATTTGATTCGGTAAACCATCGCCAGAATCTTCACTTCGCAGCCTTGCTTAGTATCGTCGGTGTTTGTGTTTGTTGTGTTTGTTTGTACTAATGACTAGGGAATTCAGGGTGGACGTAGCCAATATACGCGGGCAAAAAAGTAATCACTTTTCTGCGTACGTTCACGTCTGTAAGTAACGACCAGCAGTTTCGACACTTAGTGAAACACAGGTAGATCCCCGCCCACACCTCTCAGATCACTATGATCTGAAGCTACTTGACTACAAACTAGTGCCACTATTCTTTCCTCATCGCTGTCTCGTAATTTATGTGCGTAGTGATGTAGCTTACCAATTTCCACCACAATGTAGTCCCTGTTCCAATACGGAATTCAATTTCATGTGGTTAAAATTCCATCTCCGTAAGCAAATTATCCACTTCTGCTTTCTTTTACAGAAGCCCCAAACTGGACAGTAACTCGACCTTCCACGAGTTTGATGCGCTGTCTGACTCCATTCAAAGAATCGTATCCCTGTATCCTCATACTGAAATCGTGATTACGGGCGATTTTAATATACACAATTCTGGTTGCCTTCGACATTCTGGACAGACAACACCCGAAGGACGGTGTGTTGAGATCTTCGCTCAACGGATGAAGAGCATCAAACCAAAAGAAAAGGCATGGTATGACTCGAGCTGTAAAGAGGCTGTCAGGGTTAGAGAATTGTTTTTTTCGGTCCTACAAGACCAACCCGACAGAGGAAAACCGAAAAAAGTTTAAACGAGCCAGAAAAGACTGCAACGTCTATCTCAAGTGTGTGAAATTCCAATACGACCAAAAACTGAGGCAAAAAATACTGCAATGTACCAAAGGCAAAAAAATTTTTAGTCAAAAACATTAGAAATTCTGCCTCATTCTCCATCCCAACGCTAATTTACAATGCCATTCCAGCTGTCAGCTCTTTGGATAAGACCAATCTGCTTGCTGCACACTTTGCGGCTAGCTCAACACTCCCAGATTGTGCTTTGTCCCCGCCCACACTTGAGTGCGTCGAAGAGTACTCAAAGATCTTAACATGCATAAATCCGCTGGTCCAGACGATATATCTCATCTTCTTCTTATGATGTGTTCTTCCACATCTTCTGGCAAAACCACTGCGTAAGTTTTTTCATTAATCCTACTCTTTAGGACTCTTTCCGAGCAGATGGGAAACAGCATTTGTCCAGTCCGTCCTTAAAAAGGCAAATCTTCTGCCTCTCCTCCTACAGACCCATTGCACTTACGTCGCCAATGTCATGAAAACGCTGACAAACCGTCAGCTCATGATAAATCTCGAAACACGAAAACTTCTCAATGACCGGCAATATGGTTTAGGTAGCAACAGGTTATTTGATGGCACGTCTCACCGAAAAGTGGAACCAAAGCATACATAAATCTGGCGAAAGCAAGATAGTTGCACATTTCTAAGGCATTTTACAGAGTCTGGCATCAGGCTCTTTTGTCGAAAATGCGTGCTTTTGGGATCGATGACTTCCTTCTTCAATGGAGTAGAAATTACCTTTCGGAACGTTCAATTTAGTCTTGGATTGTTTCAAGTCTGATGTTCACAAAATAAATGCTGGTGAGCTCCAGGGCTCTGTTCTGTCTCCGACGCTTTTTTAAATTTCTATTGATGTTCTTTTTTCTGCTACTTCTTATCCAATATATTACTTTACTGATGACAGTACTCTCTGCTTTTCATATTCGTTCCCGGACTCACGCCCCTACTTTCGGTTGTAGAACGGGAACGGCGGCGTATGTTAAGCTCATTAAATTCCGATATTAATAGCATAAAAAATTGGGGAACATCACAAGCGATGTAAGAGATATTTTACCCCCTCTGATCTGGCCACAATATATGTATATCCGCATAAAATTGGAGTACAATGTCCACATCTGGTCATGTGCTATTAAAAAAAAGGTTATCTAGCGTTTCTTCAAATTCACCCATTGTCCAGATTGGTCAGGCATTGCAGCTATAAAAGTGTATGCCATTGATTTTCCCGCGGACAAAACCATATCCATGAGTGTAGGTTCCTTGGAATACCTGTTTGCCGCCATATTGCCGCCAGCTTTGTTTGGTCGCAGATCCATATTTTATCTGGTTTGCTGACCAGGATTGGGTCCGCTACCTTATCTTTAGCTGTCTGTTTCAAGATATTCTGAATTGTCTCACAGTGATTGAGAGAATGATCTTCATCTGTGCATTTTGGTCATAGCTTCCTTGAAGATCAGGCATCTACTGCTAATGGCTACGGGTTTTGCATATTCCGGGTAATCTTTCTCGCAAAACATGTTAAAAGGGTTCTTGTGTGCAGTCCTTTGCAATATGACCTTTGAATCCGTATATTCTGAATAATTTAGAGCGGTCTTCCTTGTTATTGCATTGGGTGCCACCAAAGGCCTTTCGAAAAGACAGTACATCTTCTGTCGATACTCTTTCCAGTCCAAATTGCGACTTAATTGCTGCGCTTAATTCGTCCTTGGTGGTTGCTCCATCGGCATATTTTAGTTCAAAAGTAACACGGTACACAGTAACATACGATCGCTTGTGACTCTAATGCTTAGTTTATAGCGCCTGTAAACGCGGCTGCTTTTGTGCCCGTGCTTTTGAGCACCTTTCTGCGTCCTTCTGATCCTTGACACCTCACTTCCAAAGGCATCATTTAATTTTTAAATTTTTTTTTGGATTTTGCTTTTTATGACGTTTTGCCAGTTTTCTTCGGAAGTAGAAAGTAGGGTTACTTTCAGGAACTTCTACATTATTTTTCTTTTCCACTAGCAGGCCCTTTTTAGTTCGCTTGTTCCCACGCTTGTCTTTAGGGACTCCCGTGTTATTATTATTTACCGCTTGTGGATCCTTATGGGTTGGCTTGGCCTAACGGTTTTGGCCGATTTGTTTCTTTTTTTTTGGAACATCCTTTAGTTTCAGTCTGGGAGAAGTTTGTAAAAAGTTGTTCTTTCTGATTACCTCCTTTGCTTTCTCGTCTCGCAGCTGGATAGCCGTTCATAGAGGACGAGCTTCCTGATATGATTTTTGGGGTGTCTTCTCACAAATATGAGCTCTTGTTGCTGCTGTCTCAACATGTCCGCACAGATTTTCAGTAGAAGGAAATCTCGGTATTTTGAATGATCTCTGATAAAGGGTTCTCCTTATTCTCCATTATTTCGATTTTTTGTGCGTTTCCGTTGTTTCCATATGTGATAAGCCATGGCTCAGGTGGTAGTGCATTGGCTTCCCAATTGGACGGTTCGTGGTTCAATATCAGCCGTGACCGAAAGACTTTTTTTTGAGGCAACTAAAATCTCGTGAGATGAATGGTTGCCTAAATACACCTTAGAGTTAATTTTGTTTGCATTCATATTAAGATTGGATATTAAGATTCTTTTAGCATATCTAGGTCCTCCGATGCAGTATTACAGAAGGTGCTGCTTGAGGTTTCGACGCTTTTCTTCCCAAATATCTGATGTGAGACATACACCTTAGTCTGCTGTCGAGTATTACTACTATGCATTTTGTAGAACCTTTTGATCTAATGGTTTGATATGTCAACGTATTCCATATTTTTCTGGCCAGCAGCTTCCGTTTTGTGATCTGCTAAGTCTATGACAACGGATATTAGTCAGTCTTTGATGGGGTTAACTGCATTGTTCGTAGTCGACTATATTTCACAAATATCCTTTGCAACAGTTACAACAGCGATGCCATCGGCGCATCCAATTATTTTTACTTCTGGTGTCAGTGTTGATTGCAAGTTCCGTCGTGTAAGATAATCAGTAAAAGCCCAATACTGATCCTTGCGAGATTCACGCGGAGATTTCGTAGAATTTTTTTACTCCTTTGTGTCATATCTAAACTTTCTTTTTCGGGACGCGATTTTCTAAATCCTTACCGTTTATCCGATCTTTCTTTTTTTTCTTTTGACACAGTATACATATATCTATCGTATATCATCCATTCAAGCATTTTGTCCAGTGATGCTGGTTTTCCAGGTGGTTTGTTTCCCTTTCTGCACCATTCACTGCTCCGGGAAAACTCCCTCTTTGAGACAGTTCGTCTAAAGTTATTATTGAAACTGTCTCCGTACAAGGTCATAGATAAACTGACAATAAACTAACCGTTTGACCCTGTCTGTGAATACGTGTGAATTGTCATCAATAGCAATTTTCATCCCATTTTACACAAAACCCGCCCATTTTTCTTAAAAAAACGTGATACATATTACACACACGCGTGCAGATATCTCTCATTCTAGCAACTTTACTTGTAAGTTGCTCTCATTCTAGCTAATTCAAGCAGGTTGTGGAGATGTAAAAGTGTTGGTAATTCACTTACAGTGTGTCTGTGCGAAGGATAAGGGCTTGCAAAAGTATTAGTAGAGTTTGGCATCTATGTTAGTTCATCTATGTGCAAGGTTCTCTGACTATATTGTACGAAGTCGGTGGTCTCTGGGAACAGATATTCTATAATAGACCTTAGCATTATTAGACAGAATAATTTCGGAGACCTACAGTCCTTCGG
Source organism: Volucella inanis (assembly GCA_907269105.1). Lineage (NCBI taxonomy): Eukaryota > Metazoa > Arthropoda > Insecta > Diptera > Syrphidae > Volucella > Volucella inanis. The sequence goes on along the minus strand of OU026155.1, from coordinate 45,753,251 downwards.
GGTAGTCATTACCATTCTGTAAACGATACCCTAAGGGTTGCGTTTGAAACATTTGGCTTTGCTTACTTTGATCGCCTTTATTAGGCCTTTTCTGTCCAGTCGGAATATATCTAGTCCTTGTTAAGGGTCTCGTCTCCTTCTAGGTCGCTGCGCTGTCCTTGGCCAGTAGCACGTTGTACCTCTCTTACTTGCAATTCGTCTGGGCATTCCTGAGTCACATGTTGTGTATATAGTTCAAGTGAGGTAATGCGACAAATTCTCCCGTCTCGCAATCGCCTGAATCGCTGTTATTCATCATTTCGTCTAAATGTTCTTGTTGAAAAGTTTATCTTTCCATTTTGGGCCCGCTAGCTTTACAGGCAGAATGGCATTTTTTTGTTGCACTGTAGGCAATATCGATGATTTATCCCATTGTTTGGAATGCTTATATTCAAGGTTACATCCTCTGGCATTGGTGAGTATGCTAACACACAGGTGTAAAATGGCATACGTGTGTATGGATGCATGCGTGTGTATGTATGCATCGATGAATAGAATTGTTTGTTTTTGGAAGCATGTATGGATAGTGCATTTTTAGGTTATAGAGTGCGTGGAAATGTGTACGACGTTCACCCTAGCGAGCTCTTTGCGATTCTGCTCGCTTCATCTTGCTTGTGAAATTGCTGAATCATTCCCATTATGACACCATTTGGAGTCTATCATGAGTTGCTCTTCATAAGAAAAAACCTTATCAGGATTCTTGCGGTTACTGAACCACCAATTTCTTGCTTTAGTCGCAGCCGAAGTTTTGCATTTAATTTACAATGCTGAAAGTCTGAGTCCGTTACTTGTTTGTATTTTAAAATGTACTAGCAGAAGCATCCATGTCCCCAAAGAAACTGCGTAGGATAACATTTTACCTTTCCATATTTTCTGCTTTTCTCTTCATTCATTTTTGGAAGCAGTTTATAACATTCTAACATTGTCTAACATTCCTTTCCTGACGGGGCTTATCACTTTTGCAACTTTTGCCACTTTTGCCACTTTTGCCACTTTTGCCACTTTTGCCACTTTTGCCACTTTATTTATGTAATAACCACAATTTTTTTCCTTTTTGTCGTTGAATATTGAAGCCAATGTTTCGGTTTCCAAGATTAATCCTCCTCATGTAATATAAGTCTCCATATTTATTCTTGGTCCCCATTTAGGTCTGGTATATTTTCTGATGACTTAAGCTGTGCAATTGTTGTTTCTCTTTTCAAAAAAGCAAATTCAAAAGAAAAAAATAATTACAGGCCAATCTCACATTTGCCTATTATTTCAAAAATTTTTGAACAAGCAATTAAAAAGTGAGTCTGACTCTTTTTAAATAACAGTAAGATTTTTTTAGTAGTAAACAGTTTGAGCTTAGATGCATTGCTGAATTTCTGCTATTCTATTTATAAAGGGCTTGATGATAAAAGGTTCTGAGCAAACCTTTTCGTTGATATTAAAAAGGCATTTGATATGGTTGTTCATAGCATCCTTTTGCAAAAATTGTTCAATGCCTGGTTTAGAGGTTTCATTTTTAATTGGTCCCAATCTTATCCTTTCGGTCGATCGCAAAAAGAAAAATAGGTGGTGTTTCTAGCGGCAATTGCAGAATGTAACTGGGAATGCCTCAAGGATCAGTCCTTGGGCCTATCCTATTTCTCGTATACATAAACTCCATTTTCAATCCAAAGACTATCAGTAAATTTACTGCATTTGCAGACGATTTGGGCATTTCCTTTGTATCTGAAAGTCCATTAAATCTTTTTTCTGAAGTAAATCACGATGTTGACATTTTACGAAGTTGATTTACTAAGCATAAGATGCAAGTCAGCAATAAAACCAAGTTAATGTTCCCAAGTTTCAGTGCAAGATTACCAGCCGATGTCGACATTTTCTTTCATTCCAGGAATTGCTTAAGATTCAGATCAATGAGATTGTGTGAGTCTTAATACTACATTATTTAACGAAAGTGTGCCTTGCGACAGAGATTGCTTTAAAATTGATGCTGTGAAGCAATTTAAGTATCTTAGCGTCATTATAGACTATAAATTGATCTGGGCAGAGCACATTAATACGTTGATGAAATATTTTCCCTCAACCTTACGGATTTTCTACTATTTAAAAAAAAACATGCTCGATGCAGGGTTAAGTATGATATAATATATTACAGTATTTTTCAATCGAAGTTACAGTATGGAATTTCTTTTTGGGGTGGGACCTACCAAAACAAAATTAAGAAATTACTTATTATTCAAAAACGTATAGTAAGAAAAGTGTGCAAAAACCGCTTACACCATTCCATGGCGTTGTTTAAGCAGTTAAAGGTCCTCCCTTTGAGGCATTTGTTTTATTACAACGTATTGAAATTATTTTTCTTGAGATGTGGCTATTTTCACAGCAGAAATTCGGCTAGATATGGCCTAAGAATAAATCTAAGCTTTTATGTTATTACTACCTTACTTCGCACTAGTTATCGTAATTGTTATTTTATACTTTCATATAGATTATTTAATAAGCTTCCAAACTCCACTTCACTAAGTCAGTAGTATCTCCAAGTATAAAATCTTGGCTATTTGAATTTGATGTATTGTTTTTTTGTTTTATTTTTTATTTTAAATTTCTATTGTCAAATTTAAATCAACTAATGCCAAATTTAAATTAATTATTGCTATTATTGTTGCCTGGTCTTTTTTTTTTTCTTTTTACATAAAATCAAATATTTTTGTATAATTGATTTTTTTTCCTTCCCTTGTTTTGTAATTATAACCATTGCCAATATGAATTTTTGTGATGTGTCATTTAGTTTTATTTTTCTCCGAAAATATAAAATGACATTATCCTATTCTCAAGCAAGTGTAATATAACTTATGATAATTTTGTAAATAATGAACAAAGAGAATATGAAATAAATAAATACAAAATACGATACAATACAATAAAATATAGAACCTGTGAACATCAGGATTAAATTACTGATCATTGCAAATAGCATTTTAATAGGCTGCTTGCATGCTCCAATGTTTGCCATTAGGTTGCATATTGTGGTAGTTGCTTAATTGGCCTCTTTGGTGTATTTTAGGGCGCCTATTAAATTTGCTTTACAGGCTAACAATAGTGTCAGATTCATAAAGTTAGGCTTTATCTCGATGTTGTGTTCTCAAACCTTTCTAGTCTAGCGTTTAACATCCTGGGAGCTACTTACATATGTTATGCTCATTCGCAATACTCCATCGTGTATAATATTCCACAAAGCTGGGCTTAAGATTAATCTTTATGTTCGCATAACTTTGGCCCTACATCATATCGTACATCTTGGGATTCCGTTAAATTCAGGAACCTTGCTATTTTTTTTACTGCTCTCGATGTTGCTATGACTTCTGTTCTTCCGATGGAAGCTATTATTTCCGCAACTTCTGATATCATTCGCGGTTGATAAGCACTATCATTTGAAAGGTAACGAACGGCTGAGTATTTACTAGTATGAATAATGTATGAACATGCTAAGCCCCTGTTATGAAACTTTCAATCTTTTCACTGCAATTTTATAAACATTAGGTTTATTTCTTTTTCCTTATATGTTATTTATCACGCGATCAAGGAATTGAGTACATTTAAAATGTTTGCACACAGCGCTGGAGTTATGTGTAACCACGATCCGAAATATGAAAAGCGACTCTCATCCTAAAATATTTTAATAAAACTTATTTTCTGCTTACGTTGTTAGCGATTATGTTGACTGTGAGAACGTTTATTTTGCAAGAACAAGTTCACATATTCATGATTCTAAAATAACACGTAATATTAAGGTTCATTAGGCTTAAGTATAAGTTAGTCTTAAAACCACATTCAAATGGATCGATGCTTAATAAATAATTCTATAAGAAACAACCTAAGTTGTATTTATTTTTATTAAAGCGACAACCGATAGACAAGTAACTGCAGCAGTCGAAAACTTTAAGGTCCGAATACATTAGAATGATTGTTTATCTAGATACAAACCAAGTGAAAAGGGAATACAACCCCAAGTAAAAAAGAAAAACAAAATTGAACGTCAAAATAGAAGAGACAAGTCATTTGACCAAGGTAGAAATAGGGCTGAAGAACAGATTAAGCAATGCTTAATTGCAATTACCCAACTGTGCAAAATCAATAAACCGAAAATGCCCACATTTAAAGGGGAACCAGGAACACTACCATCGTTCATGGATGCAGTTTCAAGGATACTGACAGAGTGCGAACCTCAAGAAACTCTAATTTCAAATTATATACGATTTAAAGATCGAACGAAGAGCAAAAACTCTCTTAAACGTTAATCCACTGGAGAACTGGGATGTATGTTATGCAAGGCGGTGCTGAAAAAGCACTTCAGATCTACAAAGGATCAAACGAAGATTGGAAAAGAAATAAATTTACTAAAAATAAGCAGAATTAGATCTTAGATTAAGGCAATTAGTAGAAGATATTACCAAATATGCTGCTTTCCAAGAAAATGGGGATGTACAAGCAGATATATTTAGCGGAACGTTAGCCACAAAAACAAAAGAGATTGTATCTCACTCGTTAGCCGTTGCATTAACAGACAAATGCAATTTATCGAAAATGAGGGATATTATTTACAAATTCATTGGATTAAATCAATCTTATTTAAATATTAGCCATATGAATAAAAAAGAATTAGCTCAAAACTTAAGTTACGTTTAAAAAACTATAAACCAGGACAACAAAGTAGAAACGAAAACTCAGGACAATTTCGAAACAGTAACTCAGGAAAATTCAGAAGAAACAATAACTTAGGTCAACATAGGGACCATTCACTGAATAATTTAGAAGGAACGAAAATCAAGAAGAAACCAAAGCTCGAGCAACGTAGGGACTTTAACAGACCGAACAATTCTGGACAAGACAAATTTTTTACAAACGAGCTTCGGGAAGCAAATTGCCTATAGTTATCTTAACGATAAAAAAAGTCAAAAATTAGATATTTAATAGACACATGATCTTAGAACCTATGTATTTCACAACATTAAACGGTATGAGTAAAGTAATGAATAAATAAGTTAACCCAATACCTACCAAATTGTATATTTTCGGGACTATTTATTGGAAAATTATCCAATTACCACATCGAAAATATGATACTATTGTAGGACAAAACTCCTTAAGCCCTCTCAAAGCTAAAATAGATTTAGAGAATAAGTACTTAGAAGTAAGCAGGATAAAAATCCTGCTCGAAAATAGTGAATACCTTTTGCAATAGATGACATCTGCAGTCTAGAATGTGGCAGAATTGAACAACAAAATTTAGAACACTTAAGCCCCAAAGAAAAGTCAAAAATAGCTCTTATTCTAAGACAGTACGGAAATTTATTTTTCTAATAAGGAGATAGATTAAGGTCTACTCATGAAACGGAACAGGAATAAACCACGAATAATCCAGTTTACTCAAAAATATACCGATTTCCTTAAGTCCACGAAAAAAAGTTACAGCAAAACATAACCAAAAAAAAAAAAATAACTCCGCTTACAATAGTCCTTTATTGGTTTTGTTCCTAATTCAAGAATTCCGATAATTCAAGAAATAAAAAGTGAAGGATAGTAAAGGCTAACGTAACTGTAAGTCACAAGTTCCCAATGCCAAGTTAGGTCGAGCACAATACTTCACAACAATTGATTTAGCTAAGGGCTTCCACCAAATACCGGTTAAACCCGAAGATAGAAAAAAAAACCGCGTTTTCTACCCATTTCGGGCATTTCGAATTCTTGCGTATGTCATTTGGTCTCAACAACGCTCCGTTTGTGGTCGTTTATCTCGAAAAATACTTATATTGTATTTAGTACGTCATTAGAAGAACATATCGACAACATTAGGAATCATTTCGATCAACTGCAAATAGCAGGATTGAAGATGCAAATAGATAATCGTATGTGCAGTTTTTTTTTTAAAAAAGAAACAGAATTCTTGGGACATATGTGTATTGACACCAAAAGGAGTCAAGCCAAACCCAAAAAGAGAATTCAAACTTTCAAAGATATACAACACAGAAACAAATTAAGTCGTTGTTAGGAGTTACAGGTTTCTACAGAAAGTTTATCAAAAACTATGCAAATATAGCTCAACCAATCACTAGGTACTTGAAGAAGAATAGTAAGATCAATAGTAACGATCCTAATTTCATATACGCCTTTGAAAAATTAAAACAGATTACGGAACATCCTATATTAAAATATCATAATATTAATAAGTGAAAGTTAGTCACTGATGCCAGCAACTTTGCGATAGGTGCAGTTTTGATGAAAGAATGGCATTCAATCTCTTATGACTAAAGAACGTTAAACGAACACAAACGTAACTACTCAACAATAGAAAAAGAGTTGTTAGGCGTAGTATGGGGAACGAAATACTTCAGACCGTATTTATATGGAAAGGAGTTCGATTTACAAACCGACTATCAACCAATAAAATGGCTTTAGAGTAAATATACAGGCAAAGATTTAAACCCCAGACTGCAAAGATATCTAATTCAATTAGGGGAATATAATATTAATATTAGCTATAAAAAAGGCAAAGACAATAAAGTTGCGGATTTTCTTAGTCATTCAAATATAGATATGAATGAAATAAATATGGTCGGAAAAAGCGCAAATGATCTTAGCATATCTCTGGAAGACGAGTCCGTAGAAATGCAAACAAATCATTAACAAGAACAGAACTTTAACGATCATATTCCAAATCTAGAAACAGTAAATCGTTTTAGGACTAAGATTATATTGAAAGAAAAAAAGAAAGAAGAATTCATGAACTCTTTTAAGAACAGACGAATATTTATAAAAAAAAAAAATAGATCTAGACAAATGAAACGCAGATAGCATAATTAGGAGATATGTAGGCAAAGGGAAAATAGGTATATTTTCGATCACGAGTATAACGGACTCCAGAATATTTTAGTTAGTTTATTTTCTGGTGTAAGCTTGGATGTTATCTTAGATATTAAAATAAGGGTTAGTCTTAAACTTATTGCGAAATAGTTCGGACGGAAATAAATTATTTTTTGATATTATAGTAAATATATATATGGTGTATATAATTTTGGAATGCATGTCGATGGGTACCACCATCCGGCGTACCATATTTAGAATATGTTAAAAAGGATGGGCTCACCCTCGAATCACTTTAGCCCATCTGTTACAGAAAAAACACTATCTCCCCTTACTCCATTTGTTCACTCCTTTTGTGTCTATTCAGAAGAAGGTAATGTAAAAATTAATCACAAGATCTCTGGAAGGTTTTTTGAAGAATAGGCAATAACACACTGTTCACATTTTCTTCTTTTGATGGAATTATAGGTGATAGCACACTCAAAAAACTAGAAGTAAATAGTTATCGACCAGAAAGAAAATACTTTGAGATTAAAATCAAACATAGTAAACCAATATTATGTTGGAATATCTTTCCAGCGAGAAAAAAAGTACCCAACTACCAACTTCTGTTTGGTCCGACAGACACTAGAAAAACTGTTAAATGATAGTTAGGGCAGAGATCCGAACAAATATCCAGGAACACATTTATACACAGAGCTATCCCACTCTGGCTTGTATGAGAGAGGGAGTGGAAAGAGAAATAAAAAACTCTTAGCTAGTGGGATAATACGTCCTTCACGGAGTCCGTATAATTCACCTATATGAATCGTTCCCAAAAATCTAAAACCATCAGGTGAAAAACAGTACCGGATGGTTGTTGACTATAAAAGACTAGATGCGATTTCGGATACGTACCCAATCTCAGATATTAATTCGGTACTTGCCAATCTGGGAAAAGCCGCATTCTTCACGACTTCAAATCCCAATGAAAATCTCTGACATATCCAAGACCGTTTTCCGACTATGAATGGGAAGTACGAGTTTTTGAGGTTGCCTTTTGGATTGAAAAATGCTCCAGCCATTTTTCAGAGAATGATCGACGATGTCCTTAAGGAGTATATCGGTAAAATATGCTATGTGTACATCGACGATGTTATTGCCTTCGGAAATGACGAAATCAGCCACCTACAGAACATAGATATAATTTTCTCTAGGCAGCAGGAAGCAAATCTGAAGGTAAATCTCGAGAAAACGAACTTCATGAAAACAGAGGCCGTGATGACATTGAAGCCGACTCAAAGAAAGTGACGGCTATCAAAAAAATTCTTCCACCAGTCAATCTAAAATAGCTCAAAAGTTTTCTAGGCCTCACCTCCTATTACAGAAAATTCATTCGCGATTACGCCAAGATCGCTAAGCCATTGACTTAATTCACTCGAGGATACAACGTTCAAATGAGGGCACACGAGTCCAGAAATATACCAATCATTTTGGACAAGGAAGTATTGCAGACCTTAGATGACCTGAAGCCCTTACTCACATATTCAGATTTTTTATTTTTCCCTAAGTTCGATAAACCCTTCAACCTAACAACCTATGCTTCCAATTTCGTGATAGGGGTGGTCCTTTTACAAGGACTGCACTGGTTCTGCAGTCCGATTGCTTACATCTCCCGATCTTTAAACAAAACCGAGGAGAATTATGTTACGAACGAGAGGGAGATGCTGGCTATAGTTTGGGCTTTAGACAATTTGAGATCATATCTGTATGGAGCCAAGAAGATTAGGATACATACAGACCACCAACCGTTGACATTTGCCTTAAGTAACAGAAATTTCAACGCAAAACTTATGCACTAGAAATCTCGTATCGAGGAATACAATTCCGAGCTGGTGTACAGGCCTGGTAAATCGAACTTAGTTGTCGATGCTCTCTCTCGCCTTAGGACCGAGGGTAACCACTTGCCTAATTCGGAGTTTGCCGAACCAGCACAAAGTATAAATTACGATGCTCGTACTGAAACCGCAAGCGAAAACAACGATTCTCGTACAGAAATGGTAGGCAAAACTGGCGGTACAGAAACAGAAACCTCATTCTGGTTTTAATCACCATTATTTTACAATAGAAAACCAGGACAAACAAAAATTGGTCACCCTGCTGAAGAAAAAATTAATATTTAATGACCTTAACCGTATCAAAACTCCAGGATGACATTTGTGCTTGCTTCAACAAGCGATCAACGAAAATTTCAGTAAGGTATAACATACGTATAATCCAAAGGTTTGTTGAAGACGTAAGGGATGAAAACAAAAAAATGTCAGCTGATTATGGAGGAACATACGAGAGCTAATAGGAAAAAAGAAAATATAGAGAACAACTCCTTGAGAGATATTATTTTCCTAGCATGTCTAGCCTGATTAAAAAATACACGGCCACCTATGAGATCTGCAAGTTTAGCAAGTACGACAGACATCTAAACACTCCAGAAATTCAGCCTTCACCAGTTCCATTATATGCTTGTGAAATCTTTCACATGGACATAATGGAGATACAAAGTGAAAAATTTATCACGTGTGTTGATAAATTCTCAAAGTTTGAGAAGATATTTCATGTCTTGAACAGATTATCTTTATGCCTCCGTTATAAGATCACAAAAATATTTCATTATATTACTGTTCTTAGGATCTTGGTAACAGATAATAACCGCAGTTTTCTAATCCCTATCATTCTCAATTTTATTAAAATGCTTGGGATAAAGTATTACCAAACATATGTCTACCGTAGTGACGTAACAGTTCAAGTGAAAAGACTTCACTCGATCATCATAGAAATTTAAATTTCATCCTGAAATGTTCAAGAATTGAACATAATAATATTTGCAACTGTAAAAATGTGTTAAAAACATATACATGACCTTCATACAGGAGGAAATCATTTTTAAAACCTAACTTAACATAATACGTTAATGTGGAAAAAATAATAAATTGAATTATAAAATTAAATTAAAATTAAATTAAACATAAATTTAAATTAAAACAAAATTAAGTTCAAAGAAAAAAAAAACTTTTTAGTTAAGATTCTCAAATAAACGTTAGAACTTTAGTCTTAAGATAAAAATTGTATATTCAATAAAATGAATTGCTTTGAGATAATTCTAGTTTAACTTTTAAAAACATCCCAATCCCGTTATTGCATTCCACATTGATCAAAAATACCATCCAACAGACACCGAATTCACCTGAGTGACTTCTTTCTGTTCAATCGAGTTAAAAAAAATAACTACGGGGAACGTGTTTCAGCAGCCAAGATGAAGTAATGGAAAAATCGCAGAAAGCACTGATGGACATAACGAAAACCAAATATAAAAAATGTTTGGAGGATTGGATCAAGGGCTGGCATAAGTGTGTTGCAGTCGATGGTGATTAATTTGAAGGGGACAAAATAGATTTCGATGAATAAACTGGTTCCTTTTAGTGGTATTTCCAGAATCGCTCATCTATTTTTTGTCCATGTTTAATCTTCAATTATCACTCACCAATTGTCACGGTTAAAGAAGGCAAGGCATGGATCATCAATGGTCACTTCAAATTGGCGCACATTATCGATCTAACACAATACAAAACCCATGGTAGAAACAGGCAATATGTCAATAAACTCCAACGCCATTAAAACCCCGGAAAAGGAATTCACAATACAGTTTTATGCGGGAAAGATATAGGGTTTTTTAATAACGACTTGACAACTTTTTTTTTAAATAAAAGGCAAACCATTTGAGATATTTCAAAAACTTTATTATAGGCTTGAAGTACAATCAATCGACTTCGTTCATATACCCAACCCCATGTCTTGAGATAGCACGCTCACCTTACTTACTCTTCATTAAATCGATTGTAGCGGGTGCTGTGTGGCTTGTGGCACCATCCTATTAAAACCACATGTCGCCCAAGTCTATATCATCCAATTCGGGCCAAAAATAATCGGTAATCATGGCGCGATAACGCTGACCATTCACAGTAACGTGACAATCGTTATCGTCGACGAAAAAATATGGCCCAATAATGTCGCCGGCATCCGAAAAGCACCAAACAGTTATTTTTTGTGGATGAAGTGGTGATTCACGAAGCACATGTGGGTTTTCACCCGTCCAATAACGCATAGTTTGCTTATTGACGAACCCTTTGAGCCAAAAATCAGCTTCGTCACTGAAGATAATTTTGCGATAAAATTCATCATCTTAGCGCCATGATGAAAATGTTGAGTTTACTGAAAAAACAGTTTGATGATTAGTGAAAGAGTGCGTTCACAAATTAAATTCAAAGTTGTCAAATCCCTATTGGAAAACCCTATATATAAAACTGTCCCAATACAAAATTAACAACCAACTTTTTAACACTATGAACGAAACGACAGGAAAAATTAACTGCATGATCGACCAACTCAAGAACAAAGTTCAAACAACGAATGCTGAAAGATACGAACAGGACGTTCTTAATGAAATCCTGAAAAAAGTGGGTTGAAGAGGTTGGTAGGATCGTCAATGAAATGGAAACACTCCCATTGCAAACGAAATCGAAGCTGTAGAGTATGGTTTGCCATCACTCTACACGAACGGTACACCGTTGGTATATGTTCCGACACTGCCAAAGATAAATGATGAAGAGTTCAATCTACTCTTAACAAGAGCATCGATCAGTGGCGGATTACAAGTCGATTTGGAGTTCAACAGAATGCCAGCCAACCACAAGGAGACGTATGAGGCGAAAGGGGAATGCCTTTCCATAAATCCGCTGACAATCTGCGATGATAAATCCTTGGAGAAACTTGAAGAAGATTGCTTCATAGCATACCTCTTAAAAGGAGGCCATACCACTTGTACCTTCCCCTTAATTATACTATATTCACTACAAACTTTGAAGGTCACCCAGTCTCAAGGAACACCTCAAGAAATCTCAGTGAAATTTACGTTATTCAATTGGAAAACGAAGTGATTCGGCTCGGGAACAAAACCTTTTCGAGTTTCGTATCCTCCCATGTTTAAGTACTTCCATCTGTCCTCGCTAATATCACATATTTAGTTCAAAAAGTTGATCTGGAGCACGTATACAGCATAAGTATAGGAAACATAGCAGCAATCATTGCTTTGGTGGTGATTATAGCACCGGTTATATGGCTAAAGATCAATTCGGACCTGAAAATCCCATCCATAAACGTTAGGGCCGGAATTCTCCCAACGCCTGAAGGACGACATCATCGAGTTCAATCAACCACAATGGAAAAAACTTTACCATCAGTTTCTGACGTCACATACAATCTACGGAACGTAGATATTTTAAGGGGGAGGAATTAAGACGATGTACCTGGGCCACGCATCACAACGGATACACGCGCCGAGGCAAACTTGCTAACTCAGCAGAGCGACCAATGTTTACGGAGCTTGAAGGTTATTTTAGGAATTAGAATTAGGGTTAGTCTTTAACTTATTGTGAAAAAGTTCGGACTGAAATAAATCATTTCTAGATATAATAAATTGATATATATAATTTTGGAATGTAAGTCGGACGGTTTGGAAGAGACAAAAGTTTCTTCGTTCGCGTTTTTTTTTTTTGGGAATCCTCTTAAAGAATTCTTCAACTCATATGTTTAGGCGAAAAATATGACAGAAACCTTATCAAAAATAAATTTCACCTTCCTCAAACTCCTTCAGCGATTAATAAGATAGTTCATGTAAATATCTATACTAATAGTAAACATTTCTTTATTATTTTCATAGATAAATTTTTCAAACATGCAGTTAGCTTTTATCTGGAAGATAAAAACCATATCGAGAAACTTAGACAGTTGTTATCAACAAAGGGCAAAAAGAAAATTAGGGAATTTTGTAAAGAAGAAAATATAGAACACCATGTCACAAAGCCAAACATTGATACTGGAAACTCAGATGTAGAAAGGTTAAATAGCACAATCACAGAACGTTCTCTTAACTTAGAAGAAAAACCTCCAATTCGAACGCAAATATTAAAAAACAAAATTACAATAATTCTTACCGTTCGACTATTAAGACAACTCCAATCATGGTGCAAGAGAAAAACGTATGTTACAGTCTTATTAAGCAAAGACAATAGTAAACAAAAAGTGTTAGAAAAAAGTAATATTAAGTGAGAATATTAGGAAGAAAAGAGAGAAGAAGAGCCTAAATTTAGAAAATATAAATTTAAAAATTTTCATGAAAGTAATATTAAGAGACCTCAGACATTTTCAGGCGAAAGTGTTGATCCTACTGACGCTGATGCTAACTATGCCCCTCAGCCACCAAACGATAATAATTGAAAAAATCGGAACGGATCTTGGTTATTGAGAGATCAAAATGGACGAGGTATAAATATCAAGCAAATTTGATATAATATTACATATAATTATTCCTAACAAAATATAAGAAATTATTGATGGCTTAAAAAGTTCTATAAACCTTCTCTATATAGGACAAAATAAAGTCATTGCAATTTATGAAAATAAAGTCAAAACTACATATATGTACCCAATAGGTCTAAAATAAGATTTTAATTTCGGTGGTAGAGTAACGAAATGGATATACGGGACGATGAGCAATGAAAATAGACAGAACATAGGGAATTATTTCGGAACAACTGACACTAATATTTACAATACTATTAAGACAATGAATCAACAAGTAAAAATAAACAATAATTTTAACGAAACATTTTAGTTAGTAAAATGTAGCATAGATCGCTTACAAATCGTAGGTAGATAAAATGAAATAAGCAAAATAGAAAAATAATTTTATTCTGAATCACTATATCTGGAATTATTATTTAAGCTGAACGTAATTAGAAATCAAGTCGAGAGTATTCGGAATAATATAGCTTCAGCTAGACCGGGTATAGTACAACCTAATATACTAACAAGTTATGAAAATAACACCTACCAAATACATTTATTTCCAATAAAAATCTTAACAGAAATAGTTACTATTAACAAGAAACCCATAGTAGCAGTTGTTAATTTGAAAGGAAACTAAATTGATCAAGACTTAGAATATATAATTGATATTAGCAACAGCACATATGAATACGAGGAATGTACGATATTACAATAACTAAAAATAAGCAAAAATAATGTTTTCAAGAATAATTGTAAAATGATTAATGTTAAAAATGAAGAATACATTGAAAACAATGATAATGTTATAATTCTTAATAATTTAAGACAAATGAAACTAAGTAGTTCTTGCTATTACCGAAATTAACAACCTAATGGACATTATTTCATATACTTTTATAATTGTACTGTTCAAACTGATAACAGAAAATTCAGCAATGAAGTGTACAAATTTGTTAATAAATTCGTTATACCTATTAATAGAAACATATCTTATGTAAAAGAAGAACTTTCATCTAATAAAATTAAACCTATTCATATTTATAACTTACAAGAAATAAAAAAAAAATTGTACCAAAGACACACCAACTATGGATTGAGAACTTTTTCACTATCAATGCTTTGTGTTATAATTATAAATACTGTATTTATATTGTAAGAAAGATAAAGTTAGAATTACAGTTGTTAATAAAACTCAGAAGAGTCCTTTTTCTGGCCGTTGTGTGTAACCAAGTGCCGAAACCTAAAAACTGACACTCATCCAAAATATTCTAATAAAACTTATTTTTCGCTCACACTATCAGCGATTATGCCGACCGTGAGAATATTTATTTTGCAACGCCAGCGATTACGCCAACTGTGAGAACGGAAGCAAGAACAAGTTCATGTTTCCAAAAGAAAACGTAATATTAAGGTTCATGTTAGGTTTAAGAACAATATGTAAGTTAGTCTTAAGACCACATTGAAACGGATCGGAACTTAATAAATAATTACTATATATAAGAAACAAACGAAGTTGTATTTATTTTAATTAAACCGACAAGTAACTCAGGGGAATGAAAATCAGGGAGATAGGCAAGAGAAATACATATGTATGTTGATCTTAAAAGTTTGCAAGTTATAACGAATATGGCATCCCATAAGCGATTTGTATGGCTTGTATGATGAACATTAGGTTTTTTTTTTACTAAGCGCCTTTTTTAGAGACGGGATCTTTCTCTGCTCGGAAAGAAAGAAACCTAAAGAGTAGGATTGATAAAAATGCTTCAGAAAAAGGGGAGATATACCATCTGGACCAGCAGATTTGTGTTGTTTTAGTACTCTTGCTATTACACAAGTGCGAAAGTGGATTCGTCAAATTAAAGATTCGACGCACTAAAGTATAAGCGGGGACACAGCTCAATCTGGAAATGTTGAACTGGCCGCAAAAAATGCATCAAGCAGATTGGCATTGTCTAAAGGGATAAAGGATCTCATTCCAAAGAGAATAGTATCTGTGACCATATCAGCAGCGGAATCTAAGTCTTTATCGAGGAAACATAACGACCAGTTAAAATTCCTAAAGAAGCTGTTAAGTCCGCTCCAATAGGCTTTCTCGTATTGCAATACGGTTCTTTTAGGAATCTTTTCTCTAACTATGTAGTTGATGTACAATAAATTAGCTGATATGACACAGTGATCTGACGAGCCTGGATTGGATAGCACATTGACATTGTATTTATCAGGGTGAGAAGTTAAAAACAAATCGTGTTGGCTTATTTACAAGCTCAAAACTAAGCACATATAACAAGCTGATTATATATTAGCAAGTGCTAAAACCTTCGTGGACTTATGGTATACAACGATGGGGTTGTACCAAACCGAACAATATGTCTGTCCTACAGACGTTCCAGAACAAAGCGCTTAGAGCAGTCGTAAATGCTCCATGGTATATAAGGAACAGCGATATTCACGGCGATTTTGGAATTGCAACCGTGAAAGACGAAGTAACAAGCTTGCATCGTCTTGTGCATCATTGCAACCAGGAAATAATCCGGAGATTGGACGAGATAAATATTGTGCGGCGACTTCAAAGAACAAGACCGTTCGACTTAGCGCCTTAAGAGACCCCGTATGAAATAACGGTAATAGTAGGTGCCTTCGCTGGAAAGCTACCTACCAAACGCGATACTTGTTAAGGAAACTTAGTCGTTGTCTTATAGAAAATGGGAGGTTTTTTAGTGAGTAAGAATCTCACACTACCATGAGCGCGTGCTCAAAGGCTCAAAGGATTAAGGACACCCTTAAATTATTTGCACACAGCGGGTGCAAAGGAAAGTTATAAAGATAATTCGAAGGAATACCGATGTACATTAGTTTTGAATGCTCGCAGGTTATAATAACTAGGATATAGAGTTGTACGACTTAGGAAAGAATCACAATTTTTTTGGGGTACATTCGAAAGTGGGCTTGAGAGTTAACTAACGAGATGGTTGCTACGGTTAAAGGTTTGAAAGTGCAGAATACTTCTCGCAATTCGTTGAAACACTACTTATGAAAATAGTAGAATAGGGCAGGCAAGCCACACTATGTCAGTTTTGTAGGGTGACGAATGACTGCGAAATATTGGTGCTGCCGTTGAGTTTTTTCACAAGGTTTTGAATGCTATCTAATAATTGTACTCCATTGTACTGAACATTGTACTCCTATTTAAATGCAATACCATATAATGGAGAATAGGAAGTTTCACAGATAATGGCTGGATATTTTAATTTCATTTTCTTCTTATTTTTCTCTATTGTCACCCATTTTCACTGCTAGTTGGTTTGTATATTACTTTGATTTTGTCAATGGTTTCTTGCATTGATTGGTTAATCGAACTTTTTGCCCATTTAATGTATCCACTAATCTTACTCCATAGATTCTAGAAAACAAATCGCTAGCTTGTTCGTGCCATAATTTGGGTCTTCACTTCTTACTCCGATGACTACTGCGGCTCTTTCTATGACACTTTCGGCAAATTAAACTGGAGAAATAGAGAAGATCCCAAGGAGCTTGGGTCTGAGCTTAGTCAAAATAAAAAAGTAGTTGACCCTGGTGCTGCTTGGCTCAGGAAATCGAAAGACACTCTCCAGAAGGAACACGCACTAACGTATGAAATGGTGAAGTTTGCATAAAATCCTGAAAGCAACACTGCAATAGCACTAGGGAAAGGGAAAAAGATTTCGATAGAAATGAGACCAACCTATTAACTATTAGAAACGAAAATTGCTCCAACTTCGCCAGAATCAGACAGAACCAAAAAGAAAAAACAAGAATTGGTATAACCGCTAACACAAAAGGCGGTTGTCGAATTGGGGGACGATGTGTGTTACAACATGAAGCATGCAATAGCTTATGCTCAAAATACTTCTTTGGGGGTGATAATGTTTAAAATAATCATCTCCTGAATTTCTGTTATTTGTACAAGAAACAAGGGTTACAAATTAAAGAAAGGCTACTTGAGTTTTGCCTTCTACGTTCAAATCTACGTTCGGTACGGTACATTTTTAAAGTCCAAAGTCAAAATGAAAGGAAAGAACAACAATATTTCAGCTGACATGTATGAGTGAAACCATGAAGTCGTTGAAATTACGGACGAGGAACCGAAGTGCTCAAACAGTGTTGCCGATGGAATCACAAACATCCAGCCCAGCTGGCCGGGGACGTTCAGGACTATCCAATATTCTGTGTAGCTTTTGAATCGGTTTTGATAACGACGTGAGTAGAATTATCTATTCATAAATGCAACTACACATGTAAATTGTATGTGTAATATAGAAAAATGAAAATGTTTATGAATATTGAAAAACACAAACAGAAACGACAGATTATTAGTTAACTTAGATTTTAAGGTGATGCACGGTTTTAGCGGAATCAATTTAGATGAACTAAGGAAAATGAATTTTTGTTGCATGTGTTTTAACATAAGATCGCTGCGAAAGAACTGGAATACTTTTTGCGCGAATGTAACTGATCTTTTAAGTATACTGAAAATAATTGTTTTACTGGAAATTTATATAAAGAAGGAGTAAATAAGTTAAATACGATGAATGGATTCACTCCATCATTTTTAAATAGATGCGAACGGAGAGGCAGTGGCATTGCAATGTTCAAAAAAGATGAAATAGAAAATTATCTACCAACTAATATGAACAGTATATCTTATGAGTGCATGATGGTAAAAATAAAAGAAAAAAATGAAAACAACATATGTTAGTGCAGTATATAGACCACCAGCCTTTAACATCAAGGAGTTTATCAACGAAATGGGAACTAACCTAGCGCAACAAACATTGGATATTTTGGTTATGGGTGACATGAACATCAATATCCGTGATATTTACAAAACTCATGTGGAGGACTACTTGTAAATGTTGACTGCAAATGGGTTGATAAACGTTGTCAACAAGAACACAAGGATAGATCCTTGCCGCGGGACAGCGACATTAATTGACTACATTGCAGTAAAAATTCCAGACAATCCAATTTTATCAGCACTTATCGAAAGTGATATTTCGGATCACTACTCAATTTTATATGGCACTCTATCACCAAGTACGACTAACGTAAAAGAAGCCAATACGTCGTATATTCGAAGCAGGTAGATATGTATATACGCTCTAAAAACTGGGAAGAGCTGTTAGGTGAAGATGACGTTAACGAAATCTACCGAAAATTCACGATCAAGATGCAAGACATTTACGAAAAATCTACAGTTAACAGTAATCTATCAACTAAACGTAGATCTACGCCGACATTCGTCTAAAATGTAAGCACAGAGATGAACTGTACAGAATGTGGAAAAATAACAGGCTCAACCAATCCTACGAAAACGACTATAAGTGCTTTAAAAATAAATTAAATAAAGAAATTTTAATACTAGAATCTAATTTTTATAAAAATAAATTTACTATATCTAGAAAGGACCCTCGAAAAACATGGGCCTTAATCAATGATATTATGGGAAGAAAAAATTCAGCGTTGATGATGTTATTGTAAGGAATCCTAAAACATCAAGCCTAGCAACTCTTTCTGCCCAGTGCGGCAGATACTTCTCATATCAAACACTCCGAAAAGTCCATGAATGCAACAGAACCACGTCAAATCACGTAAACGAATTAAGTGCAAAAAGTATTTTTGTTGAAGAAGCTGCTAATGATGAGATGTATGAAATTCTTACATCTATGAATATGAATGTGTTAAATATGAATAAATCACCAGGAGTCGACGAAATTAGAGCGAGAGATATGAAGGCTCATGCTGAAGTACTTGCCCCAATAGTCTCGATAATAATTAATCTAAGTTTAAACCAAGCCAAAATTCCAGACAAACTCAAGATTGCGGTGGTACGACCGATTAACAAAGACGGGGCCAAAAATATTATTACAAACTACAGGCCTATATCAATTCTGCCAGTAATTGAAAAATGTCTGGAGGAAGTTGTGACAAGGCGATTACTTAAGTTTGTGGACAAATACTCATTCATTCACCAAAACAGTACGACTTCCAAAAAAATAAAAGCACAAATAAACTATTGGGAGAGTTTTCAAATACGATAAATGAAAGCCTGAACAGAAGTCATCATGTATTGGTACTCTTTATGGATTTCAGCAAAGCGTTCGATACTCTAAATCGCACAAAGTTAATAAAAGCATTGAGTCGACTTGGGAACCGGGGGAAATTGGTGTACTGGTTTCACAACTACTCATCTAGTAGAACCTTCCGAGTAAAAAAATTAAACATTTCTGTAGCGACGACATATCGATTTCTTATGGAGTACCACAGGGATCGACTCTTGGACCACTTATATATATTTTATATATACTAAGGTATATTATATTAGCGTTGGACAATGCGTCAAAAACACCCGTATCGATAAGCTACATAAACTCCAAACCACGATCATAAAGAACATTAATTTCAGCTTACCACACAACGCTCGCGAAGAGAGCAACATGAAAGTACTAGGAGTTGAAGAGATATTTAAGATGTCGATGGCGCTGGAGTACTACAACGACAACCGCTTTAAGATACCTATTCAACACCAAGTGAATACATGAAGAAGCGCTCAGGGGATGCTTCAAATAACTTCCAATAACAACATGTACGACAAAAGGCAGCTAAAACATAGCGTTCCGACCATATTAAATGAGATTCCTCAAATATACTTAAGCATCGTAAATTTAAATGTTAGGAAAAAACTTTTAAAGCAATTCTTTTTTCTCAATCATAAAAAAAAGCACTGAACTATAATTTTTTGCAACCAAGGTTAAGTATAATATATATTTTATAATTAGCAAAACAACCTTCTGCAGATAAGAATGGAGGCTTCGCGAAAAATCTTATTATTGTCAACAATTTTATTGAGATAAATAAAACCTTAATTATTATTATTATTTTTATTATTCACATTTCGCTTTAAGAGCTGCAAACAGCGCTCGGAATCATCAAAACATTGTTGTTTTTGGTCCAAACGCGTTATTCACTTCGAACAGAACTTTCGCATACCCAAATACATGCGCAAAACATGATGTAGATGGTCTAATGATATCTTTACGGTGTCAGCCATCTCACGCACTTTCGCTCTACGGTTGTTCAAAACGATTTTTTGTTTTTTTTTTATGTTTTCCAGCGTAAGAGACTTATTTGGTCGCCCATAGTCTTAACTTTATTTTTCCCAATGACAATGTTTTATCAACGTACAAAACTCGTTTTTTTCCATGGTTTTGAATATATCGAAAAGTCTAATATGTCGATGACTAACGGTCAAAATATCACCAAATTCTGGCACGTATTTTGCGTAGGTTGGTATTACCTAAAAATCGCATGGCTATGTTATAGGAGTAACTATCTATGTGTCAATCTCGGAATACCTACCTCTACCTCTTTACAAATTATTGCGCTTAAAGAAAAGAAAAACACAAGTATGTACTTTCTTATTCTCGTGATTTTTGATGTTTTTTCTTACCATCACTTTTGATTTGTTTTGTAAGAAAATACTTACGTTCAATATTTTATAGCAAGTAAATATTATTATTATATAGGTATTATTCCCTTGTTACCTCAACACAAATCGAAATTACATATAAACTGGCACCGGTTTTAATGGAGAAAAAATGTTGACACTTTTATCGGATCACTTAAATTCTTTTTGTTTCGCTATCAATTAACTGAGAACTGAATCATTTTAATCAGAAAAACTTTAATTCGAATTTTTTGACGATTTCACCGTCAAAACTTATTTTAGTTACTCAAGAAGAAGCATTGACTTTTTCTTGAATACATATAAATACAAAATTAACTAATGTGTGAACAAGATTTTTATATTAATTCAGTTAGAAGTCTAAAAAGAATTGCCCAAAATGATCAAAGAAGGCATCAATTGAAAAAAGGGAATAAATTTGATCACGACAGATAAGTGGGGAGATAAAATAGGTTATGGTTTTCATATCGCCTTTAACATTTTTTTTATTTAGACATCTAATACACGAAGACATACTTACAACCTGATCAAGAATAGAAATAAAAATATTAGGGGTTTTCAAATATTATTCATTTCAATTAAGTAAATAAAGTACATCTTCTCACAGACCATCGTTTTATACCCTCACCATGCCTTCATAAATGTGCGACAAGTACACACAAGTAAACAATAAGAGAAATTCCAAAAAATAATTGGACGGGGTGGAAACATTATATATTCCGCTGGGAATTGTAGTTCACAGATGATTTTAGCTCAGATCCTTCATCCACTTAGCACACTCTACGGATTGCATGAATGCCGTATTGTATTTCTATTTCTGGGAGTATCAATTTACAGGCATGAACGTGGAAATTTTCAATCCAAATCCCAACAGAGTCAGACAATTTACTGATTTTTTTTTTTTGCATTCATAGTAACACGATTTTGAACACATACATATGCGCATTTATGTATTTATACTCATAATTCCCTTGTCTTTAATAATCTTTTACATATTTCGACCAAATATATGTCCATATTTAATATGCTGAGTATAAGTTGGTGTCTAATGTTAAAATTAGTATCATAAGTTTAAAAGCACATTTCTTCCCTAAAAGCTGATGTTTAAAGTCTAATTGTAAACCCCAAAATATTAAAATTACCCAAAAATTCCACATAATTTTTATGGGCTTATATATATGGTAGGTGTATACATGTGTGTACATCTTAACATTTCAATAAAATAGTATTAAAATAAGGTATTTTCTTACCCATTAAATCGCTTAGTTTTTATTTAAATTCATATTTTCATTCTGTTAATTGAGCAAATAAATACGAAAAATTATATAAAATAATTAAAACCTAAGTGTATAAGCGTATGTAGTATTGGATGAATGCAAAAGTTCGTGGTCGGTTTGAAAGTAAAATTCAATACTTAAAATTTTTATGAAATCAAGTTAGTTAAACAGTTATGTTATATAGTTTTTATCACTGTTTACAATTGTTTCCCAACGTTTAACATGCGTTTCAATTCAAGTTTTAAATATGAGCTGGAAAAAGCTCGTGAAATGGTTTTTGACGGCTTTTAGGAAGTTCAGATTGTTTGCATTTAAACTATTCTGCAGAGACCGCAACAAATTAAAATATGAAGGCCGAATATCAGATGAGCATGGTGGATGCTGGAGAGATTCCCACTCCCGTTCCTGTATTTTTCGCAGCGTCTGTCTGGCAAAAATTTTCGTGGTGGAATATAACACCTTTCCGATTGACCAGAATTGGAAGATTTTCGCAAATTGCCTCATCCAATGTATTGAGTTGGTCACAGTTATTATCTCCCGTAATGGTTTCGTCACGTGGGGAAGCTCAAATTTATTAATTCTTCTGGATTCAAACCAGCCTTTGCAATAGGATCTGCACCTGCTTCTTTTCAGTTCTTCTTCACTGTTAATTATTGTACAAGAATCCACTTCCCATCTCCTGTCAATGTCACCGATTGCAGTACATAGTTTATAATAAATCAAATTAACACAAAGTTTTACAGTTGTTTTTTTTTTTTTAAATTGGGGTCGATTATCCCAATATTCCGCCATTTTCAATATTTAATGTACTAAAAAATACAATAGTATTGATTGCTAAATATATTGAGATGCTAAATATTTCTTCTCATTTTCGGTATGAAATAGTAAAAGATGACAGCACTTAGAGCATGAAAAAATAGACAAAAAATTTGGCCACAATACTTGGCGGTATTTATCATTTCTCCCATTATAAATATATAATGGTTACCAATGTTTCATGAGATGCATTATGTCTCAGTTCAATTCATTAATGAAAAGACACCAAATTTGTACTACCAACAGCATGTTAAACGATTTCCAAAACAAAAATGTACTTATACGAACCCTTAAAGTCTAAGGCGTCAAACATGTAGCATGTTCTGACATAGGTATGCGATTGAGAGCTTCGACTGTAGTTCGCACAAGAATGCTTCGTGCGACAAGGCTATTGTAGTTAAATGTACTAATTGTAATGGTTCTCACGAATCCACCGACTCTAAGTGTGTAATAAAACAAAGTACATTGAGTCAAAAAAAATTTGAAAATTTTAAAACAATATCTCAACCAAAAGGTCTTCGAATACCGCATTTGTCTCTTCACATCATGTACGTTAAAGACGTGTGTCCTATGCCTCTCTATCGGATTTTCCTGCATTATTGCAGTGTCGCATTCAGATAATAGTTTGGAAAAGAAACCGTTTTAACCCACAGTGAGAGTCTATCTCCAATCTTGACATCATTTATCGAGGATTTAAGAAAAGGCTTGGCGCAACTTGACCCATATTAACGGAAATTGCTCTGTTAATGGTAGAACATTCGTTAAGGACATAGTTTTTAAAGAAGTATTAACCTTTATAACTGCGTTCAAATAATGTTGATATATTGTTTGAGTCTTCAGATATCTAGCTTATAAGCCTGTTCCATTTTTTTGCCCATGATAATTTCTGACTATGAGGTCACTTTTTCTCAGAAAATGCATAACAAACATTACATTTTACTACTTTTTTCTTATTAACGTAAAAATAGTAATAAAAAAAAAATAATCAACATGTTTGCAGAAAAACCTTTAGATTTTATGATATTTGGGAAAACCTGCAGCAGGTAAAAAAAGGAATTTGTAATTTTTTCCCTACGATTTAAAAACAGATGACGTTAAGAGCAGTTTTTCAATAATAAATAACTTTCCAATATTTTTTTCTTAAATTGCGTAGCTATTTATGTTTTAAAGTGTTCCTATTTATTTGCCTACCTGTTACAACTCTCATTTGCTTACCCTGTTGTTCAAAAGTTGTACGAAACAGTTGGGTTCGGGGTCTGAAGGCCTATTTGGAAAATTTTCCAAACTAAAATGATATAAAAGATTAAAGAAAAAAATTAATTCATGAGTTTAATTTTTTAGCCCAAGGTTAAAGTTGCTTAGAAACGCTATTTGAAATGTCTGCATTTACAAACCAAGCATACGCAGACATTATTTACGTTTATGGTCCATGCAATTAAAGTTCAACTAGAGCGCGACAAAGATACTATGAACTTATCCTAACTGACGACACCCTGGTGAAAGAGTATTTGGAAATACTAGTCGAAGTCTTCGAGAAACGGGATCAGTTTCAAAAAGACGACCTAACGCGGGAGCTCCATGAGTAAGAAGAATTCCGTCTGATGAAAAAATACTGAAAACTGTTTCAACTGATCCATCAATCAGCATCAGACGCGTAGCTTTACTTGAGTTTCCTAACTGGTTACTGAAGCGAAGCTTGGATGACAACGAGTTTATTATTATTATTTACAAGAGATGGGATCACAAATTTTTATAATATTCATACATGGGCTGCGCACAATCCACATACAAGGAGAAGACATAAATCATTTCAACACGAACTCAGCGTCAACATATCAACATCTGAACAGGTGTAATTGAAAACAAGTTAATCGGCACTTTCAAATTGGCACCTAGGCTGAATTCTACAAACTATTGGAGGGCATTCCGCTGATTCAACTAGCTTCATCATATTTTTACTAAGATGGTGCTCCAGCCCATTATAGTGTGGTCGTGAGGTTAAGAATTGCCTAGATGAGTACGGTATTTTTGGGATAGGAAGGAGTAGACCAGTACTTTCAGTACTGGATTTTTTTATATGAAAAAGAATGAAAATACATTTTTATTTAGCCAAAAAAGCAACCTTAAGTGAATTGGAAGAGCTTTTTCTCGAAGCGTTATCAAAAGAGAGGCCGCAGTTAGCATCAATAAACATTCGTAGTGAGATCCAAAAACGGGCTCTAGCATACATCCAAAGAAGTACACTTTGAGCTGTTTTATTAAGCACATAAAATAAAAATTATCTGAAACCACACAAAATCATTTCTTATTCATAATTTTGAAGCTTAAAGCTAAAAAAAAAAAACATTTATTTATTTATTAAATTTTACCTACTGCAGGTTACCCCAAGTATCATAAAATCTATGGGTTTTTCTGCAAACTGCAGAACATTATTATTGTTGCGTTCATTAGAAAAAAAAAATAGTAGAATGTTATGTTTATTACACCAAGAAAAGTGGATACAAAATCAAAAATGAGCTTGGACAAAAATAAATTTGAGCGGGATTAATAGTTGGCTTAGAATGGGCGATTCACAAGCGGTGGCTACTCTTTCAGTTATATGAACTGAAACCTAATGGCGTTTTAAACTCTTTCAGTAAAATGAACTGAAAATAAAGCGGGATAAAAAAACTCTTAATCTTTCGTGTGAAATAACTTTATCATTTGTTTGATGGCTAACAAGGGGTTTAACATTTGAATTTCTTCTCTCCTTTAAGCTGTTGATTGCTTATGTATTATTATTAAGCTGTTTCTTCTAAGTTCAGCAACCTTGGCTTATTACATGTTAGTAATAGTGTAGACATAGTCTAATACTCGTGTGTACACCATTACCAAGAATGCCTTTATATTTCGAAGGTTGTGTCAAGTGCATTGTATTGTTATGTGCATCTCATGTAATGTATTTTCGTGTTTATTAATTTTGCTATTTAATTGTTATGTTTTACTTTTTTTTTCATGCGATTAAATATCTTCCTGTAAACACACAAAGTCTTTAATTTATAGGATGTGCGGTTGATTTTGTTGGGTCGCAACATGCTCTCGGCACAGACATGTGGAATTGAAAAACTTGGACCTGGTATATATCAGGCTTCCAGATTGATTTAGCTGGTGTTTTGGATTTAGTTTTATTCCATATTGTTTCATCTTCGTCTTAGTTGTTGAGTGCCTTCTTGTGGTTGTTCGGATCTCTATCTTCCCTCATAGCAGGTTGTGAGGTTCACAAATGTCGAGAAAGATACAAATTTTGTATTAGTTTCATTTAAACTATTCGTTTAAGGTGGTGTTTAATTGTCTTTACACCGGCTTCCAAAAGCCCTTTAAAGTGTTGTTAAGCTGGTAGGCTTAATGTTGTGTGATGCCAGGCTTGCTGAAACTTTAGCTGACTATTCGCTGGCTCCTTTGCTATGAACGCTGCTGCTGAAAGGTCGCTATCTACTTCAATATGTATCGCCTTTGTTGGCAGACATACGAAGACAACTACGCATCCTTTCATCATCCTATTGCATCTGCCCTTTCACATCTTTATCTCTATCGGGCCCGCGTAGTCCACCCAAGTGTTCGTTAATGGCCTCGAAATGATTATGCGTTCTGCCGGAAGATTTCCCATCAGTTGTTGTTACATTTTGGCACTATAGCGGTGACATCGGACGTAATTGTAAATTGTTAATTTTACTAGTCACCTAGGATGGGTTATCCAATATCGGCTTCTGATCCCTGTCATTATTATCTGTTGTCCACCATGAAGTGTGCGTTGATGCACATCACTGACGACCAATCTGGCAAAGTGATGTGAGTCACTTAGTATTATCTGGTGTTTTTGGATAAACGGTATTTTGGAGTTCAGTAATCGCGTTTTGAAATGGATTTAAGCGGAGAATATAACCGCACTTTCCAACATTATCTTTTTTTGTTTAGTGTTTTTATTTCATTTTGCAATAGTTCACCTTGAACGAGTCTGATAAGCTGCTTTTGCACTCCATCTATTGGGTATGTAATTTAATTTGTGCGGTTTTTTTTTCCAAAATTTGAACGTTTATTTAAGAAAAACATGTACAATAATATTATTCAAAGTTTTGTCCATCTGAAGCTCTGACTTTTTCCCATCTTTCTGGCAATTTGTGGATCCCATCCCAAAAGAACTGCGCCGGCTTGGCAGCCAAGAATGAATCAAGCCAATTTTTGATATTCTGCTCTGATGTGAACCGTATTTCAGTGAGGGCGTTCTGCATCGACCGGAACAAATGGTATTCAGAAGGAGCAAGGTCTGGGCTATAAGGCGGGTGGGGTAAGACTTCCCATTAACTGTTTTCCAAATAGTTGTTAACCGGAATAGCAACGTGGGGCCGAGCGTTGTCATGATGGAAAATTGTTGCCTCGTGTCTGGTCGCATATTTCGGCTACTGCTCTGTTCAAACGAATTAATTGTGTTCGGTAGCGTTATCAACTGATGGTTTCACCCGGTCTTAGCAGCTCATAATTCAGAACACCCATCTGATCCCACCAAATACAGAGCATTACCTTCGCGCCATGGATATTCGGCTTTGCCCTTTGATTTGGCTGGTTGGCCGGGTTTCGAATATGATTTTTTGCGCTTGGGGTTGTCGTAATGGATCCATTTTTCAACACCAGTAACAATTAGATGCAAAAATGACTTCCTTTTGTGGCGTTCCAGCAGCATTTCTGACATGCAAAACCGCCTTTCTACGTCTCTCGGCTTGAGTTCATGTGGAACCCAATTTCCTTGCTTTTGAATATATCCAGCTCTTCTTGTGTTTGGCAACAATCTTCATAGAGTACTGCTTCCAGTTCTTCATCTTCAAACTTTTTTGGCTGCCCAGGACGTTCATCGTCTTCCAATCCAAAATCACCACTTGTTGTTCAAGTGCATATATGTTAATGTTTCTAAAATCTCTATATTTAAAAGAAGAAAGCGCGTGATAAGTAGTTTTAAAATCGTAGATAAGAATTATTAAGTTCATAAAATAATATGCTGTTACTATCGTTTACAAAAATAACATCTATCAAAGAGCTTGAAACAAATGAAAAATTAGTTGGAACGGTAAAGTTGACAGGGTGAAAACCAAAAGAATTCATACTATCGCTTAAGTGATTCTCAATTAAAGAGTTGTTTTTTAACCACTGGAGACTGGAAACTTTTTGCCAATATTCTAGTAAAATGGAAAGGTGTGTAGGACGCTGGCTAGTATGTTCTCGAAAGATGTCAGGGGAGTATAGTATCAGCATCCAACAAGAAGTAAGGTTCCGCTCTAAAGTGAAATTGGAAATATGGATTAAGAGTGGTGATATGTGGAAGATAAAGAAAAAGATTGAGAAAAGCGATTAAATAGTAATTTGTAATTGTATTTAATAAAGAGACTGTATTGAAAGGAATAAGTTTTATCATTTGTAGAAACATGTTACATTGGTGTCAGAAGTGGGATAGAATTTATTGTGTGTAAAAAAAAGAAACAAAAAAAAGTGTTTTGTGATTTTTTTAAAAAGCTTTAAATAAACCAACTCAATTATGAGTTGAGAAATTGAAACCTCAGCGCTAGTGGAGGAAAAAGTGACTTGGTACTCAACTTCTGGACACTTTTAACAACGAGGGATATGATCCGAGAAAGAAGGGTTCCGGAAATGACATAGCTGCGATGATGCAACTTCGCATGTTAAAAATGAACGATTAGAAGAAAAATCTGGGCGACCAAAAAAATCGTTTCGAACAAAAAATTAACGAACAGAAGAACAATCCCGACGAGCAAAAGAAAAATCTGCAAGAACAGAATTTCGAACCCTCGAATGAAAGAGCAAAAGAAAAATCTAGAAAAATAAAATAACCGTATTTAACAAGAATTCGAATAACAAAAGAAAAGCCTCAAACAAGAGATGGACAAACAAAAGAAAAATCTAAACAAATGGATAGCACATTTGAGCAACAGACTCAATAGACTGGCACATTAGGCATACCCCACGCAGGCCAGAAAATAATAATAAGCGCTGCTGGGACTGCGACAAAATAGAGCATCTTTAAAGGCAGTGCAAAGAACCGGTGCGACGAAAAGATTGCCTTCAATGCGGTAACAAGCAAATAGAGGAAGCAATCGGGAGAAATGGCTACCGACAAGCTGGTCAAGTTGCCCGAAGTCATCAGTCGGGAAATGCTTAAGCATGGTAGCAGTAGTCGACGGCTCCAGCACCATCCAACTATCGGTGACAAAACGATGCAATGAAAGTCTTTTGGCAAAAGCAGTTAGCGGTAACAGTTTCAGTTTGCGAACGATTACGGGGCAACAGTTAAGGTGTATGGAAGATATAAACACATAAACTCGGAAAACATCTAATTCAAATAGGTTTTACTAAATAACTAAAGATGAATATCGTACAGAAATATGATAAAGTCCTATGGTCTTTGCCCGATTTTTGCAGAATTTTCTAAAAATTTAACGTCTCTGCTCCTAAAAACTTTTCTCATTTTGGGATCATAGAGCTTATATGCTTTTCACTCTCAAGAGTAGCCAACTTTAACACATTCTACTCCTTTTGCTTGAAGTTTTGATCTATCTAGTTTCTTAACTAATTTGATAAGAAAATAATTTGCCTTACATTAAAAAACGCGAAGGTTCCATAAGCGGTTTTGGAACCAAGTAACTTTGTTAGAGAACTATTCCGCCAGTAATCAGCAGTGTTTACTGCCTCTGTCTACAAATAATCAGGTAGAATACCGTCAAGGAGAAAACATCTGGTCATCTTAATAATAGTTCTATTTGTGCGTTCAGCCATACCACATTGCTTTGAAGTATACTCTACACCCAACTGCCTTTAAATCCCTTGAGCGGCCAGATATTTTGTGAATAGGCGTCGACGTACTCACACTCATTGTCACTTCTATGAACATTAATTTTGTAAGAAGTTTGAACGCATCAATAATATTGGATTTGGCTTTAAGAAAATAGACAAATACTTTTCTGCTAAAATCATCAATAAACCAAGTAAAATATCTTGCGCCCCCTAATAAAGTAATTCGATTTGGCCCACAAATGGCTGTGTGAATAATCTCTTAAATCTGTTGACTTCTAATATCACTTAGTTTCGGAAATGCAGAACTACACAACTTCCCTTCACATGCAATTTGTGTTGGAACTTTACCAAACGCAATCCTTTAACCATTTCTTGTTTGTATAAATCATGCAAACTCTTATAATTTAAATGGCCAAAACGTGCATGCCACATTTTGATCTATGTTTCATATTTATCAAATGAAATGTACCACATTTTTCTGCATGCAAAATACCACCATATATCTGCATCAGAACTATTGAAACGTACAAAATAGTCATTCTCAACTGCCTTGCATATAAAAATGAAATTTGTTTTCAATTGTGAAACAAAAAGCGCATTCTTGAGTTCAATAGTTTGATTACCTGTAGCAATTAAAATAAATCCAATTCCCTTCGATTCAATGAAATAATCCGCCGGATCGCATTGATGTGAAACAGCTTTCCTTGCAGCTTATATGGCAAGTTGAACCGCTGTCCAAAACCCAATCGTTCCTACCAAGGATATGCATGTTCAATATGCCAAATGATGACGTCACATTTTTGTTTAAAGAGCTTTTCGGCACTGCACATGATGACACAAAATGTCCCTTTCCGTGGCAGTTATAGCATTTACCTTTCATACGGTGCTTGTTTTTCGCATTGTGTGTTTTCGGCCGCTGTCGTATAAGAAATGCATATTCACTAACATCTAGCGGATTATCTTCTCGCCGCTTCTCCTCTTCCAAAAGCTTTGTTTTCAGCACACTAATAGAAGCCAAAATATATCTGAACTCTATCGCAACAGCAAAATTTTCGAGCTTTTCTTAAAGCTAAAAAGCAAAATGATCGCGAGCAACTCATCTTGAAGCTTTATCCTCTTCCATCCCGTCCACGAACTGTATCGAAATAATTCAGTTTTTCTTTTTTTTTCTTGCTAAATATTGGCTAGTTAGTTGATATTGATTAAAAAAAATTATATTTTTTATATGTAACTATTAGTCTTAGATGGTACGCATATGTGGACTACGTGCATTTGTGCATTTGTGCATTTTTTGCAAGTAGTACGTGTGCGAGAAAAGCAACCATCAGACGGGAAGAATTTTTCGCTTCTATGAATTGAGGAAATTGTTTCCCAACGTTTAACATGCGTTTCAATTCAAGTTTTAAATATGAGCTGGAAAAAGCTCGTGAAATGGTTTTTGACGGCTTTTAGGAAGTTCAGATTGTTTGCATTTAAACTATTCTGCAGAGACCGCAACAAATTAAAATATGAAGGCCGAATATCAGATGAGCATGGTGGATGCTGGAGAGATTCCCACTCCCGTTCCTGTATTTTTCGCAGCGTCTGTCTGGCAAAAATTTTCGTGGTGGAATATAACACCTTTCCGATTGACCAGAATTGGAAGATTTTCGCAAATTGCCTCATCCAATGTATTGAGTTGGTCACAGTTATTATCTCCCGTAATGGTTTCGTCACGTGGGGAAGCTCAAATTTATTAATTCTTCTGGATTCAAACCAGCCTTTGCAATAGGATCTGCACCTGCTTCTTTTCAGTTCTTCTTCACTGTTAATTATTGTACAAGAATCCACTTCCCATCTCCTGTCAATGTCACCGATTGCAGTACATAGTTTATAATAAATCAAATTAACACAAAGTTTTACAGTTGTTTTTTTTTTTTTAAATCGGGGTCGATTATCCCAATATTCCGCCATTTTCAATATTTAATGTACTAAAAAATACAATAGTATTGATTGCTAAATATATTGAGATGCTAAATATTTCTTCTCATTTTCGGTATGAAGTAGTAAAAGATGACAGCACTTAGAGCATGAAAAAATAGACAAAAAATTTGGCCACAATACTTGGCGGTATTTATCATTTCTCCCGGTTAAATAAATATATAATGGTTACCAATGTTTCATGAGATGCATTATGTCTCAGTTCAATTCATTAATGAAAAGACACCAAATTTGTACTACCAACAGCATGTTAAACGATTTCCAAAACAAAAATGTACTTATACGAACCCTTAAAGTCTAAGGCGTCAAACATGTAGCATGTTCTGACATAGGTATGCGATTGAGAGCTTCGACTGTAGTTCGCACAAGAATGCTTCGTGCGACAAGGCTATTGTAGTTAAATGTACTAATTGTAATGGTTCTCACGAATCCACCGACTCTAAGTGTGTAATAAAACAAAGTACATTGAGTCAAAAAAAATTTGAAAATTTTAAAACAATATCTCAACCAAAAGGTCTTCGAATACCGCATTTGTCTCTTCACATCATGTACGTTAAAGACGTGTGTCCTATGCCTCTCTATCGGATTTTCCTGCATTATTGCAGTGTCGCATTCAGATAATAGTTTGGAAAAGAAACCGTTTTAACCCACAGTGAGAGTCTATCTCCAATCTTGACATCATTTATCGAGGATTTAAGAAAAGGCTTGGCGCAACTTGACCCATATTAACGGAAATTGCTCTGTTAATGGTAGAACATTCGTTAAGGACATAGTTTTTAAAGAAGTATTAACCTTTATAACTGCGTTCAAATAATGTTGATATATTGTTTGAGTCTTCAGATATCTAGCTTATAAGCCTGTTCCATTTTTTTGCCCATGATAATTTCTGACTATGAGGTCACTTTTTCTCAGAAAATGCATAACAAACATTACATTTTACTACTTTTTTCTTATTAACGTAAAAATAGTAATAAAAAAAAATAATCAACATGTTTGCAGAAAAACCTTTAGATTTTATGATATTTGGGAAAACCTGCAGCAGGTAAAAAAAGGAATTTGTAATTTTTTCCCTACGATTTAAAAACAGATGACGTTAAGAGCAGTTTTTCAATAATAAATAACTTTCCAATATTTTTTTCTTAAATTGCGTAGCTATTTATGTTTTAAAGTGTTCCTATTTATTTGCCTACCTGTTACAACTCTCATTTGCTTACCCTGTTGTTCAAAAGTTGTACGAAACAGTTGGGTTCGGGGTCTGAAGGCCTATTTGGAAAATTTTCCAAACTAAAATGATATAAAAGATTAAAGAAAAAAATTAATTCATGAGTTTAATTTTTTAGCCCAAGGTTAAAGTTGCTTAGAAACGCTATTTGAAATGTCTGCATTTACAAACCAAGCATACGCAGACATTATTTACGTTTATGGTCCATGCAATTAAAGTTCAACTAGAGCGCGACAAAGATACTATGAACTTATCCTAACTGACGACACCCTGGTGAAAGAGTATTTGGAAATACTAGTCGAAGTCTTCGAGAAACGGGATCAGTTTCAAAAAGACGACCTAACGCGGGAGCTCCATGAGTAAGAAGAATTCCGTCTGATGAAAAAATACTGAAAACTGTTTCAACTGACCCATCAATCAGCATCAGACGCGTAGCTTTACTTGAGTTTCCTAACTGGTTACTGAAGCGAAGCTTGGATGACAACGAGTTTATTATTATTATTTACAAGAGATGGGATCACAAATTTTTATAATATTCATACATGGGCTGCGCACAATCCACATACAAGGAGAAGACATAAATCATTTCAACACGAACTCAGCGTCAACATATCAACATCTGAACAGGTGTAATTGAAAACAAGTTAATCGGCACTTTCAAATTGGCACCTAGGCTGAATTCTACAAACTATTGGAGGGCATTCCGCTGATTCAACTAGCTTCATCATATTTTTACTAAGATGGTGCTCCAGCCCATTATAGTGTGGTCGTGAGGTTAAGAATTGCCTAGATGAGTACGGTATTTTTGGGATAGGAAGGAGTAGACCAGTACTTTCAGTACTGGATTTTTTTATATGAAAAAGAATGAAAATACATTTTTATTTAGCCAAAAAAGCAACCTTAAGTGAATTGGACGAGCTTTTTCTCGAAGCGTTATCAAAAGAGAGGCCGCAGTTAGCATCAATAAACATTCGTAGTGAGATCCAAAAACGGGCTCTAGCATACATCCAAAGAAGTACACTTTGAGCTGTTTTATTAAGCACATAAAATAAAAATTATCTGAAACCACACAAAATCATTTCTTATTCATAATTTTGAAGCTTAAAGCTAAAAAAAAAAAACATTTATTTATTTATTAAATTTTACCTACTGCAGGTTACCCCAAGTATCATAAAATCTATGGGTTTTTCTGCAAACTGCAGAACATTATTATTGTTGCGTTCATTAGAAAAAAAAAATAGTAGAATGTTATGTTTATTACACCAAGAAAAGTGGATACAAAATCAAAAATGAGCTTGGACAAAAATAAATTTGAGCGGGATTAATAGTTGGCTTAGAATGGGCGATTCACAAGCGGTGGCTACTCTTTCAGTTATATGAACTGAAACCTAATGGCGTTTTAAACTCTTTCAGTAAAATGAACTGAAAATAAAGCGGGATAAAAAAACTCTTAATCTTTCGTGTGAAATAACTTTATCATTTGTTTGATGGCTAACAAGGGGTTTAACATTTGAATTTCTTCTCTCCTTTAAGCTGTTGATTGCTTATGTATTATTATTAAGCTGTTTCTTCTAAGTTCAGCAACCTTGGCTTATTACATGTTAGTAATAGTGTAGACATAGTCTAATACTCGTGTGTACACCATTACCAATAATGCCTTTATATTTCGAAGGTTGTGTCAAGTGCATTGTATTGTTATGTGCATCTCATGTAATGTATTGCTATTTAATTGTTATGTTTTACTTTTTTTTTTCATGCGATTAAATATCTTCCTGTAAACACACAAAGTCTTTAATTTATAGGATGTGCGGTTGATTTTGTTGGGTCGCAACATGCTCTCGGCACAGACATGTGGAATTGAAAAACTTGGACCTGGTATATATCAGGCTTCCAGATTGATTTAGCTGGTGTTTTGGATTTAGTTTTATTCCATATTGTTTCATCTTCGTCTTAGTTGTTGAGTGCCTTCTTGTGGTTGTTCGGATCTCTATCTTCCCTCATAGCAGGTTGTGAGGTTCACAAATGTCGAGAAAGATACAAATTTTGTATTAGTTTCATTTAAACTATTCGTTTAAGGTGGTGTTTAATTGTCTTTACACCGGCTTTCAAAAGCCCTTTAAAGTGTTGTTAAGCTGGTAGGCTTAATGTTGTGTGATGCCAGGCTTGCTGAAACTTTAGCTGACTATTCGCTGGCTTCTTTGCTATGAACGCTGCTGCTGAAAGGTCGCTGTCTACTTCAATATGTATCGCCTTTGTTGGCAGACATACGAAGACAACTACGCATCCTTTCATCATCCTATTGCATCTGCCCTTTCACATTTTTATCTCTATCGGGCCCGCGTAGTCCACCCAAGTGTTCGTTAATGGCCTCGAAATGATTATGCGTTCTGCCGGAAGATTTCACATCAGTTGTTGTTACATTTTGGCACTATAGCGGTGACATCGGACGTAATTGTAAATTGTTAATTTTACTAGTCACCTAGGATGGGTTATCCAATATCGGCTTCTGATCCCTGTCATCATTATCTGTTGTCCACCATGAAGTGTGCGTTGATGCACATCACTGACGACCAATCTGGCAAAGTGATGTGAGTCACTTAGTATTATCTGGTGTTTCTGGATAAACGGTATTTGGAGTTCAGTAATCGCGTTTTGAAATGGATTTAAGCGGAGAATATAACCGCACTTTCCAACATTATCTTTTTTTGTTTAGTGTTTTTATTTCATTTTGCAATAGTTCACCTTGAACGAGTCTGATAAGCTGCTTTTGCACTCCATCTATTGGGTATGTAATTTAATTTGTGCGGTTTTTTTTTCCAAAATTTGAACGTTTATTTAAGAAAAACATGTACAATAGTATTATTCAAAGTTTTGTCCATCTGAAGCTCTGACTTTTTCCCATCTTTCTGGCAATTTGTGGATCCCATCCCAAAAGAACTGCGCCGGCTTGGCAGCCAAGAATGAATCAAGCCAATTTTTGATATTCTGCTCTGATGTGAACCGTATTTCAGTGAGGGCGTTCTGCATCAACCGGAACAAATGGTATTCAGAAGGAGCAAGGTCTGGGCTATAAGGCGGGTGGGGTAAGACTTCCCATTAACTGTTTTCCAAATAGTTGTTAACCGGAATAGCAACGTGGGGCCGAGCGTTGTCATGATGGAAAATTGTTGCCTCGTGTCTGGTCGCATATTTCGGCTACTGCTCTGTTCAAACGAATTAATTGTGTTCGGTAGCGTTATCAACTGATGGTTTCACCCGGTCTTAGCAGCTCATAATTCAGAACACCCATCTGATCCCACCAAATACAGAGCATTACCTTCGCGCCATGGATATTCGGCTTTGCCCTTTGATTTGGCTGGTTGGCCGGGTTTCGAATATGATTTTTTGCGCTTGGGGTTGTCGTAATGGATCCATTTTTCAACACCAGTAACAATTAGATGCAAAAATGACTTCCTTTTGTGGCGTTCCAGCAGCATTTCTGACATGTAAAACCGCCTTTCTACGTCTCTCGGCTTGAGTTCATGTGGAACCCAATTTCCTTGCTTTTGAATATATCCAGCTCTTCTTGTGTTTGGCAACAATCTTCATAGAGTACTGCTTCCAGTTCTTCATCTTCAAACTTTTTTGGCTGCCCAGGACGTTCATCGTCTTCCAATCCAAAATCACCACTTGTTGTTCAAGTGCATATATGTCAATGTTTCTAAAATCTCTATATTTAAAAGAAGAAAGCGCGTGATAAGTAGTTTTAAAATCGTAGATAAGAATTATTAAGTTCATAAAATAATATGCTGTTACTATCGTTTACAAAAATAACATCTATCAAAGAGCTTGAAACAAATGAAAAATTAGTTGGAACGGTAAAGTTGACAGGGTGAAAACCAAAAGAATTCATACTATCGCTTAAGTGATTCTCAATTAAAGAGTTGTTTTTTAACCACTGGAGACTGGAAACTTTTTGCCAATATTCTAGTAAAATGGAAAGGTGTGTGGGACGCTGGCTAGTATGTTCTCGAAAGATGTCAGGGGAGTATAGTATCAGCATCCAACAAGAAGTAAGGTTCCGCTCTAAAGTGAAATTGGAAATATGGATTAAGAGTGGTGATATGTGGAAGATAAAGAAAAAGATTGAGAAAAGCGATTAAATAGTAATTTGTAATAGCGACTGTATTGAAAGGAATAAGTTTTATCATTTGTAGAAACATGTTACATTGGTGTCAGAAGTGGGATAGAATTTATTGTGTGTAAAAAAAAGAAACAAAAAAAAGTGTTTTGTGATTTTTTTAAAAAGCTTTAAATAAACCAACTCAATTATGAGTTGAGAAATTGAAACCTCAGCGCTAGTGGAGGAAAAAGTGACTTGGTACTCAACTTCTGGACACTTTTAACAACGAGGGATATGATCCGAGAAAGAAGGGTTCCGGAAATGACATAGCTGCGATGATGCAACTTCGCATGTTAAAAATGAACGATTAGAAGAAAAATCTGGGCGACCAAAAAAATCG
Source organism: Volucella inanis (assembly GCA_907269105.1). Classification (NCBI taxonomy): domain Eukaryota; kingdom Metazoa; phylum Arthropoda; class Insecta; order Diptera; family Syrphidae; genus Volucella; species Volucella inanis. The sequence continues at coordinate 45,715,847 of OU026155.1, read as the reverse complement.
TTTCGAACAAAAAATTAACGAACAGAAGAACAATCCCGACGAGCAAAAGAAAAATCTGCAAGAACAGAATTTCGAACCCTCGAATGAAAGAGCAAAAGAAAAATCTAGAAAAATAAAATAACCGTATTTAACAAGAATTCGAATAACAAAAGAAAAGCCTCAAACAAGAGATGGACAAACAAAAGAAAAATCTAAACAAATGGATAGCACATTTGAGCAACAGACTCAATAGACTGGCACATTAGGCATACCCCACGCAGGCCAGAAAATAATAATAAGCGCTGCTGGGACTGCGACAAAATAGAGCATCTTTAAAGGCAGTGCAAAGAACCGGTGCGACGAAAAGATTGCCTTCAATGCGGTAACAAGCAAATAGAGGAAGCAATCGGGAGAAATGGCTACCGACAAGCTGGTCAAGTTGCCCGAAGTCATCAGTCGGGAAATGCTTAAGCATGGTAGCAGTAGTCGACGGCTCCAGCACCATCCAACTATCGGTGACAAAACGATGCAATGAAAGTCTTTTGGCAAAAGCAGTTAGCGGTAACAGTTTCAGTTTGCGAACGATTACGGGGCAACAGTTAAGGTGTATGGAAGATATAAACACATAAACTCGGAAAACATCTAATTCAAATAGGTTTTACTAAATAACTAAAGATGAATATCGTACAGAAATATGATAAAGTCCTATGGTCTATCCCTTTCTTTGCCCGATTTTTGCAGAATTTTCTAAAAATTTAACGTCTCTGCTCCTAAAAACTTTTCTCATTTTGGGATCATAGAGCTTATATGCTTTTCACTCTCAAGAGTAGCCAACTTTAACACATTCTACTCCTTTTGCTTGAAGTTTTGATCTATCTAGTTTCTTAACTAATTTGATAAGAAAATAATTTGCCTTACATTAAAAAACGCGAAGGTTCCATAAGCGGTTTTGGAACCAAGTAACTTTGTTAGAGAACTATTCCGCCAGTAATCAGCAGTGTTTACTGCCTCTGTCTACAAATAATCAGGTAGAATACCGTCAAGGAGAAAACATCTGGTCATCTTAATAATAGTTCTATTTGTGCGTTCAGCCATACCACATTGCTTTGAAGTATACTCTACACCCAACTGCCTTTAAATCCCTTGAGCGGCCAGATATTTTGTGAATAGGCGTCGACGTACTCACACTCATTGTCACTTCTATGAACATTAATTTTGTAAGAAGTTTGAACGCATCAATAATATTGGATTTGGCTTTAAGAAAATAGACAAATACTTTTCTGCTAAAATCATCAATAAACCAAGTAAAATATCTTGCGCCCCCTAATAAAGTAATTCGATTTGGCCCACAAATGGCTGTGTGAATAATCTCTTAAATCTGTTGACTTCTAATATCACTTAGTTTCGGAAATGCAGAACTACACAACTTCCCTTCACATGCAATTTGTGTTGGAACTTTACCAAACGCAATCCTTTAACCATTTCTTGTTTGTATAAATCATGCAAACTCTTATAATTTAAATGGCCAAAACGTGCATGCCACATTTTGATCTATGTTTCATATTTATCAAATGAAATGTACCACATTTTTCTGCATGCAAAATACCACCATATATCTGCATCAGAACTATTGAAACGTACAAAATAGTCATTCTCAACTGCCTTGCATATAAAAATGAAATTTGTTTTCAATTGTGAAACAAAAAGCGCATTCTTGAGTTCAATAGTTTGATTACCTGTAGCAATTAAAATAAATCCAATTCCCTTCGATTCAATGAAATAATCCGCCGGATCGCATTGATGTGAAACAGCTTTCCTTGCAGCTTATATGGCAAGTTGAACCGCTGTCCAAAACCCAATCGTTCCTACCAAGGATATGCATGTTCAATATGCCAAATGATGACGTCACATTTTTGTTTAAAGAGCTTTTCGGCACTGCACATGATGACACAAAATGTCCCTTTCCGTGGCAGTTATAGCATTTACCTTTCATACGGTGCTTGTTTTTCGCATTGTGTGTTTTCGGCCGCTGTCGTATAAGAAATGCATATTCACTAACATCTAGCGGATTATCTTCTCGCCGCTTCTCCTCTTCCAAAAGCTTTGTTTTCAGCACACTAATAGAAGCCAAAATATATCTGAACTCTATCGCAACAGCAAAATTTTCGAGCTTTTCTTAAAGCTAAAAAGCAAAATGATCGCGAGCAACTCATCTTGAAGCTTTATCCTCTTCCATCCCGTCCACGAACTGTATCGAAATAATTCAGTTTTTCTTTTTTTTTCTTGCTAAATATTGGCTAGTTAGTTGATATTGATTAAAAAAAATTATATTTTTTATATGTAACTATTAGTCTTAGATGGTACGCATATGTGGACTACGTGCATTTGTGCATTTGTGCATTTTTTGCAAGTAGTACGTGTGCGAGAAAAGCAACCATCAGACGGGAAGAATTTTTCGCTTCTATGAATTGAGGAAAATACTCAAGCCAATCATAACGCTTCTCTACTGTAAGTGGTAGGTTCACTTTTCTTCTTTTTGCAGATGCAGATGTTTCGAGTGATTTGTTTGATTCGGACTGCGAGTTAAATGGTATGATAGACCGATTAATTACCACCACTTATTTGGCTTTGCTGGAAAATCCTATCAAAACTTTTCCAACATATGGTAAACACTGAATTCCAAAAGTCTAATTTTTTTTCCGCATCTATATTTTGCTGTCTTTTGTGCATTATCCAACAGTTTACAATAACCAGGTCTACAAAATAGTTAAATACTCTAATGGTCCATTTGTTAGTTCGGACAAAGCAGCGATATAGTGAAATGTAGCGGTCGAAGAGATCAACCGCCCTCCCCCATGTTTCCATATTAACAATGGAAGGTTAAGGTAATGCAACTTTACAAGTCTGCTCCTTGGACCACCATTGACGTATCATTTCGGATTGAACTCCAACATATGATAATAGAAGAAGCACACCTTTGTTGTCCTTTCACTTAATAGTTCAATAACATCATCATGTCGAACCCTTGTTCGAACCCCATTGTTCTCACTCACCTTTTTTCATCCCTCTGTCCTCCTTGAACTTTTTGATAACTGGTAAAATGCAGTTCCTCATGACAATGCCGGTTTGGTAAATATTATTCTGTCTTAGTACATCGACACACTTGACACTTGTAAAAAAACGATCTGTGTATACACAGCCTCCTTTTGTTATAACATTAGTCAAAACCTTTACTAAAGAGGCTCCCAATCTGAACTCCGTCATATCTGCTTTTCCTCAGAACCTTTTCCAGTGTAGATATGGAAATTCAAGACTTTACCATCGCTAGAATGAAATTTTTCAAGCCCAGTGGACTTAGCTTTGTGGGAATGTACTGACGAAGGCCGCATCGTCTAGAAAAAGGAATCATTTGCTCATCTACTGAGGTGTGGTATATAATCGATAAGGTCAAACACTTTTTGAGTACAGGATCAATAAATGGTCGGATCTTCCACAATCGGTCTGATTCCGGATGATTTCCGCTTTTGCTTCGGCAAATTGTAGGCGGCTTCGAAGCTCACAAAAGCGATTTCTGCTCATGCACTCAGATTTTTCCGACGCCCGAAAGTCATTTGACCAGTACATTTGCAACTGTGGAAATCCTAACCAACACATCAAGCAGAACATTTTGTTACGTACGCTGTTTCTTCCCAGAAAGGTATATTAAGGTATTGAAAAAAATTGTCTAAAATGCTTTCGCGAGCATTCTCATCGGGCATTAAATGATCTTGATCAATATCTCGGAGCAGAAATCTTATAGTAAAAAAAAAAAAAACAAAACTAATAAAGTGCAACTACTTTTTTTTTCTCGTTTTACCCTCTTATAGCCATTTCACATGGTAGTTCCCCGTCGTTCAGGTTCATTTTCAAGCTCCTTAGCCGGTGTTTCCAATGATTTCCAAGTGATGGCTCCAAAGTTTCTTCGATATTGTTGATATCCTGCCTTTGAACAGCATCATCTTCTGCCTCTTCATCTTCAAATACTTCATTTAATATCCATTCAAAATAGTCATCATTGTTATCAGAGAGGTCTGCATCACTGATGTTCAAAAATTGTTCCATCTCTGCATCAGTGGTAAGATCTACGAATTCAGATTGATATTTGTGAGTAACAAATTAAATTGAAGATATAAAAAACATCGACCAATATATGTAGTTGACATTTTTATACGTCGAAACAATTGAAATACACATACGTGGACTAAGCGGAATTGGGTAGTGGAAGGTTTTTTGTGCAAATACCCAAAGTACACGTTTGTGTACCCTTTGTTTAGATGAAAATAACTTTTAAAAACTGAAGTTACTATAACTTAATAAGTTTTGCAATTCACAGATAAAATAGTACGCTCACTTCAAATTTTAATAAATTTTGATTAACGAATCGAGTTATCTAGTTATAGTTTTTAACTTAGGAAGGAGAGAAGCCTTTCGACGCGACATCGTTGTAAATCACTTTTGAAAAAATGCTCCAAAACTATATGAGACGTACACGTACCCTTAGTTTTTAAGAGAATTAATACATTGTCTTTGGACTCGAATAATAACACAATAAAAAAAGTATTTCAAATATTTAGAAGAGAACGAAAATCTGAGTCCACGTTTGTGTACTCTTCCATCGAAGAGGTTATGTCGATTTCTGATGTTGATCTAACTTTAATGCTAACACTTGTTTGATTATTTTATCCATGCTTCCCTCTCTGATTTTCAGTATTTGATGTGGCTTAGCTGGTCCGACGGTTTTTTAGAGTTTAAATGCATTTTTTATTTTCTTATATATTAATTCTTATAGGCTAAACAAAAAAAAATGCTTAAAAATTAGCTTAATTAACTTAAAATTACCTTAATCTAACTTACTGGCCCCATACGGGCACTCTAAGATAAACCTAACACTTAATCTACGTCTTTCGACGTATCTTACAGTCTATTCTTATTTTAATATTTGCATTAATTAAGCCTAAAACTAAGAAAACAGATTTTAAAAAAAAACTTAGTAAATGGACTTTTTTTTGTTGAAATATAAAACTTAAAACTAAAGCTTACCAACTACCTAAAATAAATCTTAATATACTTAACCTACTTAAATCTAATAAACAATTAAGTTAAATATTATATATATATATATATACATAATATATATATACTTAATATATAAATATATGTATATATATATGTATTTTTTTTTATTTTTTTTTTTTTCTTAAATATAACTTAATCCTATCTAAAACTATGTAAGTCGGCCATTACTAAAATCTAATAGGCTGGCCAACTTTGCTTCACTCGAGGAAGCTACCTAGTAATTGAGGAATTCGACGACGAAGCATCCTCTTCTTCAATAAGCCACCAAAATTGTTGGTGCTGCCCAGCAACATCTCTCATGTCGCGACTCCCTACCGCTCTACTGAACCGGAGACGCTCCGCACTGCCGTGTGCGACATCTTTGTCGTAGTTGAGTCGCCTGTTCGCAGCTGTTCGAGCGACGTGAAAGATTAACGGCACCGCTAATCTGTCCTGGATCAAGCCTTTCTTATCAAGATAGAGGAACGCTTCTGGTGGAATAAAGCCGTCAAGGCGAACTCTGTCGTGATACATATAATTGGGGTAGTAAGCCCCAGAGATCAGGTTGTTCGACGAGGTCATTGCTCTTGCAATGTGTCTTCGAATCAACTTAATGACAAAATTGTCCACTCTTATTAGGTTCGCCCTATTGTACAAAACCTCATTAGGATAGAATTTTATGTACTCAGACTCTGGTGTTCTGTAAAGGCAAAGACAAGCCCTAAGGCAAGCCCTCTCAAACACCCGAATCTTTTCCAAAAGACTTGCTCTCACGTTGAACCACACGGGACAACCAAATGTTAGCATAGGCCGAATAAGGGCCATGTAGCAGATCACCTTTACCCTCGCATCGAGTTGTCTGCTATAAAACAGTTTCTTTGTAATGGCAAAAGCTCCTCTGGCTCTGACCAGAGCAACATCTATATGTTTATTAAAATACAGATATTGATCCAGCCAGATCCCAAGGTATCTGACTACATTCCGACAAGCAAGTGGTTGACCGTACTGTCCGACGATCTGAAACTTTCGCCAATTCTTTCTAGTATCCGCAGAGGCCCCAGACAAAGGCGTCCTAAAAAGAATGGTTTCCGACTTCTGAAAGTTAATCTTCGACTTCCAGTCGTCGCAATATTGTTTAATTTTATCGAAGTCACGTTGCAAGAGTATGTTTATGACCTCAATCTTTGGACCTGATCTGTACGCGATTATGTCGTCTGCGTACGCTATGGCATGGTGAAGTGAACCTATCAAATCACTTGTGTAAATGTTGAATAGGATCGGTGAATTTACCGCACCTTGTTGCAGACCGTTTTTAATGTGAAATGTTCTAGTAGAAGTCACATCGCCATTTTTCACGATGAACTGTCCATCTGTAAACATATTGAAAAGAATATACAGCAATGGTCTGCTAATGCCCAGCCTGTTCAGTTTGTAGAAGAGCCTCTCTAACCATACGGTATCGAAGGCTTTCTCCAAGTCAATCAGGCAGGCACCAGTGCACTGTTTCTTGGCTTTGTTCCATTGGATATAGGAAACCAGTTTAGACGCGGCGTGAATAATATCATGCCCCGCCTTGAAACCGAATTGATAATCCGGAACTATATTTTTGTCCTCAACCCACTTAGTCAGAACCCTATTGATAACCTTCTCGAAAACCTTGCTGATGTTTGGAAGGAGACTGATCGACCGGAGATTCGCCGGATTGGAGGTGTCTTTATCTCTTTTGGGGATAGGATGTACCACCGCAGTTTTCCAATGCGTCGGATAATGTGCATTATTCATTGCATTGTTAAACAGGGTGGTATAAATGTCCACCGCTTCTAGAGGGAGATGTCGAAGCACAATGTTCGGTATATCATCGATTCCCACAGATTTCTTACTTCTGATTGTGTCGAAGATCGTTTGGAGCTCTTTCTTCGAAATGAACGGGGAAAGTTCCCTTTCATTGGCGATGACATTATTTGCCATATTCTCGTCACTGAACTGGGTGAAACCCGAGTTCTCGATTCGCCAGTTCACTTTTTCGTTCGAAGGTAGAAATTGTGCGCAAGGACTCGACTTTCCAAGTCGTGGTTAGGGCCAATGATATCATTTGCCCTATATACTTCCTGAAAAGTCGCTCCTATAGCCTCAACTTTCTCCTGCGGATATTCGATCACAAAGAAGTTGTCATCCTCCACAGCCTCATTTGGATCTATGCCTGCTGCCAAAAGTATATTTTCGTTGTTTGTCGTTCGGGCGATTTTGAGACATGAAAGGTCGTTTTGATCTTTCCTCCGAAATATTTTATTTATTTGCGGGAACATATTCGGGTTGCTGGTATTTACAGCCTGAATTTTATTGTTCCAATACAAACTTACAGAAGCCCTGTAATTTTCTTTTATTAATGTTTGGAGGTTTTTGATCGACGACTTTAATGTCATAATCTCCGGGTTATGTCTGTCAGTGAACTGTCTGTAGAAGGTTTTTAGTCTTGACAGTAGTCTACTTTTATGTCGGTGCAGTGCATCAATAGTTGAATTGCGAAACAAGTCTTCGTTGTCAGTATGTTGATACCGAGGTATCGTTTTGTCAATTGTTTGTTTGATTGTCTCGTCCATTACTTTTAGATATCTGTCAATCTCCTCGTTTGACAGATTTCTGTTGGACGGTGGGTAAAGCGAATTCGAGGAAAGTGCTCTTGTCAGTGTCCTAGAGAAGTGTGTCCAACGCACTCTACTATAGTATTAGGAATGTCGATGAACAAATTCATCCAGTTCCGCATTTTCGTTTGGAACGGTTATTTCGGTACTAAGACCGCAATTGTCGCTGTCATACACAAAAGTGCGTAGAAAGTTTATAGTTTGTGGGTTCGTACCTGTCAGTTGAATTCGTGAGTCGAACAACAGTAGATCCAAATAGGAACCGTGTCTAGGAAACGACTGACTGTCGGTTTCCTTAAGGCTGAGTCTATACATCACACTGTGCTGAACCCACCAATTGAGTAGTTGGTTCCCTCTAGTGTTTGGTGTATTATTTCCCCAATCTCTGTGCTTGGCGTTGAAATCTCCGCCGATAATAAAGTAGTTTTCTTCCAATTGAAGTCTCAGCAAACGAAAAAGTGTCTTGAGCTCTGAGATGAATAATGTGGATTGAGTAGCCTCAGGTGCATAGACAGACACCATGTACAGCCGCATTCCACTTCGGAGAGGGATATAGATGATGCATGCCTCCAGCACCTGAAACCTACGTACTACACGACTGTATACTCTATTACAACGCAATTCTTTTCTAACAAAGATTGCAACCCCTCCTCCTTGAATGGAGTTGGGTCGATTTCTTCGTATGATTTTATATTTTATATTTTATAGGTGACTTGGCTGGTGTTTGTATACGCACAGGTGGTCGTTTAACTTCCATCTTCTGCTGCCGAGCCAGATTTACTGTTTTCATGTACTGGAATTTGGGGCAACCCCGATAGTTTGCGGTGTGCCCCGTGTTCCTACATAAAACGCAAGAGAGTTGGCTTTTTTCTGACGCTCCGCCCTTACTTAAAGCGCAATCGTTTGACTTGTGGTTCTTTCCACACTTCACGCATCGAGGCTGCATTTCGCAGTTTGACGCAGCGTGCCTGAACCTTTGGCAGCGAACACATTGTAAAATATTTTCGCTCCTCTTTAATATTTTCCAGTGTACAATCTGGTAGTCAAGGACTTTGATGCTCCTTAGACCATCCAGTTTGCTGTCGGGACTTAGCTGGACCGGGAAAAACGGTAATTTCCGATTCTCCCTTTTGGCTCTAGCCGTGACAAATGGCCTAACCCCTACGAATTTTAGCCCTTCGCACTCCTTTTCTTTTAGCAGTGCAAGGAGTTCCTCAGGATCAGTCGACGGCTCTAACCCCCGCAACAGCATTGTCTGCAGCTTCTCCCCCTTCGGGGTGTAGGAGAAGAACTATGTCGTCGAATCCCTCAATAAACTTTTAATTTTGTGGTAGCGCTCCACTGGGTTACAGTGGATCGCGTGCCTATTTCAGCTAAGTCTTTTAATATAAAAATTATTTCCTATGGCCAACTTACATAGTTCTTTAGTTTCCTTTAGTTCCATCTTAAAGGTATTAATAGGTGGAACCCTTTGTTGTTTCTGCTGTTGTTGTTGCTGCTGCTGCTGTTTTTGCTGTTGCCGTTGTTGTGGCTGCTCTTGTGGTTGTTGCTGGTGTTTCGTAAGTTTTTGTTGGTGTTTAACACTTGTGCTATTGTATTTCCTTGCTGTTGCTTTTGATTTGTGCGAGCTGGTTGGGATTGCTCTTGCTCTTCTCTCTTCCTTCTTGCCATTTGTTTTTTTTTAATGGCCAGCACTCTTTGTTGTAGCATTTTTATGCTGCTACTTATTGCCTCCATTTCTTCCTCTTCATCGTCTGATTCGCTTGAGGCCAATGAAGCGAAGATGTTCGCTTCCCTCACTCCGCCAAGCAGCTTTACAGTGGTCGTTGGTAGCTTCCTCCTTCTCTTTGTCTTTGGCGTTTGTATTGAACCACTCGAAGCCTTACCTGACATTTCAGCAGATCCCGCTATAGGCATAGCGGACCGCTCACCACAATCCATCACGTGATGTTAATCCACTTTTACTTATTTTTATTTAAATAAAAAAAAAGAGAAACTGTCTGCCGACTACTTGGAGTCGAACCCACAACTTTTGCAGTCTCAAGCGAACACACTACCGCTGCGCTAATTGGAGCCTAAATCCAATTTGTTAAATGTTTTATTTAAGTATCAGTTATCACTTATTATTCGAAATACATTTAAACTCCGCGGAGGTCTATGAACGGCTGTGATTCAAAGGTCTCTTCTGAAGGAATCGTGTCATGTTGTTACCTTCCTCATCACGCCGTTATTAAAGATCAAAGTACGTCAACGGTGGTACGGGTTGTCTACGACGCCTCAGCCAAAACGGGCAACGGGAAATCAATAAATGACATTCTCGCTATGGGCCCACGTTTGCAAAACGATTTAACAGATCTGTAACTCCATTGGCGTTTCTTTACGGTGGTCATAGTCGCCGATATCGAAAAAATGTATCGTGGCATTAAGGTTGATTATGATGATGCACAATTTTAACGGATTTTATGGCGTTCCTCACCGTCAGATAAGATTGAAGAATTCTTCTCTGATGTTGTCATGTTTAGTTTAGCTCCATCACCTTTCCTCGCTATCCGTACCCTCCATCGGTAAAAACCCTGGGAATTTTTTGGAGTCCAAAACAGGATAATTTTCAATACCGATTTAACGTTGACTCCGTGAATTCTCCAGCCACGAAGAGAACCATGCTGTCTACTACTGCTCGGCTGTTTGATCCAGCTGGCTGGCTGTCCCCCGTTACAATCCTCGCGAGGGACCAATTGCAAAAGTTTTGCTCCCTTAAATTAAAATGGGATGAATTCATCTCAGACGAGCACCAACGTCAATGGAAAACTTTTCTTCATGACTTAGAAAATAAGCGGCATCTGCAAATTACTCGATGGCTAAATACGAGAAGAGACCACAAATCGCTAGAACGTCACATATTTTGAGACGCATCGAATATAGCATACTCAGCGTGTGCCTACATCAAAACTATAGATATTTCATCCGTTAAGGACTGTAATTTGTTGCTGACGAAATCAAAGGTGATCCCATTACGCGCTGAGTTACAATTTCTCGGGCAGAGCTTCTTGCAGCCGTGTTAGCCGTTAAGCTGTTTGAAAAAATAAAATTATTTCTTCCAACAGAAATGAAGAACACTAATTTCTGGTCTGACTCGACGACTGTACTATGGTGGATAAACGGAGATGCAGAGAAACATAATGTATTTGTAGCCAATAGGTTTCGTAAAAGTCTGAAAAAATCACGCCCAAATCAATGGCGCGACGTAAGGTCAAACGAAAATCCTGCTGATTGCGCCAGCCGATGAATGTCTGCACTAAATTGACAAAAGGCGAGAATTCTTAAGACAAAGCACCTCGTTTTCCAATCATTCCACCTCCAAACATATTGGCTGAGATTGTAGAGTTAAAAAAAAAAATAAAAATCTGTGCTCACATAAGTACGCTCGAACAGAGAAATTCTTACATTGTTAGACTCGTCGAAGTTGATCGAAGTCACATAATGGAGACAATTCAGAAATTATCGAGTGTTTTTCGCATAACTAGAATTGTTGCTTATTGTCACCGAAATCAGTCCGAAAGGTTGAGTCACTGACGGTATACGAAGTACAATAAGCTGTTTTATCCATCGCACGTTTAACTCAACTCGAAAGTTTTCCATCGGAGTTCAAGGCATTGACTTTTTTTTTTGTAAATAAAAGGCAAACCATTTGAGATATTTCAAAAATTTTATTATTGGCTAGAAGTACAATCAAAACATTAATGAACGGAACTAGACTTCGTTCATATGGCCACCGCGGGCACGTTTGCAGCGGTCAATTCGTTGGACCCATTTTTCAACGACGCGGCCACACATTCCGGCCAAAACGGCCGCAATTTCGCGTTCAATGTTGGCTCTGAGCTCTTCCAACGTCGTCGGCGTCTTGGCATAAACACATGACTTAACGTAACCCCACAGAAAATAGTCAAGCGGCGTTAAATCGCACGAACGAGGCGGCCAATCAACTGACTTAGCTGCTTCGACGGTACACATAGTAGAATGGTTGCAAGAACCTTCTCGTCCTTCCTTATTCAGTTTGCAATTTCAGCTCCATTCTGGTTTTTAGTTGCTATTTCTGGTTTTAGATTTTCCTCAGAAATATGTGGCCAAAGTTCAGAATGTATGAGGACAGAACTCATCTGTATCTTCCAGCAATCAAAATTATCATTTGATAGGTTATCGATCTGATACAACGACGAACTCATTTCACGTATTTACTGGTAAACTACTACGCACGTATTTATTTAAACTTTTGCTTAGGTATAGTATTGGTGCAGACTTCGTGAAAAAACATGGACTAGTTGTCATTTTGGAGGCACAAACCTTGAAATACAGTAAAACTAATTGTACGCTGATATATTTACTACACAAGACGGAGAATATGGACGTACGCAATTTGTTCAACACCGCATTGACAGCACAGTCGCCCGACCAATCCGTCAGCCTGCCAGGCGTCTTCCATTGGGAAAGAAAACAGAAGTTGTCGAAATGGTGTCTGTTATATGTATAGTGGCAACATTGATTTTTATTTACTATCAGAAGACTTTCATTGCACTATGTTCTAGTGCAGTGTTCGATCAGTCATAATGAAACTTTTGTTAAACTTCACTTGTGGTGTGATCGTAGAGTCTAAAGCATTAGATGTTTAAATAATATTAAAATAAAGTGTATTTTAATTTAGCGGTAATTTTTTATTTGGAATTAGACCATTAATGGGGGAAACAGACCTGGAAAATTTAATCCAGAATTCGTAGATTGAGAAGTAAAGGATGATACATCGTGAGGTGATTGATTATGTAAAATGAAACAAATAAATTTGAAAGCGAACTTAAAATTTTTATTATTGGTTAAAGACCAATTCATGGCATTTACTTTTTGAAAATGATATCATGTAAATGTCGAACCCGATAACCTCTGAGGATGACCATTCATAAAGTCCAATTTTGGCTCCTAAAGCGTCAATCGTAGCTGGCTCATTCCTAAAGGCCTGACACTTTACATATTTCCAGAGAAAATAGTCCAAAGGTGTGGTATCGCACGACCTAGGCGGCCAATTTACCGAAGCAAAACGTGAAATTAATTGGTCACCAAAATGATTTCTTAACAAGTCCATTATTTAAAGCGCCGCATGGCTCATAGCGTGGTCTTCTTGAAACCATGTACTTAAATTTTAGGAAGCATATAATCCGTTATCATGGCGCAATAACGGTTACCATTGACGGTAACATTCTGATTTGCCTCATTTTAGAAGAAATATGGAACAATGATTCCACCAACCCATAAACCACACCATACTGTTGTTTTTAATGGATGTAATGGTAGCTCTTGGTACTCTTCCGGTACAAAAATTTCACGATAAAACGCCGGATTTTCATTGTTTTTCCAAAGCCCATTCACTGAAAATATGACGTAAATTCAAGTAGCCTGGCTTCAATTCTTGCACAATTTTAATTTAGGCCAAGATCCTCAAGTCAAGGTGCTGAGAACGACGACGAATCGTACACTCTCAGCTACAGCTGCTGTAGTCTCTTCACTACGTGCTGGATGTGGTCTAACCGGTCGAGTATCATCCACTAATGTAAAATGGGACTCAAATTTGCAAATGGTTTTGGCAATAGTGGTTTCAGTAGGTCGTCGATTATGCGCACCGTAAGTTTCTCGAATCGCACGAAAAACATTTCTCACAGATCGCTGATTTTCGCAATATAGCTGAACAATTTGGAGACGCTGTTGTGGTGTGAGTCTTTTCACGATGACTTGCTAAACGATATTGAACAAAAGTGACAAAGCAGTTTGATAGGAGTCACGCGCGATTTGTCAAAAAAAGCCTATTGAAAATCATACCTCACGATGAACCATCCCTTATTTGAGACGAAATTAGAGCAGTATTTCCTCAGCGTTGGAGGGGAAGGCGAACAAAGAAAAACAGCGTTTGTTTTAACAAAACTACATCCCGAAACCTTTAAGCTTCTTAGATATAGTATCTCTATCAATAAACTAATATTCGTTGAACTAAAAACCAATTTAACCAATTTTTATGGAAAAAAAGTTGGAAATCCTTGTGGAAGTCGAACATACTATGGGTTAAAACAGATGGAAAGCGAAAACATTAGTAAGTGGTACACAAGAGTCAAACAAGTTGCGGTAGATTGCAAATTTGGTACTCAGTTAGACACGGCATTCCGTGATATTTTCATAACAGGTCTTAAAGTTGGCCCGATTCTTGGGAAATTGTTGGAAGAGGACGAAACGATGTTACTTGAAAGGCATAGGCAGCCGCAATTAAAAAATGAACTTTGATCAAAAGCCGCTATACAAGGTAGGATGAAGAGTAACCTCCTTGGAAATGAAAAAAAAAAATTTAAATGTTTTTTTATTTTATTCAATAAAGTTCCCTTTTAATTTGATACACTTATTCCAGCGATTTTCCGACTTCTTGATCCCGTCCGAAAAGTAATTTTCCAGAAGGTCTGCAAAATACTCCTTCGTGGCGTCGATGACTTCCTCGCGTGAGTTGAATTTTTTATTGATGAGCCATCTTTTGAGGTTTGAAGAGATAATAGTCCGAGGGAGCCAAATCGGGCGAATACGGTGGATGCGACAGCAATTGGAGCCATAAGTCAATGATTTAAGCCGTGGTTGCGATGCTCTTGTGCGCCGGTGCATTGTCTTGCAAAAACAAAATTTTTTTTCGCTTCATGTGAGGCCGTTTTGCAGCGTTTTGGTGGTTTTTCCTTTTTCGAGGTAGTCCACGAAGAGTATGCCATGATAATCCCAGAAAACCGACGCCATAACCTTTCCGACCCATCAAGCTTCCCTCGGCCGCTTCGGAGCACTCTTGCTGGCTTCAGTCCATTGCCGGGCACTCATTCTATTCTCGTATTCAACAGTTACCAATCGACTCCAAAAGTCCGCATGATTCCGCATCAGCAAGTCCAAACACTCTTTCGAAGTGCTCTCGCGTCCGTGTTTTTGGTCAGGAGTGAGAATGCGCGGCACCCAGCGGAAGGATAACTTTTTCATATGCAGAATATTTCCCAAAATATGGCGTGTGCACAAAGTACAAATCTTTGTTGTATCTGCTAACACGCGCACCTTCACTTTCCGGTCAGCCAACACCATTTCATGTATTTTTTTGACATTGTCCTCTGTAACCGCATCGGAGGGCCTGCCGATTTTGTCCATACTCAACATGATGCCAAGCACGTCAACAACAATCAGCTGTCAAAACAAAACTGCGACGGTATCGCACTGAAATTTGGCATGTCTGCCTAGATATAAACGGACTTCAAGGCACCATAACCTTTTTTGCAGTAGCAGCGCTATATTCTGAAATATAGAATAACAGCGCTATTCTAAAATATATCTAAAAGAAGCATACTAAAGGTGTGTTCCAAAAATAATGGAAATTTTCGTTTTTTTTTTTTTTTAAATTTTATTTATTCGTCTACATTAATGTTGTCGCCTTCAAAATAGTCCTCATTAGATATTATGCACATTTTCCACTTCCAACGCCCGAATCATTTCCGAAAGTCGATCTTTGGGATAGGTTTTAGCTCTTTAATTTCATGTATGCTTGTAAAAAGACAGCCCTTTAAGGTTCTCTTTTTTCATAAGAAGGAAAAGGAACCATGTTTGGCGAAGATGGAGGCTGCGGCAAAGTTACAGAATTCACGAACAAGCAATGAAGTGTGATCAGGTGCATTATCGTGGTGCAAAAACCATTGTTTTTCCACTTCTGTGTTTGCAACACGCAAATGGCATTGACCGTTTGACCTCGTAGCAAGAATTCATAATGTACTGTGCTATTAAAATCGAAGAACACAGTGAGCATGCCCTCAAATTTGATCACACTTGTCGAAACTTTTTCGGACTTGGCGAGCCAGAATGCCTTCTCTGGAACAACTAAGCCTTAGTTTTGACGTTATATCCGTAAACCATGTTTTGTCACCTTTTATAAAACGTTTCAGTAACTCTGCATCATCGTTGACTTTATTTATAGTAGTGACTCCTGAACAAATTTTGAAACAAACTTTGTTGACACTCGTCTCATGCCCAAAACATCCTAAAAAATTTCTTGGCATGATAAAATCGATATGCCAACATCATCAGCGACTTCTCTGATTGTGATTCGGTGATCGTTCATAACCATTTCTTTCACTTTTTCCACGTTTTCATTGGTTGTTGATGTGCTGGGACGTCCGGGAGGTTCGTCATTTTCAAAGTCTTCACGGCCATTTTGGAAACACTTATACCACTTGTAAACTCTTGTTTTACTCATAGTAGACTCACCATAGGCCTTTGTTAACATTTTACACACTTTGTTACACTTTATTTCGTTTTTTACGCAAAATTTAATACAAATTCTTTGATACATAAAAATAGTTCTAACCTTAGCGGCTGCCACAGACAAAGTAAACAATGAATACAGCTGAAAATTGTATCATACTTCAGAGGCATGTATACCAACATAATAAAACAACTTTGACAATCGGAATCTTCAAACGCGAAATTTAAAATTCCCGTTATTTTCTTAACATATATTACCTCGTACAGGTGGAGCTGGATCAAGATACCAAAAACTGTGCGCATGGGGGTGTACTTGGTAGATCGTATGTACATCTAAGTTCCAAAGAATCATTGCAAACATATATCACGATATTAAAAATGTCATGGTTTTTTTCATAACATAGTGGTCACTGGGAGAAACGACGATGAGCTGAGTAACTGAGAGTTTTTAAAGGAAGGGATCTGCTACTCGGGGTAAATAATCAACAAAACCACCATTAGAAGGAGTACGAGCAGTACTTAAAAGTGATTCACCAAGAAACGTCAAACAAGTGGGTCTTGTGAATGGTAAGAAGTTGCTAAGCTTGTGAGATTCACAATGCAAATCCCCCAAGAACTGCCATTAACCAATAGCCGAAAGCAAGGGAACCATGGGAAAAGGTACATAATATTCGCGTGATTTTTCTCCATTGGCAATTCCTGTTCATCGTAGGTACCAGCACGAAATGGGTTGGAAATTTATCCGATGAACACCATAGCTGCGAGAACACAGCACCTCAAACAAATGAGGTCAAAAACAATTATAACATGTCATAAGGTTCTCGAGAGAGAAACCAGTTGTTCGAAAATATAATTTGAGATGCCTAGTCGAATCTAGATAAAAATAATAAATAATAAAATAATATAATAATAATAAATAAAAATATCTAGGAAGTATAAATATCAACGTACCAAAAGAACTGCCAAGTCATATTAAAGTTGAATTTGAAATGTGAATTGTGATATATTGATTTAAATAAAAGATAAAGAAAAAGTGGTTGAGAAAAGCGATTAAATTCTAACTTGTAATTGTATTAAATAAAGCGATTATATTAAAAGAAATAAGTTCTATCATTTGCACCCACACAAAGATTTTGCAATATGCAAAACATTCCCCATAACTGTATCAATTTCAACGTACTATATTTTGGAAATCTTCACATTTTGAGCTAGATACAGACTGGACTATGAAACTTTACGGCTTAGTTACAAATTAAAGAATAGGTTACTAATTTAAAATTTTAAAAATATTTGATTTAGCTTTCATTATTTATATTACTGCGAGTTGATAAAGTTTTAACGGTATTAAATCTGATACTCGATTCAATGTTAAATTGGTTACATTAAGTGAACTAGCTTCTTAAATAAGGTATGGGCGCAGGTGTGACCGGTGCTCTTATCAAATACTTCTTATTAAGCAGGATGAGTGGTGTGGGGTTCGAGTAGATCTGTCAACGCAGTTGACAGTAGTTAGTGAAAAGCTGATTAACAGTGTTGCCGACTCCCAGCCCAAAATTTGGTTTCGTAGAGACAGTGACTATGAAAGAAATAAAAAATAAAAAAACAAAAAAATATATAATATATATTCATACGTTTTATAAATTCATAGAGTGGATATTAGTGTAAAAAGTAATTACGCTCCAAATTCTTCTCTGAAGAATTTAAAGAACTAGATGAGATCAATTCTTAATCGGCACTAGCTAACAACCGGTTTGCCGCACTATTTGGGATTGAAATTACATCATTAGAGTTTCCTGAAATCAAAAAAACAAAAATAAGGAGCAACAAATTTAGGAAAACTAAGGTCTACTTTAATAATTCAATAGTGCAGAAATTGATAATTGACAAAAACCATGGAACTAGTATTGGAGCTTACTCGTTTTCCCCAAAAGAAACAAAACGCACTTCAATCTTATTGAAGATTGTTGATGGTGATTAGATATCTCCTACATAAACGTGTCTACTAGAAAAAAAAACATAGAAAATCTGTGATCCGTTATTATCGATGTCAAAGATTTGCTCACACTAGTGAATGTTGCGGCTCTAACAGCCGTTGCGTTGTTTGTGGTGAGAATCACAGCTCGGAAGATTGCATTAGTTCTATCTAGGCTCTTAAAGCTAACTAACAGGAGATTCCTGAACCTAAATGCGCTAATTATGCAGGATCTCATGTGCAGGATGCAATCAACAATTTCAATCAAAAATTACGCTGACGTGTCAAAGAACTCATTTCATTCTGGAAGCATAAGCAAACTGCCACTGCAGGCAATCCCAATAGAATCAGTACCTACAACTTAAGCTTTCAAATACTCAACCCAATAGTATCAACGATTTTTTAAATAAAGCAAGACGCTTATTTTATCTATCCTTTACGGATCTTTTATAAAAAGTTGGCCAGTTCTGGCCAAATTACCAAAAACTACAAAATAAAGAAGAAAAGATGTTCACATACCTTTAATTTGTAGCCTCTATTGTAAAGTAAAAGACATAAGCCACAATTTTAAGATTATAAGATTTATAAGATTATTCAAACTAATGAGGGAAAGGGTACATCTATTGTTTATAATGAACAGTTTAAAATTTATAAGGTTCATTTCCCAAGCAATATTATTTCAGTTGGTCTAGGTGACCTTACATGCTGAAATCACACGAGATCCGAAAGAAAATTCTTTTCCTCAAACGTTGGAGAAACCCTTCATAGAGAATTAGATCGGCTACTTCACATAATAAAATGGGGGGCGATTTCAATGCACGACATCCAAATTGGGGCGACACAACAACGAACGGCAATGGAAATATATTATATAACTGGTTTTATAGCGGCACATACTATAATAACTGCACAACCGCAGTTATTACCGTCCGGAACTGAAGGGACATTTCAATCTGAGGTACTTATTTCCACAACCATTATATGCAAATAGCTTTTGCTCGGGGTCTGCTTTTTAGTCGTTTAAATTTTGTGAATGTGACCTTACTCGCATTAAGTTTATGTTTATTGATGCTGGTATTATCTGATGATTCCTAGCTGCCATCTCTAAGCAAATGGATCGTTTTTGGACTATTTGTAGTGAAAATGAATTTTCAGCTAAAAGTGATTGCTGTAGGTTTCTATTCCGGAGCTCACTGATAAGTCGATCTCGCAACATTTCGCCCACTGACTTGCTGTTGAAGTTGCATTAACAGGATGACGAAGCTCTGCAATGTATTCGGATACTGTTTGGTTAGGTTGCTGAACGCGTTTGAAAAATCGGTAGAATTCAGCGATCTAAGATGCGAATTGAATAAAATGCTTCGTTAATGTCTTAATGATAGACTTTAGATTATTATTATAATTTTTTTCCTTCTAACTTAAAACTAGTGTACAATTGCTTTAAGAATATAACGAAAAATAATAGTGCTCTATCTGTAACTTAAAAGTTAGTATGGAGTGACACAGCGATTTAATTAAAAAATAAATATAAGTTTTATGTGGGGGAGACATCGGTTTCTGCAAAAATTAATGTTCTTGGACTTCATAAAAAATTTAATTTAAAAATTCAAGAAAAAAACGTAAAGAGCAATTACTATTAGGAAATTATTGTACAAATAAATAAATAAATGGCGCGACAACTTTAACTTCTTGCACTCATTTGTGTTTCTCACTTTGTGAATTTTTACACTCCTGAGCAGGGACTACTGTTTTTTGCCGGTTTCGAACGGCTCTCCTGAGAAGCTTTTTCATAGACAGAATTTGATTTTCGGAGGGTTTGCCATTACCCGCGGAACAGGTGATGACA
Organism: Volucella inanis; assembly: GCA_907269105.1. Lineage (NCBI taxonomy): Eukaryota > Metazoa > Arthropoda > Insecta > Diptera > Syrphidae > Volucella > Volucella inanis. The sequence goes on along the minus strand of OU026155.1, from coordinate 45,696,007 downwards.
ATTGCAAAAATTTGCTGTTGTGCTCCTACCGGAATTCGAACCGAAGTAGGTGGCGTGACAGCCAGTTAGTCAACCATCACGCCATCGCCTGCTATTGCAACAGTTGAAAAAAGATTTTCTAAATATTAATTAATAAACTGACATTAACTTAAGCAGTGACTTGTGCTGATGATTAGGATAGCAGATCCTGTTAGTGTTAGTTAGTGTTCGAACCGAAAATGGTAACATAATTAACATTAAAGGGGCTAAATCGGAGTAGAAGTGAGAAAAATCGGTTTTGTACGCGGTTGGAAATTTGACAAGATCCATGGTATTTATACGAAGACTATAAAATTGTGTAGTTTTACTAGGAATATTACTGCTGTGCTTAAAAAATTCATTTAGAACTTTGAAAACGTAAGAGTGTCTCATTGGTAGAATATGCAGGTCTTTAATTAAGGGCCAGCTCTGAGTAAGATGATTTTTTTTTAGATATAATCCTAATTAAATGTTTCTAAGCTATCAGGCTTATCAGATTGACGTTAATACTTTTTCAGAACAATTTTGTTTGATGAGATGCATTTTGCGGAATATATGCGATTTCAGAGTTTAACCTCTTCAGTGAAAGAGTACACATATGTGGACTCAGATTTTCGTTCTCTTCTAAATGTTTTGAAGTACTTTTTTTTGTATTGTATTTTTACTGGAGTCTAAAGAGAAAATATTAGTTATCTTAAAAACACATACCCTTAGATCGTTTCTTATTATTTTGGCGCGTTTTTTCAAAAGGGATTTACAACGATATCGCGTCGGGAGGCTTCTCTCATTGGTAAATTAAAAACTAAAGTCTATAACTCGATTTGTTATTCAAAATTTATTAAAATGTGAAGCGATGAATCTGTGAATTGCAAGACTTATCAAGTTAACTTCAGTTTTTTAGAGTTATTTTTATCTAAACAGTGGGTACACAAACGTGTACTTAGGGTATTTCTTTGTGTATTTCTGATGTTTCGACATATAAAAATGTTAACTTTATTGTTCGACTTTTACCTCAATTTGTTATTCACAAATTTCAATCTGAATTCCTATATCTTACCAAAAATGCAGAGCAGGAAACATTTTTGAACAACAGAGATGCAGACGTCTCTGATAACGATGAAGACTATTTTGAATTCATATTAAATGAAGTATTTGAAGATGAAGATGCAGAAGATGATGCTGTTCAAAGGCAGAATATCAACAATATCAAAGAAATTTTGGAGCCATCACTTGGAGATTTATCAATGGAAACACCGGCTGAGGAGCTTGAAAATGATCCTGAACGAAGGAGAACTATATCGGTTCTTTGTCCGAAATAACAAATAGAGCATTAGAGCATTTAACCATTTTGTAGACCTGGTTTTTGAAAACTGTTGGATAATGCACAAAAGACAGAAAAGTATAGATGCGGAAATAAAAACAAAACTTTTGGAGTTCAATGTCTATATTGGGAAAGCTTTGATATGATTTTCTAGCAAAGCCAAAGAAGTGGTCGTAATTAATTCGTCTAACATACCATTTAACTCGCAACTAACTAAAATATTCTGAAGTTCGTTAGACTCGTGATCGCTAAGTTCCGATAAAACACATATTTTCCCTTTGCTTACATACCTCCTTATTAAGCTATCTGCGTTTCCGTTGTCTAGATCTAGTTCTTCTATAAGTATTCGTCTGTTCTTAAAAGAGTTAATTAATTCTTCTTTCTTTTTTTCTTTCAATGTAATTTGAGTCCTAAAACGATTTACCACTGTTTCTAGTATTGGGATATGATCGTTTAAATTCTCTTCTTGTGAATGATTTGTTTGCATTTCTACGGATTCGTTGTTATTATTTCCTTAGAACTATTTAAAACGATGACTGTTTATGTCTGTAATTCGAATTCCTTTCCATATAAATACGGTCTGAAGTATTTCGTTCCCCACACTACGGCTAAGTTGTTGGCATCAGTGGCTAACTTAAACTTCTTATCAAAATTGGGGTATTTTAAGATAGGATGTTCCGTAAATATCTTTTTAATTTATCAAAGCGTTAATATTGATCTTACTATTCTTCTTTAGGTACCTAGTGATTGGTTGAGCTATATTTGCATAGTTTCTGATAAACTTTCTGTAGAAACTGTAATACCTAGGAACGAACTTAAATTGTTTCTGTGTTGTGGAGAGTTTTATACCTTTGATAGCTTGAATTTTCTTTGGGTTTGGCTTGACTCTTTCTGGTGTCAATATATGTTATGTCCCATATATGTCCCAAGAATTCCGTTTCCTAATGAAATTTCCATCTTCAATTTTGCTATTTGCAGTCGATCTAAAATTTTCCTAATGGAGTCGCTATGCTCTTCTAATGACGTACTGAATATAAGTATGTCATGGAGATAAACGACACAAATTTTGTTAAAATATAAAATTCTCTGAGAACACTTCTCATAAGTCTCGGGGACATCGACGGGACGATCTTGAGATCGAATGGCATACGCAAGAATTCGTATTTTTTTCTATCTTTAACCGCATTTAACCGGTATTTGGTGGAAACCCTTAGCGCAACACTAAAGTTTATCGGTTTCGACGATGCAAGTGCCATTCATGGATAATAGCTTGGTGGTTGGATGTCGCTTTAATAACAGCTGACAGCCTTGAATTTTGGAAGCACTTAATTCCACTCTGTTGATAGTTCTCCAATGGGTTATGTTGTTAATATCGGAATTTAAAGAACTTTACATACGCTGCCTTTCCCGTTCTACAGCCCAAGAGCAGGGATGTGTCTGGGAACGAATATGAAAAGCAGAGAATACTGTCATCAGCAAAGGAGTATATTGGATTAGAAAGAGTAGATAAGAAATTATTAATGAAAATTAAAAAGAATGTCGGAGACAGAACGGAGCGCTGGGGCACACCAGCATTTATTTTGCGAATATTGGACTTTAGACCATCCAAGACAACTTGAATTCTCTGAAAGGTTAATTCTAATCCATTTGAAGAAGAGGGTCATAGATTCCAAAAGCGAGCATTTTCGATAAAAGAGCGTGGTACCAAACTACGTCAAATGCTTTAAAAATATCAAGTGCAATTATCTTGTTTTCGCCAGATTGATGTACGCTTTGCTTCCACTTTTCTGTGGGACTTGACATCTGTTGCTATGAAAACTATACTGCCAGTCATGGAGAAGTTTTCGCGGTTCGATATATTTCCTGAGCTGATGGTTTATAGGCGTTTCCTTGACTTTGGAAAAAAGAGACGTAAATGTTAGAGAGAAAGGGACGTAAGTAAAAGAGAGAAGAACATTCATCATTTCTAGGGTCGGGTTGGAAAAATCCTGTTTTCCATCTGCTCGGAAAGAGTCCTAAAGAGTAGGATTATTGGAATAGCTTTCGCAGTGGTTTTGCCAGCGAGGAAGAACACTTCTTCAGAAGAAGGGAAGATATACCATCTTGACAGCAGATTTGTGTATATTGAGATCTTTAAGTGCTCTTGCTACTATACGAGTGCGAAAGTGGATTCGTTCCTTTGAAGATTTGACGTACTAGGCTTGGACAAAGCACAATCTAGAAGTGTTGAACTGGCCGCAAAATGTGCAACAAGCATGTCATTGTAAATGAGTTTTGGGAAGGAGGATGAGGCAGAATTTCAAATGTTTTTTGACGAACGACCAACAATTTTTACTACCATTGGGTCATTTGTTTTCTCATTTTTTGGTCATAAGAAAGGCGTTGCAGTCATTCCTGGTTTATTTGAGCTTTTTCCGATGGCGTATTGACCTTGTATTTATCAGGGTGAGAAGCAAAAAACAAATCCAGGGTTTGTAGGTTTTGTGCTCTAAGAACAGTAGGAAACAGTGCACCAAAACAAATTCACAATCTGCTATCAGTCGGTTGTTACAGACATTCAGCCATTTCCCATGCCGCATGACAAAATACAGCAACGGTAGTGTTTGAGTGCAGGCAACCGTACTAAGACCAGAAGCCAGAGAAGTGGAATACCTACACTGCAATACGCACACACGCTTTGTTTTTTTTTTAACTTGTGGACTTGTCGGTGTTCGACTCGGCACTACTTTCTCTCACCCACGGTGTAGGCCGTATATCCATATAGTATATGCATACAAGGTGGGGTGAAAAGTAACCTCCTTGGGAATGAAAAAAAAATTTTTTTAAATGTTTTTTTATTTTATTCAATATAGTCCCGTTTTAATTTGATACATTTATTCTAGTTATTTTCCAACTTCTTGATCTCGTCCGAAAAGTAATTTTCCAGAAGGTCAGCAAAATACTCCTCCGTGGCATCGATGATTTCCTCGCGTGAGCTGAATTTTTTATTGATGAGCCATCTTTTGAGGTTTGGGAAGAGATTATAGTCCGAGGGAGCCAAATCGGGGCGAATACGGTGGATGCGACAGCAATTGGAGCTGCAAGTCATTGATTTTAGCCATAGTTACGATGCTCTTGTGCGTCGGTGCATTGTCTCGCAAAAATAAATTTTTTTTTGGCTTCATGTGAGGCCGTTTTGCAGTGATTTCAATCGCTGCAATAATGCACAGTAATACTCGCTGTTTATAGTTTTTCCTTTTTTGAGGTAGTCCCCGACAAGTCCATGACAATCCCAGAGCCATCGAGCCCCCCTCGCCCGCTTCGGAGCACTCATGCCGGCTTCAGTCCATTGCCGGGCACTCATTCTGTTCTCTGGTATTCAACAGTTACCAATCGACGCCAAAAGTCCGCCCGATTCCACATCAGCAAGTCCAAACACTCTTTCGAAGTGCTCTCGCGTTCGTGTTTTTGGTCAGGAGTCAGTATGCGCGGCACCTAGCGGCAGGATAATTTTTTCATATGCAGAATATTGCACAAAAAATGGTGTGTGCGCTCAGTACTAATATTTGTGGTATCTGCTAGCCCGCGCACCTTCACTTTCCGGTCAGCCAACACCATTTCATGTATTTTTTTTGGCATTGTCCTCTGTAATTGCATCGGAGGGCCTGCCGCTGCGGACTTGATCGGTAGTGGAGTTGCGGCCCCACGAAACTCTCGAAAACAATATTTGACGGTGTTATCTGACGAAGCATTAGTTCCATAATATTTATCCAACTTTTCTTTTATTTCCGTCGCCATTTTGCCTCTCAAAAAATAATCTTTTATGAGAGAACGAAAATCATTTTTGTCCATACTCAACATGATGCCAAACACGTCAACAACAATCAGCTGTCAAAACAAAACTAAAGGACTTCGAGGCACCATAAACCTTTTTGCAATAGCAGCGCATTCTGGCGGTCAAGGATGTACTAAGACCCACTGGTTGAGGATGCACTGGCTCCAGTTTGACAACCACTTCTAGAAAAATATCGAAACCTAATACCTGAGTTTCAAAATTACTACACCACCCGCCCGCGCCCTGGTGGAAAGCCAGTAAAGGGTATTCATATCCCCTTGGTGCGCGCGGAATTATAAAAAAAATGAAGTAACCTTTTAAAATTCTTTGTCTCAAATTACTTGGGCTGGGTCAAAAAGAGGAGGGTATCTTTCCGTGAGCATACGTCTCTCGCCCCCTTCCTTTGGAGAGGTCGGAAGATTATGGCTTGTGAATAAATAAATGAATGAATGAATTTTATTTTTCACAAATTATTACATGTTTTATCTGCAAAGCTAAGTGGCATGTCTGCAGAAGACTGATTATTTCAATTAATTGCATTATTTAAGTTCAAAATACAATAAATTTTCTTCACGAATAAATAAGTTTAACAGAAAAAAGAATTTAACATTATTTCATTTAGAAACCTAACAATAATTCATTGAAGAGATTGGTTTAAAAACACTTTTTAAAAAAAATTTTAAGAACATTTTTTTCGAAAGGTTATCTAAATTCGTTGAAACCTCATTGAATGTTGCCAGAACAGCTACTGCGTATTTTCTTCGACCATATTCGTTCCAAATCTAGGGACTTGTAATTCATTTTGCTGTCGTCTGCGCGTGTTTACTGCTTGTTATATTGGCATCTTATAAATACTGTCATTTTTGAAGATTGACAATATATCCATTTTGTACAGTTGCTCTATTGTTAGAAACTGCCTGTTCACTTCACCGTTTATTCGACTTGATTTGAGTATTATTTTCTGGATGCTAGCGTGAACAGAGTTAAAAATTTGGAGCTGTAGCTTGCTTCCCCAGAATGCCGTACCTTATAGTAAGCGAGATTCCAAAAGATTAAAAAAGCATTGCTGTAGGACATCTGGTGGACATCGATAGCTCAGATAGAAAAGTGCAAATACAGACTTTCTGAGTTATTTAACAAGTGCCTCTATATTATAGCTCCATTTGTAGTTGTAATCGAGTATAACTCCCAGGTATTTGTATGCAGAGACAATATCCAGTATAGTTGAGCAGTTGTCGTCTACTTGATGGATGTTAACATAATGCAGTCATATTTATGCATTTTAATTGTAGGTTTATATTTTAAAATATGGAATTATATGCATAATTTTTGCTTTGTTGGCGTTTATGACTAGGCCGTTGTCATGACACCATGTTGTGATAACATCGAACTCCTTCTGCAAGTTTTTTTCAGCTGCTTCTACGTTTTTGTGGCCAACGATAACCGCCATATTGTCAGCATATGCGTAGACTGTACTATTGCTTGGAGATGTAAGCATTTCGTTCATATACGTGATGGAAATTAGCGGTCCTAATTTACCTCACGATAAATCAATTTAAGATTTGTCAGATAACACTCCAACCATGCGCTTCCCCAACGCTAATATCATCGAAGAACATTGATGATACACTGTTCGATGGACCTGAATAAGATTTATGTTTGCCTATGTGCACCGAGTTTAAAATATCAAGAGAAAATTGTTGTGCAAACTAATTCGCCAGATGACCAGGCTGCGGTGTAGCAAATTTTTTAACCAGAATATCATCCAAGTTTGTGGACTTCTTTCCTAGTATTTTGTTAACAATCTACCCTATTTCCTTTGGATTATTTTTTGTTTTTGAAAACTGCTGTTTGTAGAAATTTTTTTTTTTTTTTTTTTTTTTTTTTTAAGTGGTTTCGAAACGTTTTGTATTCTTTATCGTAGTTCTTATTACTTGTATTGCTTTTATATCTTCTGTACAGGCGATCACTTTCCAAACATGATCTCCTAAGTTCAGTAGCAATCCAATTATGTTGATTTAAAAAATGTAGTTCGACGCCTGCGGATATAATATTTGAGCATTTGGTGCGAATCAAACAATGATCAATTAGGGTTTCAGTGTTTTGTGAAAGGTCAACGCGAGTAGCGGATTTAATTGAGTTAACCAGTCCTTTTGACGCTATTAATGAAAGATATTTGCTTACAATTATTACCAATGTTTGTTTTTTGTCAATTTTATCAATGTTTAGGCCCAGTTCTTTAATGAATTCTTTGCCATTAAGATTGGTTGGCCTGTAAACAACAAAAATTGTAGCCTCTTTTTTCCTTTTTTCAATTGTCACTGTAGTACTTTCGTAGTATTCAAATTCATTTCACTTTCTCCATATCCTATGTTTTCTTTTATGAATACCAATAAACCACCATCTTTTCTATAGGTTCTATTATACGGCAGTGTTTTATGAAACGCACTTAGTGTTCTTGTTTTCCTATTTTTCAATATTTATTTCAGACAACAATATTACATCTAGTCTTTTAAAGAATTCACTCACCCTTAGCATAAGACTGCTCCAGTTTGTTCCAATTGATCGTATGTTTAAAAAGAAGTAAGAAAATCCATTTTCTTTGATATGTTTTCTCATATCTTTTTGACATTTCAGGATTTTTAATACAATGACTAACCCAACAAGCGTAGATAGTTCAGCTCTGCTTTTCGAGAGAATCTTACTTGTTCTGCATTGCTGAGTTCCCGCAAAATTTGTCTTGAAGGTTTTCCATTTATCATTGGATTTTATTTGTAGCATTCGCTCCAATTGTAGAAGTTTATGATAATTTCAGTGGCAATTGGCTTGTGAAGATAGTTTTGGTATTTCTTTTATTACGAGTGCTTGGTGCGTTTTTTATTGAAAATTTTGCTTTGATTTGTTAAATATGATATCAGGGAATTATAAAGAATGTAAAATTATTATCCATAGGGTGTTTAAATATATTTTTTGGTGGATGGGATAAAAAGCGGTCAATTTTTATTCCATTTTTGGATTCATAAGAGAAAAACTCTAAGTATTTAGTGTTGTTCGGATGGGAGATTATATGCATTTGAAAGCCTGATATTTCATCTATCATTTACCGCTTTAAGTTGCCGCGCGTAGGTGCGACGCACATACATTTTTGTTTCATTTTCGAATTTGCCTTCGATAAAAAAAAGTACTAAGTAACAATCTTATTAAGTTTTATCCACATAGTAATATGTAGTGATTTTGTAATTAGTGTTTGATGTCCTAAATGTCTTGTGTTTTGTGGTTCGTATAAGTACATGTTCAACTTTTAAAGTGTAGGTATACGCTTTTAATAACATACATGATATTCTTTGAAATTCTCAGAATGTCTTTCGAAATTACGGAAAAACTAATTTTTAGAGTTTGGGTTTGCAAAATCAAAATACAGCGTGTTGATGCGGTATTTTTTTTTAATTTGTGTAGAGCTATTTTGATCAAATACCATTTTCGGAAGAAGCAATCAAATCACTTAAAGCATCTGTTAGGCTTTATTTGTTTTAAAATAAATAAAATGTGGGCCAAAGTGTTAGGCACCGTGAACGCTTCGAAAGCACTCATTCTTCCTGGCTTAATGAAACCCTAACTCTCCCACACAAATTCTTCAAATGTAATCAAAGTTGGGAAATCAATAAAAAACTTTGAAGAGTGATGTGAAAAAATTAAAAAGAAAAAAGTGCAAAACCTCTTGGATTAATTTAGCTTTGAAGAAATTGGAAGGGCTTATGAAAAAAGCTTAAGGAAAATTGGAAAGAGAGATACTGCGGCTTTAGTCAGAAAACTGTCACTAAGTTTCCCAAATTGTTTTTACTATTGTATTATCCAAATTTATTTACTTTCACTTAACTTAAGGTACGAATTTAAATAATCTCTCCATAACATGTCTTCTGACCAAATATCTCTATCTGCAGATGAAGTGTTAGCTTTAATTGTGGATTCGCTGTTATCCACTCATAAATATGAGATTATACGTCAAAAACTCAACAAAGTCGTTCGAAATATACAGTCATCATAAGATAAAATTAAAGAGTCTAAAAAAAAGGTATCCTGATTAGAGAACTCTGTTAGAATCATCTGTTTTACATGATCTTCAGAGCTTAATTGATTATAGTGTGAAGCGCTATGTTTGGCTCAGAAAGACGTATTAAATTGTGAGGAATTCAAACCCGACGTAAGCATCATAGGTCCACTTGATTGAAGAAGATGGGGGAGCGAGTTTCTATCTCCATCATTTTTCCATCCGTGTAGATGAATATCATGTCTTCTAGCATTTGGTCCCTGTTCCATTCCCTTCTGCTCGGTGAAACGCAGGCGAATTGTGTTTTTATATAGCCCGTATAGGAGCTTTCTTCAAAGTTTTTCGACATTAAGCTTCCAACTCAGTTTACTATTTAGTACGATACCACTGCTGAATAGTCAGCAGGTTGTCCAATCTATGGAGTTAAGGTCAAATTATGTCATTATCGTTTTATGTATTAATAAACAACTTCTGTTTTTTTTCCGGTTGCCTTCCAGCCCACAGAGCTTGGCCTATTCTCCGAGGATTCCAAAGGCATAGTTTAGAATTTCATTGATCGGAAGGTTGCCTACAGCCATAAAAACCACATCATCCTCCTATGCAGTAGCTTTTACATACTCCCTTTTCATATTCAGAAGCATTTCGATAGAACCCACACAAACCTTTTGCATTGGTGTCAAATGTGGAATAGGATTTACTGTGTGCAAAAAAAGATAAAATATATGGTGGTATTTTTGTGTTAGTCGTAAAGCTGTCATGGGTCGAAAACTATTGCAATACTATTGCAAATTAGAGTTAAACAAGAGGCTCCAACATTGACGAGGAAGAACAAATGAGTACCGGCAATAAGAAAAGTTCGACGGTCGAATAGTTTTAATTAAAAAATTGATGACCAGAAAACAAATTTATGCAAGCAAAGAAGTCTGGAAGAGTAAAAGAATATCCTTCTGCGGAGGTTCGAAGAAATCAACGTAAAATTCGAATAAATGAAAAACATACAATTCAGCAACCAGGAAAGGACCTACATAAAGTGTATAAAGTATGGCCAGATCACGTATAAGACGCAGTCCGAAATGGTTACTTGTGCAAACAGCTGAGACAAGAGAAGTGTTTTGGTTTAACACGGTCCTACGTTAGAATTGTTAAAAAGAAACGCCATCCAAAAGCGTAAGGACTATATGGCTTTAGTAAAGGTTCTTGAGAAACGATTTAGCGGCAGCCACATGCAGCGGTTTACAAATTTAAAGCCGAATGCAGCAGCTCCAAGCAGACGTCAGCAGACTGGCACAATTGTCACACCCCACTTGAGGTCAGCAAATAATCGACGAAATGACAAATGACAAAGCCTTTATTAGATAAATCGCAGATTCGAAGATGCAGTTAGGCTGGTTTAGAAAAAAAACCTTCCTTAAGCAATTATTCGTCAAGGAAGTATCATCTATTAAATGCTCCTGGCCACGGGAGAGACGAAGAATTCGCTGCTGGAACTGCGATACAAAAGGACGTTTTGAAAAGCAATGTAAAAAACCGGTACGACGAAAAGGTCATAACAACCAAATGGATGAAAAAATCGGTAGAAACTGTTATCAATCTTCCTTAAGTCGAGAAATGCCTACATCACGGGGTAGAAATTGTTAGCAGTAGTCGACGGCCCCAGGACCAACATTTAACATTTGTTGGCAAAACAATGCAATGAAAGTCGAGGTGTTTTCAAAAGGTAAGGTGACTTTCAAAATTGTTCGGCCAACGTACATTTGATTATCGATTTTGCTGTGTTGGTACATGTATAACATGTATAAGATAGAAAGGTTAGACGGGGCGATTTTAATTATAAAAAATGTAGCAAAGAATTTGCATCAAATTTTGTATAAAAATTGGAATCAAGTGATCTAAAACATATGAAATGTTAACAATCGTATACGGTGAGTCTGCTCTTATTTTTTTTTTATAGATATAATTTTATTCATTTCATTACAACTAAAACTAGAATAACAATTTTAAGTTAGGATAAGGAATAAATAAATAGTTGACGTTCTATAGTTTCAGGAAAAAAGTTTTTCCTAAATTAGTGGCGAACGACACTTGACTACTAATAACATAAATTTAGAAGTTCTGATGCGGGATGACAATCAGTAACCAAAAGTTGCGATGTTTTTTGCTATATTTAATTACAAAAATAAAATTTTAATATAAGACAAGTAAAAAATAAAATAACTAAGTATATTCAAACATTTTTAAAATGAGATTCTTAATAATGCCCAGTTTAGGTTACAATCAACTGAGACACCCAGATATTTAAAATTTTTTACTGCTTCGATTTTAAAACACATACATATTAGTACATAGGTTGTTGTAATGAAGCTTGTTTATACCACAAGTATGAAGCGGTAAACTGAACCTACTACAGTCATGGCCATGAAAACAAAGGTTAAAGTCGGATGCGAAACAAATTGATATTTTAAAGATTTTTAGTTTGGTTTTTACGCGAACAATTAATCGGTGAACGGCAAACCACAGACTTAACTTCTTTAAGTCTTCACGAATCTTAACTACACACTCAAATAACTTTTAAATTAATAATTAATGTTATGTCATCAGCGAACGCAGTGACTAGCCTTTTAAACTTCTGGTTAAAAAAAGAATTGTTATATATATATATAAAAAGAGGTCCAAGTACAAAACCTTGAGGTTTACTTAAAGTACCATATACTTTGCCTTTTTAGTTCTATCTTTTAAGTAACTTCTAAACCAATTATGGTCTCTAAGTCCAGCGTTGTAAAACTTGTTAAGTAATATCTGATGATCCATTATGTGAAAGGCTTTGTTCATATCTTAAAATAAAGCCATAGTCGTTTGATTATTATTCAAACTCTGATGTAACTGTCAGCACAGAAAGAAAATCAAACTGAGAAGAAGAAAACGAAGCATTACACTCTAAAATTTTTAACATTCTGACTTTAAGGAGCTTCTCAAAGAGTTTCGTGAAGGTTGACAAGAGAGAAATTAGCCCATA